>JAKSZP010004082.1:0-174645 GCA_022478985.1 Massospora cicadina | reverse complement strand
CAGGGGTAACCTGAATACCCCGGGGTGCCCAATTTTATATATCTTTGTTTTCCACACATACTCGGTAATGCCCATCCCCTGGTTGGCTTGCCTCAGTTAAATAAAAGAAATGGAATTTTTAGGAAATCAGGTATCAGCTAAAGGGATTCACCCCCTTGCAAACAAAATTCAAGCTATTCAACAAATGCCTGCTCCAACCTCTCTGCGGGATATTCAAGTTTTTTTTGTCATGGTTGGGTCATATCACCAAATTATACTCAAAGTTTGCTGATGTGGCTGAACCGTTATTCCATCTGTTACAAAAAGGGGTGCCATTTGAGTGGAGTTCAGCTCAGGAACAGTTGTTTAATTCCCTGCGAATGGCCTTGACTAAGGCACCTGTTTTGATTCATCCTTGATTCAATAAGCCTTTTTTTCTTGCATACTTATTCAAGTAATGTCACTGTTAGGGCAATTTTATTCCAGTGTGACGAAGAGCAAAATGATCATCCCATTGCGTTCTATAGCAAAACTTTTTCCAAGGCTGAAAAGAAACTACAGTGTAACAGAGCGGGAGATTTTGGCTGTGATTTTAGCTATTAAGCACTTCTGTCCTTTTCTATATGATACCCATTTTATTGTTATTACCTACCATTCTTCTTTAAAATGGTTGCAAAATATGAAGGATCCTGATGGAAGATTGTCCCATTGGGCTCTACGTTACAACATTACGATTTTTCTATTGTGCATCATTCAGGTGCTCAACACCAAAATGCTGATGGTCTGTCCCAACTGCCTATATTGACCTTGGATTTGGGGAAGGTAGAACGCCTATATAATCTCATTGGACAGCCTGAGTTGTGGGATCGATAATCTGAAGAATATTGAGCCTTCCTAAAAATTATTACCAAAGATACCATGATTCAAGTAGGAATTTTTTATAAAAGGGTTAAGTCCAAGTGGTTACCGTTTTTGCACCCAAACTCAAGATTTCATGCTGTTATTGAGAGACATGAACAAGTAGATCATAGCGGGTTAAAGAAGGACCAAGAATGGTTGAAAACCCAATATTATTGGTTTAATATGACTGAATTCATTTGAGAGACCCTTAACTTGTGTCTTAATTTGTAAAAGCCATGGAGCCACCAACCCTACTTAGCAACATCAATTTATTCCCCTGACTAAAGCGTTCAAAGTGGTAAGCATTGATGTTGTAGGCCCTTTTCCTCAGGGATTGCATGGTCATCAGTGCATTTTTATGGCGGTTGATCACTTAACTAAATGGGTGAGGCCATATCCATTGCCACCCCCTCTGCTAAAACTATGGCGCTATTCCTTTACCAGAACATTATCACTCACCATGGATGTTTTAAGGTCCTTATGTCAGATATTGGAGAAATTTTACCTCACAACTTTTACAGGAACCGTCTAAATTATTCAATACTGCCCAACGATTTGTCATTTCTTACAATCCATCCATGAATAGGGCAATTGATTGAGTCAATGGAACTCTAGTCTCAATTTTAAAAAAAGATGGTTTCTACTGATACCTCTTGGTGGAACTTCTATTTGCCAAGTGCCTTATTTGCATATTGGATAAGATATCATTGGATTATCAAAACGTCACCTTTCAAATGCATATATGGGCAAGATCCATCAGTCCCTTCTAGTATTTATGCTATAATTGAAGAAAGCATACCTAAAAACTCTAGAAATTATTAGAAAACTGGCTGATGAGATTAGCTGTATTCAAGCTCAAGCCATGAAATTAATTCAAGTAACCACTCAAAAGGAGACCCAAAGAAACAATCAGCATAAACCCGCCTTAACTGAATATCAGATTGGGGATTTCGTTATGTATTATCACTCTCAGCCTGGTGGACAAACTGAAAAGTTAGGATTCAACTGGTCTAGTCCATATCAAGTTATATTTTGAAAAGGGTTAGAGTACTCAATTGTCCATGATGATACTGGTAAAGTGATAAACTGAATTTATCCCAAATTTTTGAGAGTTCACCCTTCTCCACAATTGAATCATGAGTGGGGAATTGTCAGGATTCTGCAAATTCTCTCATTTCTAAAAATTCTACTCCATCAATTCCCCCAAACTATTGGAAGTAGAGCGTAATTTATCTAAATTTATCATGGTCAATAAGAATTATCAGTCTCATTCTGATCAAGGGATAAAAGATTTGATTGCTCAGCAATTAATTAGATCAAACAGATCTCAAACCGTTACAAAACCTATAAATATTCCATCCTTCTGATAATAAAATTTAGGTCAAATTATAACCTGCTTTTAGTTTGATTTATCAATTTTTGGAGAATCCACCTAAGTAACTTTGAGAGAAAACCTGCCCCCATTGGAAGTATAAAACAAAACTTCCAGAGCTGACATTTCCTCTTTTCAGCTTGTTTTGATCAAAGACATTTTTTCTTTGTAGCTGAGATGGCAAATGTCTGATAATGGCCCCCTGTAGTAAGCGCCACAATGTTAAAATTGGTGCAGGGGTGTCAGATTTCAGGTATAAAGGTTTTATTTTATTTAACTGAGGAAAGCTGACCAGGGGATGGAAAATATAATACAGAAACTATAAAGCTAAATCAACCAAAAACATGAACTGACAACCCTAAACAAGCAGTAGGAAAAGCAAAAGAAATGAGAAAACAACCTACCAGGTGGCACAGCGGTGAGCTTCTTATCCCAACATGGTGGAGGGGGAGGGGGAATCAGGTGTATCATAATCATCATCCTTGGTATTAGCATTGGAAAGTGGATTAATATTAATAGCAAGGGGTTGGGGCATCCACAGGATGAGGGTCGAGGTAAGGTAGATAGCAGTTGAGATTGTTGATTTTGGGCCTGAATAAAGGATTCTATGAGTTTGGCAACATGGTGTTCAGATTGGATGTGGGCATCATAAATTTGGGCTAAATTGCAATGCTTTCTCTGGTGACATGTGTTGATGTGGAAAAACCTGCCAGAGTAAGATACATTTGACAGCGGTGGTGTCGGTTTCATAGAGGCGTTGGATTTCCTCTTTTGCAGTAGGAGGAAAATTGGAGAGGAACAAGGTGGGGTGCAGCCCTTTTTTAAATTCAGCGATGGATTTTGCCACAGCTTTGCAAAGATGGCAATTTTTGGGCAAGGCCACCGCAACCTTGGCAATCTGGAGGGCACTTTGGTATGGGATAGCATTTGGTGTGGGGACATATTGTTTGGGCGGGAGTGGGGCATCAAAGTATAAATTTATAAAAGATTCTAAATCGATTGGTTTAGCTGAAGGCGGGACAATTTCAACAGATTTGGTCACTTCATCCAATAAGCTTTAGGAATTTAGTTGACTTGAATTGATTTGGTGATAGGTGGCTGTGGTTGGATAAATTTTGGGGTGGGAAAATTTTTCAATTACATATGGGTCCAAACCTGCTCTAGATTGGTTATCATGGGTGGAAATTGGCTCGCTTGGATTTGGGTTGCTAGATTTTGCTGTAAGTTCTTTGAGCGCACAACCTGGGTGGGTGGGGCAGCCAAAATCCCTACTCAAACGCTGTTGGTGTGCCTCCTGGGTGGGGTTAGCATATTCACAGGGCTTAAATTGTATTGGCATGCCTTTTTGGTATGGTCCAATTCATGGCAGAGAGGGGAAACTGTGCAGCTGTTGTTAATGCAAGTTCAAAAGAAATGGCCGGGTGAAGATGGGATGTAGGCATGCGGTGGAATGTGCTGGGCCATGTTCAGCTGGTTGGGGGTAATGGTGGCCATTCCCCAAGGTGCCGCAAGGCGCTCAGCACCACTTGGGACAATGAATTGGAGGATGGGGTCTTCACCATAAGTTGCCAGCCCTGACATCAACTCCTCACAAAGTGTATGAGGGGGAAAGTGTTAGATGAGGTTTGCAAAGGTCACCACAAGTGTGGTATCATCTAGGAAATGTGTTTAAGTGTTGGTAATGGGGGTGTTTTTTTATATTTTAAGGGCATAGCTGCTGCTGCAGCCATATCCTCTTTGGTGGGATAGCCTATATAAAAATAGCCCTTGTAAAGGAAGAAGTCTATAAATCCTGCTGGTGTGAAGGTGGCAGTTGCTAGTACAATTATTGCTTTGTCATAATATTGGAAGAGATTTCCATACTCAACACGGAGGCAAAAGCGGATAGTGGATTAAGGTAGGGCTAGGGATAGGGGTGGGTTGGGTGAACTTGTGTAAGGTGGAGTGCTAAGTCCCTTGGAGAGACATAGCAGCTGGATGTATTTGCAGACTGGATGAGCCAGTCCGCACACACTTGCCTGCTGGGCAGTAAATGCTAGTAGGGTGAGCACCACTGCCCCACACTGGGGCAGCAGGTGGTGGATCCAAGGACATGATTTGGGAAGTTGATGCAGTGAGGAAGTAGTGGAAAATTGACTTGTTTTTTCAAAATCACTCAAAAGTGATGTTTAGGGAAACAAAGTTTCAGGTACAAAGGTTACTACACTCAAAAATACAATTTACTGTTAAATAATAGTAACCTTTGGTAAACTTGCACAAAGAAACCTTTTTGGCAAGAGGGGTTTTTATGTCTTAATAAAAGCACACTTTTAATGGTCAAGTTTGTCTCAATTGTTGCATATCAGCTCAAATTAAGATTTTCCAAATCTAATCCAATTTGTTTATAAAAGATTTTTGATTTGGCCATTTTGGGTGTTGGATAGTGCCTCACCCAAGTTGTAGATTAAGCTTGTGTGAGCCTAATCAATAGCTCAGGTGAGGCCCCCAAAGCGCTGCCTTTATAAGGCACGCCTGGCCATTCTGAAGTTCACTTTGGAATTTTCACCCTAGCATGTCCCTTTCCTGGTGAGCATTGTTGGTTGCTCCCCAGATGAGCTCTGGTTGGCGGGTCATTTTATTATCCAGAATAAAATAAGGGTTGTTTTTGGGTTTGCATACCTCACTTACCTGTTGGTCTTTTCCCTCATCGAGGAGTTTTTCATGTATGTTAGTTTTGGACAAACCCCCCTAGAGGATTTGGCATAACCAACCAATAGTAGGTGAATGTTTGGTGCTGTTAGTGCCCCAAACCTCTCCCTACTCGGTTAGGATGCTTCAGTTGACTTTTGGTGCTCCAAAGTATTGTTTGATTATACAGTGGTTAGAACTAAGGTTTTTCCATCTGTTACATTATTCTGAAGTCATTGTGCGCTGCACGCTGCCAATCCCCAGTTTGGTCTGACCTCAGTGTTCACTTGGTCCCAGTTGTCAAGGAACCAGCACCGGTGGGAGCTGGTGACTGATGGCCAACCCTGGATCCAAAGTGACCGTCAGTTTAACTTCCTGATAGGCCCTCCACCCACCTGGGATTTGGCGGCACTGAGGGGACCTGCCCCAGCAGGGCTCCCTCACCCATGGATGGTCCACCTGGAAAGGGGTCAGGCATCCAGCTGCGCTTCACCGCGCACCCCTCTTGCATTTTCTTGGCAAAAGCGCCTTCCTGGTCAAGATGGGAAGACCATCGCCAATGGGAGCTCAGGAGGGGGGCGCAATGCAGCCAAGTGCTGGGCGTGCGGCCTTGGGCTGGGGCCTGTCATGGAAAAGCTGAAGAAGTTTAGACCAGCCTGCCGTTGGGATGCGTGAGCACCCAAAAAAAGCCAGAATTCCAGAGGCATTGCCAACCAAATGACGCTGTATGGAGCTGTGCATTGCAAAATGACAAATTGTTGGTGTAAAACAACAGTGAGTATGATCCTGATGATTAACCAAAATGAGCCCATCCCAAACCTAGGGGGTCTTGCTGCAGGGGGCAGGATCACAGAAATGGTTTCAATGAGTTCATCAGCATATGGGGTTATTTCGACTGGGTAGGTATGGAGGCAGATTCTTTCTTGAAGTTAGTGGATGTAGGGCCACAAGGTCCCCATGTACTGCTGTCAGAAGTTCATGATAGCAGGGTTATAGTGCCAGAAATATCTGACTTTCTGAATTTAATCAAAGATGGAGGGGGCCATATTGACCATAAGTACTGGTAGAGCCCATCTGGTATACAGACTGACAGGCCACCAGACAAACGCCATTGGGGATGTGGCCAGAAGGATCAACACAATAGAAAAAATTGATTGCTTTTTTGGCAAAAATTTTATTGAAAGGAAAGGAAGAAAATCAACCAACAATTTTCTCAGTGCAATGCAACTGATTAAATAGTTGTCAATTAGGTAGTGATAAGCTGGGATTGGGACCCTCAATATTGACCTAACTGGCGAATTATTTGGGTCTGGGTGGATTAGTTCCCTGGAAACTGACATTGAAAAATTTGGCGGTGAGCTGAATCACTGTCAGTTTGACCTCAAGCGTCCAAACTGAGGCTCAGCTACATTTCTGACAGTTGGCGTGACAGCATTTAGCCCAACGAGTGGCAGGAATCTCCTGGCCATTTGTTTGGTCAGTGGTGTTGCATCAGACGCAACGCCTGAATTATCAGCAGGGGCCTTTGAACCCTCTTTGATGGTGTCTGATGCTGTTGCCTGCCCATCGAGGATGATCCCTGACGACTTTGGGAGGAGATTTGTTTGATTGTCATGTTAACTGAATCAAAACCATCAGGCATTCTGGCCGATACATCAGCCTTCATATTTTTTTGACCATTTGAGATCTGAACATCAGGCTGATTGCCGCTCAAATTGGTTATGATCAATTTCATTTTGGAGATAGCGCAGATTTTGCTGATTCCTCATAACAGTTCTGCTGAGGTGAGTGAGGGTACTTGGTGTGGGATCCAAAGTGGAAGAGCTGTTACCCAGCGCTTGTCTACCATGTGAGTGAGATCGCCCTGAGTAATAAGGGGTACCGCCATCCTCTTTGGTGCCTTCTTACTCGGGAACAGAAAAATTGCTTGATCAACACCCAGAGGACATTCCCCAGGACTTACATTACCCTTTCCTTTTTCCAAAGGAAGAGCCCCACCACCGGGAAACTGCATGAGAGCCACATTTTTGTGCGCCTTGGGTAACTTGATTGCCATAATTGTCGCGATTTTTTTTGGGGGGGGGGGGCGGAGAACTTCAGGGTGGGACATGTGGAATGCTTTGACCAGGTCCATACAATTTACGCAATTGCGCGCCTTAACCCAACTGTTTTCATAGGCCAGATACCCTTTCCAGGCCACGAGGTATTGTACGGAATGGTGGGACTTTCCAGATGCCAGGATAGCCTCTACCTCAGCCTCTTCCCCATTTTTGATGATGATCAGTTCAGGTTCTGTGGGGATTGCACCCTTTAAGGGTGACAGCTGGGAAACATAAAAAATGGGATGCTGCTTCCAATGTGCAGGAAGCTTCAACTGGAACGCCCCATTACCCAATACCTCCTCCACCAAGTGGGGACCTGAGCGTTTACTAGTGAACTTATGGGAAGAGGCCTGAATTCTTAAGCGATGGGTATTGAGCATGACATAGGAGCCCACCATAAAATTGTGACCCGGGAGATGCTTGTGATCTGTGAACTGCTTGTAGTCATCTATGGCTTTGGTGAGGTGTTCCCGCACTAAGGATCGAGTTGATCTGATATGGTCAGCATGGTCCGCAGCAGCTTGAACCTCAGGCCGCAAGCAAGGTCCAACTGAAAATGAAGGATTATAACCCAACGTTACTTTGTAGGAGAAAACCCTGTGGATGCGTGAGTCCCATTGTTGTAAGCAAATTGAGCGAGAGGAAGGTCATTGGCCCAGGTGTCTTGCATGGCTGCAGCATAGAAATGCAGGTACTGTTCAAGGACTTGGTTGACACGCTCAGTCTGTCCATGAGACTGGGGATGATATGCAGTGGAGCGACAGGGGGATATTTTCAGGATTGATAGGAGTTAACACCAAAACTGCGTGGTGAACTGAGAGCCACAGTCACTGATGATCTCCTGGGGGAGAGCAAACATCAAAAACACATGGCGTATGAAAAGCCGAGCAGTTTCTTCTGACATAATTGTGGAAGTACAAGTTATAAAAAGGGAAAATTTTTAAAGTGATCCACCACCACCATCACCGCTGTGAACCCATTAGAGCAGGGAGCTCAATGATAAAGTCCATGGACACTGATGTCCATGGGCCCTCCGCCTGCTGTAGGGGGTGCAGAAGGCTATTTTTGCCGGAATGGTCCAACTTAGCCCTGGCACAAGTAATGCAATCAGCAATCCAGGCCGGAACTTCCTTTGTCAGACCCACCCAATTGTAGGTCCACTTGATTAAGTCAATGCATTTTTTGTTACTGGGATGCCTGACCGTGGGGGGATCATGATGTTCATGGAATACCTCCATTCAGAAGGAGGGGGAACCCAGATGCAAGACCAAAAATAAATGAGTCCCTCCTCCAAGGAGTATAGGGAGTGTTTATGACTCGAGTGAGCCAACTGCTTGACCAACTCCACGCCCTCAGGGCAGGCCATTTGACTGGCTAAAACCTGAGCCACTAGCTGAGCGTCAGGAGCCAACGCGATGGATGAAATGATGAGAGGAACAATCAACAGAATTTGGGTGGCAGGAATCACGGTAACAAGATCCACTTCCTCTGGGTATGAGGAACAGTGGGCAGGGCTGCAGCTTA
Source organism: Massospora cicadina (assembly GCA_022478985.1). NCBI lineage: Eukaryota > Fungi > Entomophthoromycota > Entomophthoromycetes > Entomophthorales > Entomophthoraceae > Massospora > Massospora cicadina. Next base: position 166,101 of record JAKSZP010004082.1, on the reverse strand, counting down.
GAAAAGCAGGAAGTACGTTGAGCGCACCTTTTAAATTTTAAATTTATTGCGGGGAAGGCCGACCATGGGACGGACACTTCCAAATATGACTCAGGAAAGATAAACTTAGTACCAGGGGAGGCACCCCAGAGAAGCGATGCTATCTCTTGTTGCCAGCGGGAACGCCACTTATAGGGAGGGGGAGGGAACGTGTGAAGGGGCCATAGCCACGATTGAGCACGTGTGGAGGAAGGGGTCTGATTTGATGAACCAGACTGGGAACCAGGAAGAGACCAGCTGTCTGTGACGCGGTGGGAGGTATCCAAACATCCACGCTTGAAAGTGGTCCACCAAATGAGACCGGAATTTGTGGACAGCTTCTGGGAGGGTGGGGATGGAGCCAGCGATGGCATCCAAGACAATCGTGTGGATAGTCCACATGGCGATTGCAACCACCAGAGCACGGAGGGAGGGTGGAAGGGGGAGGCCATTGATGAAGCAAACATATCTCTTGACAGACTGAAGGGATGCGTTTGATCCTGGCCCAGTAGACGTTGGACTTCGCGCCATATCACTTTAGAGGTGGGGCACTTCTCCAGGCGGTGGAACAGCGTTCCATACTGGCCACACACGACACAGGATGAGTGTAAAGCATTAGAGCGCTCAGCTGTACGATACACCCGCCTCAGGCAACGCCACACATGGGAGCGGACTTGAGGCTGCAACAGAGGATGGTGTGCGTATTTCCAAATAGTTTTTTGGGTCTCAGTGGAATAAGGGATGTCCATCATGTCCAGGTAGTCCACCCTGGATAGGACATGGGGTCGAATGGGGATCACGCCATCATGGATGGGTAGCCCCTGTACCTCTTGTGTGAACTGAGGAGAGGGGCGGCCTCTTTGGGTTTTATGTCCACTAATACGAATTCTCCACTCTGCGCTTCACATGGAGAGTAGGATTCGTTTGTAGTGGGTTTTAGTCCCATGAGGACCTGTGGCCGATGCGTGTGATGCGAGGTATTTCATCAGAGAGTGGGGGTTTGATGGATTGTTGAGGCCCAAGGCTCGGGAGAAGTTGGAGTGGGCCACGTGGGACCAGCGTTGGGATGGGAGTGTAGGAGCGGTGACGGCTGTGATCCAGGTGCCCAGGATCTTGGCCGCATGGGCTTTGAAGTCAAGCAGGCCCATGCCACCTTGATGATGAGGGCCAAATATGACCTCTAGCTGTACTGGTGGAGGGCGGCCTGACCAAAGCCATCCTTGCAGCAAAGCATACAGGGATTTGAAGAAGCATGGGGAGAAGGGGATGGCGTGGGCTCCGAACCAGACTTTGGATAGGAGCATAGAGTTGGCAAGAACAACCCTGCCAGTGAGGGTAGTAGGGTGGGCTCTGAGAGAGGCGATTCGCTTCGTCACGTTGTCCAGTATATGGCACTCCATTACTGCTGACGCATATCCGCCTGCCTCCATCCACACGCCCAGATGGCGCACCAGTCCTATGGTAGGATGTGGCATGAAGGGGAGCACCAGTGGAGCGGTGTGTGTTGAGTTAGTAAGGCGTGGATGTGGGCGAGCAGATGGGCCGGGTTGGGAAATAATTGCTGGGGCCCAGCAGTTCTGAAACCGACCAAGGAGGATGATTTCAGTTTTTAAGGCGTTCAGTGCCGCGTTGCTTACCCGGGAATATTCCTGGATGAGGGCTTTAAGCGCGCGTGCATCTTTGTTATTAGACACCCCCACCACACAATCATCTGCAAACGCCATTATATTGACTGGGACTTGGCCTGGCACATGGACCCCAGTGAGTTAAGCATTCACATTTCGCAGTAGTGGGTCAAGGCTGAAGTTGTATAAGAGTGGGCTGAGGGGGTCCCCTTGTCGCAAGCCCCTTTGAGGATGGACTACTTCCATTAGGAAACCCGGGCCGCGCACTGCCATTGCTGCAGATTCCGTGAGCAGCATCACCCAGTTAATGAAGCGGGGAGGTAGGCGGAATTGTTGGAGGCAGGCCCTAAGGTATTCCCAGTTTACTCTATCATAGGCCTTTTGTTGGTCCAAGAATACAAGTGCCCCAGAGGCTGTGGACTGACATACATTAGCCACAGAGTGCACGTTATCCCAAATTGACCTTCTGGGGATAAAACTGAATTGTTCTGGGGAGATGGTGGCAGATGCTACAGTCCCTAAACGGTTAGCCATGATTTTTGTTAAAATTTTGGTGTCTGTGTTTGTTAGAGAAATGGGGCGCCAGTTGGCTAAGTCAAGCTTATCCCCTTTCTTGAAGAGTGTGACAGTAAAGGCCTCATGTCCTCCTGGTAGGAGGCGCATTTCCAACAGGCTTTGGTTAAGTGAGGCTAGCAGCAATGGAGATATATATTTGAAATATTTTTTGTAGAACTCATATGGAATACCATCTGAGCCTGGGCATTTTCGGTTTGGTGCACCATGAATGGCTGTCCATAATTCGTTTGGAGTAATTAAATTCATTATTTCTGGGTATCAGAAAATGGTGCGGATATGAGCTCAGTCAAGAAATTCTGCCATTTCGGCTAGCTGAATTGGTTCAGCTCAGTATAACGAGGAGTAATATTTTTGCATTTTAATTGCCACTTCAGCCGGTGTGTCCGCAATGGAATTATCCGATCTTCACACCTGTGTGCAGGCCACACTCTGGCATGGTGCAAAAAAATTTTCAAAGAAATGTGCGGTGCACTTGTCGCCTTTAGTGATGCATGTGGCCCTGTATTGGACACAAACCCAATGTTTGTGTTGCCTTTCAAGTGCGTTGAGGCGGGCGGCTGCCTCTGCCCACTTCCAGCCCCATGCAGGGCTGTATCCTGTGGCTGGAATGTTAGACTCCAAGTGGGCCAATTCCGCCAGAGCGCGCGAGATAACCGCCGATGTGGCTCATGAGCATCTGGAGGAGAGATGGCGATAGTGGCGGATGGTGTCCTCTTTGAAAGTTGCCCATGTGGAAATGGGGTCCGCGCAAAATGGTGCAACAAACAATTTTGCCAAAGTTGCCTCTTCCACCCACGTGGAAAATCCTGGTGACACAAGCTCGGGGGGCGGATTTTGCACCAATGTGGGGCCTTTGCAACTGTGACAGGTAAGTGGTAGGTTATCGAGACCAGTTGGTGGTCAGAGAATTCCATTTTCGTTGTTTTGAAGTGGGAGATGTGGGGTTAGAATTTCTCCAGCATTAGAAATAAGGTCGATGCAGGTCATGGACCTTAATTGGCCATTGTAGACGTGGGGACACAACATGTTTTTGAGCAGTAGGGCATGTCATGGCAGTGCATCCATTAACCCAAGGGTGGCTTTTAGAACGCGTGGTTCTATGTGACCCTGTGGGGCGTGGGGTGAGGGTGGCCACCGGTCCGTTGGTGAGGTTAGCCAACAGTTCATGTCGCCAATTAGGAAAGAATCAGGGGGTAGTGGGAGGGATTTGACTGATGAGAAAAATTCCTGACGCTTGTGTGCACCGTTTGGGGCATAGATGTTGACAATTGCATGCGCAACGTCAGCCCACAAGAAGGTGATGACGAGCACTTGGCCATTTAGGAATGTTTCTGAGGATGTGAATTTAAAAAATTATTTTTCTGAATTAGCACCCCACAGTGCTTTGACCAAAAGGATATGGATGGGAGGAGCATTGTTTTCCAAGCTTCCTTAGAACCTCATGGACAGTGGGACTCCTGGATGGCCAGGATATCCACGGGTAAATTGTGTTGTAAAAAACTCAGTTTCCTAGCCTAAGACGGGGAGGCCTTGAGTCTGGTAATATTGAAGTCCCTAAAGTGAAGGTTTTCCCCATCATACCTTAGGTGTGAGGGGTGGGCCCCCAGGCCCACCAGCCTCTTCAAGGTCCCCACGGGCTTTCACAGCAGTGCAGGTGTTAGCAGCAACGCTATTGGGGTTTTTGTTAATTTTTGCGGAAAGAGTCGCGTTGGCTTTGGCCTTTGCTTTTTGTTTTCCCGACGTCGGACAAATTTTTTGTGTGTGGATAAGTTTGGTGCACCAACATTCAGGTCAAAAAAATTTCAGGTAGGTTAAAGACTGAATTGGTTCCAATCAGGGCTTAGGCGCAAAGGTTGGTTGAGATCAAGTCACCCATTGGATCCTCAGATTGGGTGCTCAATCAGCTTGGGCATCTCAATATGATTGGTTAATGGATTCCTGAGTTGCTTCTGCCATGAAGGTTTCAATGTCCTCCTGGCGTTGGGAGTGCAGGATAGCAGAGTCAACATTGGCCGCTTCCTTGGCTGCAGCCCTGCGGGCCTGTTTGGCCTTCTTTCACTCTTAAGGGAGACAGGTTTTACTAGTAAGTAGCAGCCTTGTGCTCCCCACGGGAAGGCCTCTTTGGTATTGGTGGTTGGTTCATAGTGAGCCTCCCTCATTGGTCATGGCCACCGAGGGGTGCTCTTGGAATGTGATGCCCTCCTTGATGGGGCATGCGTGCGCCTTATGGCTGAACGCATCACAGTGGGTGCAAATGGGGGGCGCGCTGTCCACGGTTACCTGGAATGGGTGGGTGGTATGCCCTGCGATGTCAATAAAGGTGGAGTGCGGGATCTGGGTTAGGTCCTTCACGATCTCCTCAGTTGGGGTCAGAACTGCGATGGCTTTGGCGGTGCACAGGTGTGGCATCAGCGTGAAACATTTCATCTTGAAAGATTGTATTTTGCCATATACGGCGAGACCATCTTTCAGGTGTTGCTCCAAAATGTCACGTTTTACCATAGTAGGCAAAAAGTCAAATGTGAGGAAAATTTGGTTTGATTTTGTCCATCTGGTGCATTTGGTTTTGACAACCCATTGCCATTTGGGGAGGTCAACCACTATGTGCACCGCTGCAGCCTCATCTGCTGCTATTTTGCTTTCAAAACCTAGGTCCAGCCAACCACGTGACATGGAGTGAGGTGCAACGTACACCGCGGTCAGGAAAATTTTGTGTACATCTTCACAAAATTTTTCCCATAAGGCCGTTTTTTGGATGTCCAGATAACGGACTCCAAATTCCATCGGCAAAAGTGGCTGGGAGTGTGGCGTGTTGATGTACTGGTTGCATCGTGCTTGCCACGCGAGTATCTCCAGGGAAATTGTGACCGCCGGTTTTTTTAGATTTTTGTCTATTCCGCTGGATTCTCCAGGGAATTTTCAAATGTTGGAGGCCGCGGACCTTCCGCCTGCTCCTCTTGCCTTGCTTGCCCAACTGCTCCCTGACATGGGCGCAGACTAATCTCCTCTGTGAGATTATTAAACTAGATTTAGTCTTGAATTGAATAGGTTGCAAAAGTGTTTGCAATAGAAAGAAAAGTTTTGACCGCACCTTTTACAAATTCATACATAATGTTAAAACTGCACAGGTTCTGATAGGTTCAGGCTTGCTGATGTGCCAATTTTTGGGGCTTATGAAAATACAAAAGAGCCTGGTGATTTTTGTGGACTGTTAATTCATGTTGAGCACCCTGTAACAGATACCTCCAATGAGTTAATGCCCATGCAACAGCTGCCAATTCCTTGTTGTAAATAGCCCAAGACTGCTCTGTGGCGGTGAACTTCCAGGAAAAATAGTTACCAACTGTTCCAAACCATTGTGCTCCTGAAGCAACACCGCTCCCACTGCTACCAATGAGGCATCACTTGCAAGAATATATGGCTTGGTGGGATTGGCATGCTTCAAAATGGGGGAAGACACAAACACCTCTTTAATCAATTTGAACACCTGTTGGCATTTGGGCATCCATAAAAATGGTACATTTTTCCCTGTAAGGGGTGGAGTGATGTGGCCAGCTGGAAAAGTGCCAGGAAAATTTTTTTAGAAAAATGATGGTTCCCAAGAGACTCCAAAATTGTTTCTGGGTAGTCGGGGTTGGCCATTCTTGGATCATGTCTAACTTATTGGGAGGGATTGCATAACCATCTTTAAGGACAAGGTTCCCAAGGAAAGTAACCTCCTCCTTAAAAAATTGCGCTTGGAAGGCTTGACAAACAAGTCTGCCTTATGCAAGGCGGCCACAACTGCTTCCAAGTCAGTAGCGTGTTGTTCAGAAATTGGGGAGTGGACCAGAATATCAATGATGTATGAAATTGCACAGGTAAACTAGTGGTCACCCAGTACATTGTCAATCATACGTTGGAACATAGCGGGAGCCTTTTTCAGCCCAAAGGGCATTACACAAAATTGGAAAATGCTGCGCTTCATCCAGATCGCTTTTAACCATTCTTGCACTTTCATTACCCAAATTTGGTTAAAAGTGTTCACCAGATCCAGCTTAGAGAACACATGGGATTTAGCGATTGCCCAGCTGATTGTCTGCTCCAGAGGCAAGGGGTAGGGATCAGAAACCATTATTTTATTTAAGTGGCCATAATCCATGCAGGGACGGAGAGAACCATCCACTTTTTTGGTGAAGATGATGGGAGAGGCGATGGGTGAGGTCTCCTTGAATAACCATCCTTTTTTCAGCATATCGCCCACCAGGTGTTGAGTGCAATTTCTTCCTCCTCTGTATGGGGATACAACGGACAGTTGACATTCACCAACTCCATGGTCATGCAAAATCCACAATCAAATCTAGTGTGCAGAGGCAGGTGATCTGCCTTTACGAGTCAGGGATACTTTGATAGCGCATCAAACTCTCTGGAAAAATTGCTGGAATGCTGTAAAAATTTACTCTGTTGGGTTAATTATTGGAGGTCAACCCTAGTAATCTTTTTACTTCACAGGTTTGGTTTCCTCATGCACCTCGCGTTGTAAGAATATTTATATAATTTGATAATAGTATGATGACTATTATCTGTAGTTGAGTTAGAATTATTTTCAGGCCCAACGCTTTGGCCAGTATTTCCGATTAATACTTGATATCATACTCATAGGGATTCATTCCCTGTAATCCTGTCTACTCAATCTTCGTTAAGATCCTCTGATGGCAGTCTTTTCAGCCCAACACACAGTCAGCAGCAATCCCTTAGCTTTAGGACCCTTCATCTCTAGATCCCCAGTTGAATCTCTACTCTTTTCTGATAGTATACCAATTATTGCCTTCTGCAATAGTATACTTGAGATGGAATCTTCACGCTAGATGCTGATAGTCTAACTATTACTGAATTTACAATAAAACTAATAATGTTCTAAAGTAGTAATGTATATGTTTTTATCTATATTAATGTCTATCATTTATTAAGTGAATCCTAGGGAATTTATAGGGGATTTGGCCATCTAACCCTCAGTTGACACCTCTTCGCTGAAACGGCAGCTGTTGCCATTGAATCACCCTTCCTTGTCTTGGCAGCGATGGTCTTCCCCATCCTGACTAGGATTCTGACGTTGGACATCCTTGAGACCTTAAATGGAAAGAGTTAGAAATGTGTCTCTAACGTTTTCCTCTCGATCCAAGAAAATCAACCATAATTGTCTAGCAACCTGCTTAGATAATGGGAGTTTCTACCCATTATGGCAGGTCACTTCACCAACTAATCGATTTGCTAGTTGCAGGTGGCATCACTCGTCCTGCAACTCATTAAACATTCCCAATAAGTCGGTGATGAAACCCAACTGATCCCAATTGGTACACCTAATAGTTAATCACTAACAGATGCCCTTATTTCATCAGCCGCTCCACCTGATGAGATATTAGGTATTCATCCAGATTGATCCCCGATGGATATGACCAGACAAATATCCTAAAATCCCCCAAACGTAGTTCCTCCAAAATTTGGGCCAAACGATTTCCAATTCACTTTGCTTTAGGGAATTTTTCCCCTAGCGATACCAGGTAATCTAGCAGGCTGGGAATATGGGCAAAAATCCCAACACATCCCCCTCTTGCCTAGATTTCCAGCGAGAGAAAGGACTGGTCATGGAAACACCACTTCATAGACCTGGTTGAATACTTCATTGGTTCAAGCGGAGTACACTCATCAATACTCAACGCTGCTCAGGACAACCTTTGGCATATGGCATTTCTCCTCTTCCTCCTCGCTACCGCCTACTTAGAGCACGGTCCCCATGGCCTCTTATCGTGCTGGGCTGATCAATTTACTTGTGACGATATTTTTCCCAGGATCCAGTTTTCCCCCATCAGGGTATATGACCCGCTGTCATATTCAGGTTTCTTGGTCTGGTGTCCTCAAATTCCTGATTCTCTCCTCATCCTAGACAAGAGACTCTTGCCATCAATGTTTGTTTTGTGGCTTGATTAAGAATACTCATTTATGTTTGCCTTCATTATTTCGCTCATAAACTCTTGGCTGTAAGTCATTATTCCCTTGGAAAGCTTATTATATTAACTTTATGAAATTGATTTCCCAGAATTAGAGCCTATTGGAGTGTAGGGTGCATAATGTCAACTTCTATATCAGTCTGACATCCCCTCTAGTCCTGCTCATATGTCGAACTCAAAATCTCTTTATCAGCAACTTCTGAACAGTCTGTCAGATTTGGACCTCCACCTCTTCCAGCGGATGAGTCGGGATGCTTGGCAGAACATCTTCTATGGTCCTTCCAGGACTCATACGCCTAGTCTGGCACAAGGGCTAGTCCTTCTGTTGAGTTACCGGAAACAGTATCCAATCCCACCAAAACCAGGCGTGCCATCATTTTGAATAACTCTCAGCTGACTTTTCCCTTACAGTTGATCCCCAAGTTGGACTTCAAAACCCTTCTGGATTCAGCTCCTTTCACTGAGGCTCTGAACATCATTGTTAATGCTCCATAGGTTATGCTGACTGCTTTAGATCATTTGTTCCTGGCCAGGTCAGATTTACTTCCCAAGTTCCTCTTCTGACTCAGTCAATTTTACCAGCCCATGGTGCTGGTTTCTGAGCTTTCAATTGGGAACAGCATTCATTACAAGCTCTCCTATGCTGAACTTTGAGCACAAGTCACCAAGGCATTGTCATTAGCGCTGAATCCCTCGGATCTGGACAACCTTCTGGACTGGGATACTGCCACTTATGCTCTCCACTTTGCCAGCCAAGTTCTTCAAAGTTGGTTGACAAAGCTTCCAGCCTCGCCTGATTTTAATCAGTCATTCAACTTCAGCTTCTGCAAAGCCTGTAGTCATCATTTACAGGATGCAATCCATTCTTTGCATGACTACCTCTTCTCTGGAGCTTACCATCGCTATCTTCCATTGATGGCGCTAATTGGGGGTATGATTTGACAACCTCCTTCAATTATTCCTTCTTTGCTGCTGGCTCACATGTCCGGTGTTCTTGATGAGGCCTGTTGGCAGGCACTCAAGACAAATCTTCCTGCGCTGGTGCCTTATTGGGATTATTTGGGGTTATTCACCAATTGCCTCTTCCTTTATTGCTGTTTTCCACCCTGCTCCAGGGTTTCACAATTGGCATCTTCCAACATATCCATTTCCCTTCCCCTAGTTGCATTCACTCAGGGCTTGGCATCAGCTCAACAAATGTGGTTTTGAGTAGGACTCGCCCTTGCAAGTGTCCAATCACATATTGATTTTGACGGGCTATTCCTTTCTACTACGATCCATCCTCCCTCCCCCAAGAGGCGACATAGGTGAATCATCCCCACACTGAGGACAATCAATAAAAATAAAAATTTATAAATATATTGGCTCTCTCTTTTTTCCAATATCTTTTATCGATTTTTTTATTTTTATTTCCTTTTTTCTATGGGACTTGACCTTGTTTCAGTTCAGAGGTCCATCCTTTCCCCCAAACTGGATCCTGGGCACTTAAATCTACCAGTTTTCTATGGTTCAGCGGTCCTTTTTTCATACTTAACCATCTAGATTGGTTCAGAGGTCCTTTTTCAGACTTGACCTGATCATTAGGACTTGATCAACTTAATGGTTCATCGGTCCTTTGGGAACTCCTTATTTTTTTTTCTTTGATCCACCACTTTAAATACTTAGCATTGACTCGATTTATTACTCTTCCATCCAAGAGATTCTTGATGGAATAAGCATCAGTTGCCATCTTGGCAATTACTTCAAATGGACCTGACCATTATGTATCCAGCTTGTTTCTTCATCTGAAACCATGTGTATCACAATAGGCGACTCTTTCTCCTATTCAATATTCTTCTATTAGCAGTTAGTTCTTATCATCTGTCGATTTTGCTTGTATCCTTATCTTTAAGGTAGTATCAAATGCTTGCGATTGCATATCAATCAAGATACTCATTAGTCAGTTCAGGTATTGTTCATTACTCATCCCTGACATAGGTTCTACTATCAAATATAATATCAGCAGTAATGCGGCCTTCCTCCCGTAAAGTAATTCAAACAGCATCTTTCCCATCGCCATATGATGACTGATGTTGTAGGTGAATGTCATCAAACTCAGGTATGTTCCCCATGTGGAAGTTCTCCCTGCAACTAGCTTCCTCAGCGTCATGGCCAGCATCCCATTGACCTGTTCTACCAGTCAGTTTATCTCTGGCTGGTATGGTACTGACATGACTCCCTGATCCCCATTATTTTGTTTAGCCTTGGGATCACATGGGACATGAAGTTGGTCCCATTATCACTCAGTATAACTTGTGGACACCTGTGCCGGTATACTACAAGATCCAGGATGAATCTCGCAGTACTGGTATCATCAACTCGGGTTAATGCTTTCATTTTGACCCATCTCATCAGATGATCAATGCTACTATGATGTATTTCACTCCTCCTGTACTCATCACCAACGGTCCCATCACATTGATAGACACCATGTGCCATGAAAATCCAGGTTAGACCAGTTGGTATCCAGTTGTATTCTTGTGTGGTTTATGCAGTTGGCATTCCACGCAACAAGCCAGATGGTCTATGACATCATAATTAATCGATTCCCAGTAATAATACTGGCAAGTAAGGTCAGTCATTTTTCTTAAGCCTCCATGCCTGACAACCTTATGAGAAGCTTGAACAATCACTGCTCTCTCCGACAGTTTTGGGAATAATAGCCATTTCCCGTTTATCATCTTAAATACTTGTCCATCCATTATCTCAGTGTTTTCCATCACTTTTCGAAGTGCACCTTGGATTTCTCAAGGCTCGTCCTCAATTCTTCCTTTGACCATTCTCTGGAATAACTCATCCGCCTGCGGATATACCAACTGGACCATTGGTAACCGCGATAAGCTATCTGCGTTCTGGTGAGAAGCCCCCACCTGGTGGACTATCTCATAATCATAAGACTGAAGCTTAAGTGCCCATCGGCCCAGTTGTCCTTCAGGTTCCTGCAGATTGTGCAACCAATGCAACGAAGAGTGGTCCATCACCACCTTAAAGTGCATTTCATGGACATACACCCAAAACTGTTTACAGGCGTAAATGACCACAAGCCATTCACGCTCAGTTATGGTGTAATTCCTCTCCATGGCAGAGAGTTTCCAGCTCACATACACCACTGGATGTTCATCCCCTAAGTTCATCTACTTGGCTCAGTATGGCGCCAATTGCCACAATGAAGCATCAGTTTAAATGATAAACTCCCAATCAAAATTTGGATATTTCAGAATTGGAAAATTTATCAGGTACCGGCATAATTCATCAAAAGAGTCCTGGCCTTTTCATTCCATATGAATCCTTTTTTCAGATCTTTTAATAAACGAAATAAAGGCTCAGCTATTTGGGTGAAGTCCCAAATAAATCTTCTATAGTATCTGACTATCTCAAGGATTACTTGGATGTCTCAGACACTCTTTGGCAGAGCCATCTGTTCAATAGCTGCTATCTTCTGGGGTTGCGGCTGCAATCCATTTGCATTGATCAAAAATCCTAGGTATTCAAGCTCCTTCTTGAAGAAGTGGCACTTCCGTGGCTTGATCTTCAGGTTAGCCACAGACAGTCTCTTAAACACTTCCTCCAAGTGCTGAAGGTGATCAGTAAATGTTATACTTAACACATTGATATTGTCCAGATATACCAAGATGCATGATAACTTCAGGTCACTTAATACCGCGTCCATGGCCCTCTGGAACGTCGTGGGCGCATTACAAAGACCCTGGGGCATCCTAGTCATCTGGTATAACCCCTGTGCGGTGATAATCGCACATTTTTCCTGGTCTTCTGCTGGCAAGTCAATCTGCCAGTATCCCAAGTTTAGGTCCATTGCAGAGAAATACTTTACTTTTCCTAATTGGTCCAGTGCATTATCAATCCTTGGTAGGGGATATGAATCCTTCTTCATAATTTTATTCAGCCTCTAATAGTCAATCACTACCCAGTTTGATCCATCTTTCTTCTTTACAATCAAAATTGGGCTTGCCCAGGGACTTGATGATGGAACTAGAAGCTCATGCTTTACTAGTTTGCTGATCTCATCTTCCACTACCGCTTCAGCGGCTTTCAATCTTCAGCTCAGTCTCCTTCTTATTAGTAAATTTTCTCTGGTGTCAACTTTGTGAATTACGCCTTGCGCACATCCCAAATCATGATCATCCTGAGTGAATACTTCCCAATATCTCTCAAATAATTTGAGCACCTCCTCCATCTGCCCTTTTGGCTGTTTTGCAAGCTGCTCTCGATCAACTAATAAGTTGATGCTTTTGGCCGCTCTGGCCGGTAATCCCATTTCATTGAGAGACCCTAAATTGTAGAATCGTCTCAATTTGGCCTGATTGGCAGATTTCCCCATTATTGACCTTGCAATTCGCTTCATGTGTATCCCAATTTCCTGGTCATTTTTGGGCAAATTTTCTCTAATACTTTTCAATAATTCGAGAATCTCCTCTTGCTGCCCTTCCAACAGATCTGCGAGTTGCTCTTAATCAACCAATAATTAATACTTTTTGGCTACCCTGGCTGATAATTTCATCTCATTGAGGGTGGAATTTCCTCCATTCAGCCGTCAGGATTTCTTGTCACTTCTTGGGTCTTAAACTCTTGGACCATAAGATCGATATTTTGATATTTTATATATTTTTGTATTTTTTTGCAATGGGATTTGCAACCTACAAAAAGGCTCAGAGGTCCTTCCTTTCCCTTCATCTTAACTGGGTCCTGGGTACTTAAACCTACCAGTTATCATGGTTCAAAATCTTATCCTCTTAAGATTTAACCAACCATTTGGTTCAGTGGTCCCCTTCTGGGACTTGACCAAAATCTCAGGACATAACCATTTAATGGTTTAGAGGTCCGCTGGGGACATTGCAATTATTTTCTCTTAGGCTCAATACTACCAATTTGTATTAACCTTTCTCCCTATATGACCAGCAGCACTGTCTTCTCATGTATAGGCCATACTTGCTGACTTCAGCCTGTTCTCTTGAATTAGGCCTTTAATCCTGACTGGAAATTCATCCATTAGGCCCTAATTTCATCTCTTATTTGGCAAACTGATGCTTCTCAGATCTTTGTGTCTCATCAGCCAACATTTTCATCCAATTGTCCATCTCGTTTTTTTCTCCTTAAAACGATTTTCAGCCTTCATGGCTATCCTTAATTACACAGGTCGTTCTGGCATCGTTAGCTTCATCCAATGTCTCTGGAATTGATGAACTCGTCTCCAGTAACTTCTGACCAGTGATTGAGTGCTATTAAATTAAATGATTTCCTCCACTATCTTGGATCAATCATTTCTTCTTTTGACTTCATCTCTTCATTGGTATGGCAATCCAATTCTCCGGATTGATTGCTTCTTATTTTTTCCAATGCCTCATCTAAACACTCTCTCCTCAGGACTATTTAAAGAGGATCCAATTTCAACCTGAGTTGATCCTGCTGTTCCTTGGTACTATTTACAGCGGGCCCAATTCCAACCCAAGTTGGCCCTGCTGATACTCTTCATCTCAAGTAGATGTCTGGTGGTTTGGTTTCCTTGCAGCACTAGATTGTTCCATATCTAGGCTGAAAGTTCTTTTCCCTGAACTTGAGTATCTTCATTTTGCTTCACTCAGAGCTCTACTGCTGAGCTGAGTGAATGCCACTGAAGGTGATACTCTTCACATTCCACCTTCGTTACTTCCTTCAGCAACTTATCTCTAAAATTGGAAACATCTTCTTTATACAACATTATTGATAGATTCTTCTACTCAACTACCCCTGTAGTGTGCATCAACTTGTAAAAATTTACTCCGTTGGGTTGATTATTGGAGGTCAACCCTAGTAATCTTTTTCTGCACAGGTTCAGTTTCCTCGTGCACCTCACGTTGTAAGAATATATATATAATTTGATAATAGTATGATGACTATTATCTGTAGTTGAGTTAGAATTATTTTCAGGCCCAACGCTTCGGCCAGTATTTCCAATTAATACTTGATACTGTACTCATAGGGATTTGTTCCCTGTAATCCTGTCCACTCAATCTTCATTAAGATCCTCTGACGGCAGTCTCCTTCAGCCCAACACACAGTTGGCAGCAATCCCTTAGCTGTGATTCCCTTCATCTCTAGATCCCCACTTGGATCTCTACTCTTCTCTGAGAGTATACCAATCATTGCCTTCTGCAATAGTATACTTGAGATGGAATCAAAACGCTAGATGCTGATAGTCTAACTATTACTAAATCTACAATAAAACTATGTTCTAAAGTAGTAATGTATAAGTGTATATGTATTTTGACTATATTATTGTCTATCTTTTATTAGAGTGAATTCTAGAGAATTTATAGGGGATTTGGCCATCTAACCCTCAGTTGACACCTCTTCGCTGAAACGGCAGCTGTTGCCATTGAATCACCCTTCCTCATCTTGGCAGCAATGGTCTTCCCCATCCTGACTAGGATTCTGACGTTGGACATCCTTGAGACCTCAAACGGAAAGAGTCAGAAATGTGTCCCTGACGTTTTCTTCTTGATCAAAGCGAATCAACCATAATTGGCTAGCAACCTGCTTAGATAATGGGACTTTATACCCATTTATGGTAGGTCACTTCACTAACTAATTGATTCGCTAGTTGCAGGTGGCATCACTCGCCTTGCAGCTCATTAAACATTCCCAATCAGTCAGAGATGAAACCTGACCAATCCTAATTAGTACACCTGATAGTTACTCACTATCAAATTCCCTTATTTCATCAGCCGCTCCACCCGATGAGATATTAGGTATTCATCCAGATTGATCCCTGATGGATATGACCAGACAAATATCCTAAAATCCCCCAAACGTAGTTCCTCCAAAATTTGTCTCAACCGATTTCCAATTCACTTTGCTTTAGGGAATTTTCCTCTAGTGATACCAGGTAATCTAGCAGGCTGGGAATATGGGCAAAAATCCCAACAGATGCACGCAGGAGTGACAAGGGAAGTGATAGAACTGGTTCCTTGTGTCTTTTAAGGGTGTCAATCAGAGGGAATTCACCCTCTAGTTGATAATTGCTAAATGACAACATATTAGACTCCAAGTGAATCTTGACATGTTGTCAGCGCCACCACCCCACACCTAAGATCACCAGGAACACCAAGTTTGGCATAGCATAAGAACAATCACAGAAGCTGAACTGGTGGATAGAAAAAGGTACTGGATGGTGAATGACATATGAGGTCTGTGAGGTAGATGAGGCCACCATCACTGAGGGACCTGCATCCATTTCCAGTTCTAATTGTTGGGCCAACTCAACACTAATGAAGTTCCCCATAGCTCCAGTATCCACCAGGGCCTCAAAGGAGACATTATGTGATCTGACACTGATCTTCATAGGCAATAGGAGATAATCGAAGTT
Organism: Massospora cicadina; assembly: GCA_022478985.1. Lineage (NCBI taxonomy): Eukaryota > Fungi > Entomophthoromycota > Entomophthoromycetes > Entomophthorales > Entomophthoraceae > Massospora > Massospora cicadina. Next base: position 150,493 of record JAKSZP010004082.1, on the reverse strand, counting down.
TTGTTTATTGGAAGATTTGACTGAGTCTTTTGCGACTGAAGAAATAACTGGAAAATTGGGGGTAAGGTCTGGGGCTTTTGCCAGAGCAAAAATTGGGAGTACGAGGGCAGGGGAACCAACTTCCTCCATCTGGGACTTAACAGATTCATTTATAGGTGACTCTGTATCTGCCAACTCAGACACAGGGGTTGTGGCAGGATCAGCACCCAAATATACCGCTGGTTCAGAGGTAGGCGCACCATCTGCATCTATGTTAGGTAGTCCTATCATAAAATTCCCCTTATGATAACGGGCAACATGGTGGGGGAAGGCATTATAGTGGTCACGGTGGCACATATTTGATCTACTGTTCCTTGGATGGTGGACAGACCTCGTGATGAGCAGATACTGAATCCAAGCCTGATTTCAAGACTGCCTGAAGCATATTGATAGAGAGACCCAACGTGGGAGCCAGTTCATGGAAGGTAGAGATCAAAGAAACCAGGCTAGGGGCTTCAGCCATGGCATAGATCAGTTTATATAGGTGGTCTGATTGTGACACAGGGGGTTTCAGGGCAGCTGACACAACAGCCATCAGTGGAGTGGGGTCTCCCATTTGTGAGGAAGAGCATAGAAGGCCTCTAACCCAGCGGTAAGCATCCCCATCCACAGAGTCTAGCAGCGCGAGCCCTTGCTGGGCATGAGATTTGCAGAAACTTTATTAAGTGCAATTGCTGTACACATTTGCACCTCAGCGAGAGCATCAAGGACTTGATTGGCTATCTCCCAGAAAAGAATACTGGAGTTTCCTTCCAGGCTAGTGGGAGAGGGAGGAGCAGCAATCCGTGCAGCTTGGGCGGTATGAAGAAGCTTCTCCAAGGTAGAGCGGATACTTCTCCCAAAGTTGGAAATTGACCAAACAAACAACAAACAGCAGACTACTGATTGTACATTCATCTGGTAAAGGGTAACCACTGCAGCACCCAGTTCAAAGAGCAAGGCGGAAGTGGCTGGAGACAATGGTTGGTCAATTATGTCATGGAAACGGTAGAAGAAGTTTAGACCAGCCTGCCAGTTGGGATGCGTGAGCACCCAAAAAGCAAGCCAGAATGCCAGAGGCATTTCCGACCAAATGATGTTGTATGGAGCTAGGCATTGCAAAATGACGAATTTTTGGTGTAGAACAACAGTGAGTATAATCTCAACGATGAACCACAATGAGCCCATCCCAGACCCAGGGGGTCTTGCTGCAAGGGGTGGAATCACAGAAATGGTTTCAATGAGTTCATCAGCATATGGGGTTATTTCAACTGGGGAGGTAAGGAGACAGATTCTTTCTTGAAGTTAGTGGATGTAAGGCCACAAGATCCCCATGTACTGCTGTCAGAAGTTAATGATAGCAGGGTTATAGTGCCAGAAATATCTGAATCGCTGAATCCAATCAATGACAGAGGGGGCCATAGTGACCATAAGTACTGGTAGAGCCCATTCAGTATATGGACTGACAGGCCACCAGAAAAGCCATTGGGGATGTGGCCAGAAGGATCAACACAATAGAAAAAATTGATAGGTTTTTTTGGAAAAATTTTTATTGAAAGGAAAGGAAGAAAAATCAACCAACAATTTTCTCAGTGCAATGCAACTGATTAAATAGTGGTCAATTAGGTAGTGATAAGCTGGGATTGGGACCCTCAATTTTGACCTAACTGGCGAATTATTTGGTAATGTGTGGATTTGTTCCCTGGGAACTGACATCAAAAAATTTGGCGGCAGGCTGAGTCACTGTTGGTTTGACCTCAAACATCCAAACCATTGCTCGGCTACATTTCTGATGTTTGGCATGATGGCGTTTAGCCCAATGAGCGGTGGGAATCCCCCGAGGCCACCTCACATAGGGGTGGGCCCATTTGGTTGGGAACGGGTTTAGGACGCCCAACCACCCCACGCTCAGTCACTGGGCCATTCATTCAGTAAGTGGCATTGCATCGGGCGCAATGCCCAAATTATCAGCAGGGGCCTTTGAACCCTCTTTGATGGTGTCTGATGCTGTTGCCTGCCCATCAAGGATGATCCCCAATGACTTTGGGAGTGAGGTGATTTGTTCAATTGTCATGTTAACGGAATCAAAACTGTCAGGCATTTCAGCTGATACATCAGCCTTCATACCTTTTTGACCATTTAAGATCTGAACATCAGGCTGATTGCCTCTCAAATTAGTTCCAATTGATTTCAATTTGATGATCTCAGTGCAGATTTCGCTGATTCCTCATAACAGTTCTGCTGAGGTGAGTGTAGTTGCTGGGGGTGGGATCCAAAGCAAAAGAGCTGTTACCCAGCGCTCTTCTACCATGTGAGTAAGATCGCCCTAAGTAATGAGGGGTACTGCCATCCTCTTTGGTGCCTTCTTGCTTGGGAATGGAAAAATGGCCCAATCAACACCCAGAGGATGTTCCCGGGACTTACAGGGCCGTTCAGCCATGCTGGACCGTGTGCCCCTCTCATGTTTTCTTGGCGAAAGCACCCTCCCAATCAGGATGGGAAGAACATCACCAACAGGAGCCTGGGAGGGGGCGCAACACAGCCACGTGCTGGACGTGCATCCTTGTGCCAGGTGGGCTAATTCTGGAAGCCCAGTCCTGATTTTCTCTCACCATTTGTTTTTCCCTTGAGGGGCCCAGAGTTTATCCAGGCTAATTTTCCCAGGGCTCAAGGCAACTCGCCCCAGGTAGCCCTCTGTCAAGAAGTTGATATGACTGGATGATACACTACCCAAATCTGTGGATTGGAGGGGAATTGATATGAGTCTCAAAATTTACAAAAAAGGGATACACAAATTATAATCGAGCAAAATGAGGACATTCAGCAAATCTATAGGAATTATGCCAGGATTTGATATGAATGAGAGAAACTCAAAAAAAGTAAGAAGAATAGAAGATTAACAAGCCAAGGATGCATCCAGCTGGGGAACTGAGGTATAAAGAGCCTGATGGAAGATTAAAAGGGGATAGTCTTTTATGAGGAAAAGAGGAGCGCAGAAAGTTCTGCAAGTATATTTAAAATAAAGGTAGAAATAAGGGGCAATAGCCCCATATATGTTTTGTCAAGTTTTATTCAAAGAATTGGCGATCCTCATATTGTTTGATTTGGTTGCTCAGTGGCTAGTACCCTGTGCAATTCCAACTTGGTGACAGTGGACCCAGACGCCGAGAAATTAACAGTGGTGCACACTACAGGGGGACACTTAGCAACTATAGCTGGTAAAACACAATGATGAGTCCTCATTTGTTCTGACTTAATCTGATCAGGTTCCAAGCACGTTATGCTGAAGAAGCCTGGGAGGCACCTAACTCTGAACCAACATTATTTACTGTTACTGAACCAGGGGATGATGAAATTATGATTAATGTGCAATTCGAGAATTGCCCAGAGCTGATGACTAACCAACAAGGACGCTCCACGAATGTGACTCCCCAACAACTGAGAATTATTATGGAATGGTTGTTGCACGGATATCGCCTATATATGAGGATGAGACTAGGGAAAATTCCCTGAGTCTGTTCTATAACCAACGTGATCAAGAGAATCAATATGCGCTGTACATATCTTATTTGGATGCAACTAATATGGGATTAACTTGCCGCCTTGGTACCCACAGAATTGAAGTTATTTAGTCGCTTATGTGCAACCTTCAATTCACCAGCTACTGCATGTCCTTTCTCACCATAATATTGAAATTGGAGAGGTATTGTGGTTTGCACAAGCACAACAGCATGATACTCGCCTCCTGCTTGACCGCCTCGATCATTTGATTTTGGAAATACAAGGGGCGCTGGCACAGATGGATCATCATGTTGGGGATGTTCGCCATCAATTGGACCTCCTTGTACCACAGTTAAACTCAGAATTACCTCCAGTAATAAGAGAACTACTGGAACAGCATGGCCTATCAGTGGAGTGGATTCAGGATGTAACAACCTTGGAGAATAATACTGAGCGCTGTATGATGGAGCTAGCCAAATGGGCGGAAGCTCTTGAAGCCATGATTGCTCTGCTTAAGGAAAGAATGACCCTGATGGAACTGCAAGTGGCGGCCCAAGTTGGCTCTCTATCAACATAATTAGATCAACTCCATATCAAATGGGATACCCAGCAAACGTTAGATAACGCGCCTATCCTTTAGTCAACGTCTACTGAGTATCTCCAGCTTATTCATCAAGTTACACGACTAGAAGTCATTAGTCAGGCTGAGCGCAATGAGCCTTTCCTCTTCATATTGGTGAGACAAGAGAGTATGCGGACATGCAAGAGCGCATTGATACCCTTCACTGGTCCAATGGGGAATTGGTGTGGGAATGATCCTCCCTTGTTAACCAAATAAACAACGCCAACCAGCAAGCGGAAAACGCAAGACAACAAAAAACCTGACTGAAGAATATAATCGAGGAAGTTTTTTCACAATTACAAACTATGGAACAAACACTGAATGAGGAAAAGGAATTCCGCAGGGAATTGCAACAGCAATATGAAATGCTGCAACAAGAATGTCAGGATGGATGGTGTAGATGTGCTTCAGCTAAAGCGGAACAGCTGATTAGTGAACAGTTAACAGGGTGTACTGGAGCTGGGGGAAATGGGGCAGTTAGTGGCGACTTGGGGGAAGAATGTTAATGATCAGCAAACAAGTATCCATTGGGCAGTACGATGGACCCCACACGTGACACCACTTCTTCTGATTCCGCTTTGACGAGTTCAAGCTCATCTGGCCAGCGGTATGATAATGCACCAAATGATGGTTCCCATATTCACTCCGAAACCAATTTACCTGCCCCTTGCAGCAGAACCCAAGAGCCAAGTGAATTCATCCATATCAAAAAGTTGCCCCCTTTCAGTCATAACAGAAACCTACAAATTATTTTTAAACGTTTTGAATTCTCTGTGGAAGGGGCTATCAATCAACAAAAAGTGAAGTTGTTTCTGTCTGCTTTAGAAGTAGAAAGCGCTGACCAAGTGACCTGCTATCTTCCAAATAGCTCAGTGTCTTACGCACAAGTAAAGGTGATTATTATCCAGCTGTTCAGAGGTGCTAACAAGATGTCTCAACGGAAATCTGAATTTATGACTATACAGTTTAACCAAAATGAGACCCTGTCAGAATTTACAGAGCGGTTTTCAGCGGAAGCTCACGTTCTACTTGGGACTAATATTTTAACTACTGAGGATGTAGGTATAGCGATGACAGTGGCGGTCAAACCATATCAGGAACTATATAATGCTATGTCCCATGTGTTGGATGGGGATACCAGCCTCATTTGAATCGTAAATGCCTTACATCAACTCCTGCCATGAACAGCGCCCCCAACGTAGCCCAAAACCCACCATTGCCCCCGCTCCATCCTTTACTGAATATAGGCCGCAGCGACTGGTTTATCAGCTGCTGGAACGTAATCGTCCCTCATATGAGTCAGTAGACCCCTTCCAGCCCATGTACGCTTCACCAGTTTGACTGCGACCCTGGAACCTTACTGGCAATTTTTGACCTGGTCCTTCCGATCCAAATTATATATGTGCACCTTTTATGAATACTTGCTTCCAGTGTGGACAAAGAGGGGCTATGCAGCCAATTGCCCTAGCAAACTACAAGTGTACGCAATGCCAACTAAGATAACTGAGCAGGGAAAAGCTTGGGCAGAGTAGAGATGGGATGCTCTATCTCCACTAAGTTTTAATTCACTTGTCCCTAACACTTGCCAAACAACTTTACGAGTAGAAATTGACCCTCAATCAGACGATTTTTTATACCAGCAGCTTTCATTGGATATCCCTGCTTCCACTTCCAAGAGTAAGAGTTTACCCAATTGGGCTGAGTTCCACCAAGATGTGCAGAAGCCATATGTGTGGCAGATTCTGTAACAGACTGGCATTAGCAACTTGGATCCTTTGCTGAACATTGCACCTTTAGTAGGGGTTAATGTAGCTATTCCAGTGGAAAAAAAGGCTAGTGAGTATCCTCAGGTCAGCAAGGGTATCTCTTCCTTTTTTTGTAGCACAAAGCCCTTGAATTTACAAGTAATAAACACTGATGGTTCTTCTTATTCAGAATTTACTTATTGTGACATATTCGTTCAAAACACAAAAATCCGCACTATTGTAGACACGGGAGCACCTGTGAACATAGTCTTCACCCAGTTAGTGGCTAAACTTATGTTGAAACTGGATATGGACCATCGAGTAGTATATGGGACTGCGGGAACACATAGCACTGTGTCAGAAGAAGCATATAGCGCCTTGCCTCTATGATTTGGGTTAGTCTAGGTGTCTGCTCCAGCGGTGATTTTGCCAAATAACCACTATGATATGTTAATCGGTGTGGTTTTTGAAAGGAAATTTGGCGTTGTGATAAATATGGTGAAAGAAACCTTACTATGTTCAGCCAACAGATTCCAGTATATTTTTCCTCTGGTGGAATCCCAATGGATCCAGTCCACTCTGGTCAGGTCAATCTAGCATACAGTGATATAGTGATTCCTGTTTGCTACCAGCAACTGGAGTCAGCGGACCAAGATCCTCCCCAACCAGATATATAGTACTAAGGAATCCCGCTTCAAGCAACGCGCCCTTTAAGCTTACCATCTGGACACCAGGGCATAATAGGGACTCAAAATCGAAGTCCCTAAGGGGCTTTATGGAGAAATCCTGGCGCCTCATCAGCACTTGCAGCTTGAACCACATGTGGCTCCAGGGTTATTGTTTCCTGGGAATGGGGAGGTGAAGGTGTTGCTCGTGAACCTACAGAAGGAGACAATAACAATCAGGCAGCACCAAGTGGTGGCTTACCTACACTTTGTCCCTATAGGGGAATTTTTGTCATATTCATGACTTTGGCTCATGGGAAGATCTCAGACTACTGGCTTGCTCCTCGTTTGGCGTACTGAATGTAGTTCCACGGGAAGCACTCACAGGATTATTGGTGGATCAGCAAGACAAGGCTATGGCATTATTTCAAAAGTATCGGGATACTTTTGCAAATAACAATCATGACTTGAGGTGCACTCAGGGGTGGTACATCAGATTGATATGAGGAATCACCCTCCCATTTGTTCGCATCCTATTAGACGTTCTAGAGCAGTGGAAGAGGTTGTCTCTGATAAAGTGTATAAGCTTATCGAGCAAGGGATGCTAGAGCTATCAAACAGTCCCTGGGCATCACCTGTGCTCATCATAAAGAAAAAGGATGGCTCAAATCAGGTGGTTATTGACTTATCAAAACTCAATAACATCATGAAGAAGAATTCTTACCCTCTTCCATGAATTGATGATGCGTTAGACTGATTGGGTGGGGCGTACTATTTTTCCACCATGGATCTGATCTCAGGGTACTGGCAGATCGAATTGTCATTAACATAATGGGAGAAATGTGCGATCATCATTTTGAGAGGGTTGTTCCAGCCAACATGCATGCTGCAAGGATTGTGTAACGCTCTAGCTATGTTCCAGCATGCCATGGATACGATTTTAGGTGATTATAAGCTGTCCTGCGTCCTAGTTTACCTTGATGACATCAATGTGTTTTTGCTGACATTTACAAAGCATCTGGCCCACTTGAGCAAGTGTTTCAGTGCATCGCTGCCACTGATATCAAAATTAAGCCTTGAAGGTGCCATTTCTTTAAAGAGCAATTGGAATACCTCAGATTTGTTGTGGATTCAAATGGGCTTAAACTGCAGCTGGCTAAAGTGGAAGTGATAGGCAAGATGACTCAGCCAGGAAAAAGCAGGACATTTAGGTGTTTCTGGGAATGGTTGTGTATTATCGACAGTTCATTCCCAATTTCAGCTGCATCAGGGCCCCGCTCTTCAAATTTACTAAAGAAAATGCTTCTTTTGACTGGATGGAATGATGCCAGAATGCTTTTGATGTATTGCGAACCGCGTTGACAAGTGCACCCATTTTGCAATATCCCAACTTTGACACACAGTTCATAGTACAAATGGATGCATCCCTTGCTGCTATCGAGGCAGTATTATCCCAGAAAGATGATGATGGTGTGGAACATCCTGTCACATTCTGTAGTCAGAGCTTGAACTGTCATGAACAAAACTACACCGTAACTGAGCGGGAGTGTTTATCTGTGATCTATGCTTACAAACAATTTTGGGTATATTTGCATGGGGTAAGATTTTAAGTAGTGGTGGATCACGCTTCCTTGTGCTGGCTACAGAATCTGCGTGAACTGGAAGGATGGCTCGCACATTGGGCTCTGAAGCTGCAAGCATACAATTTCAAGATTTTACATCGACCTGGGGCAAAACATCAAAACGTGGATTGTCTGTCTTGATTGCCCACAGTCACTATCACAGTGGATCTAGCTGATATAATGTATGAAAAGATGGCGAACCAATACCAGGATGAGCTGCTGCAGGTGATCAAGGTGTTGGATGGACTCAGGGAGAATACCTTCATATGAGGGGAAGAACTATACAATCAGATTGGAGACTTGAAATTGAATTTTCTTAAGCCTTTGACTAGACCTCAATAATTATGGATGATCATCAGGCTGTAGGCCATGGAGGATTGCAGAAGATGCTATAGTTTTGTGACCCCAATACTTCTGAGAAAGCATTCATTACAATATATTAATAAATGGTTAGCTGTTGCCATCAGTGTCAAGTGGAAAAGCCTTTCCACAAGATAACCACCTACCAACTAGTGAAACCCCAGTTTGCATAGCACACCTTTTCCATTGATGTAGTGGGACCTCTGCTGACTAGTGCCAATCGATCCAAGTATATAAATGTTGCCATTGATCATTTGAACCGATGGGTGGAGGACAGGGTATTAGCAACTTGGGCGCGGTCACCACTGCCAAGTTTATTATGGAGGTGTGTTATACAGCGGCATGGCTGCCTGCAGTTCATCCTGACAGATAACGGAACCAACTTTACTTCACATATCCTGCCAAAGTTAGTGAGTTGATGGCGATTCATGGGGTTTTGACCACCACCTATCATCTGAATCAATTGGGATGGTGGAGTGAGTCAACAGAACCCAGTGAACATACTCCGCAAATTGATAACATACTTGCCCTCATAATGGAGTGCTCTTCTACCTACTGCTGTGTTTGCTTATAATATCAGCTATCATTCTGACACTGGTAAGAGTCCCTTTCAAAGCTATATGATTGACATCTGGCTTTGTCTGCCTTGCTATATTCGTGTGTAGAGGACACTGGTGGTGTGAATCCTCAGTGATATCTGAAGTAACTCATGGATACATTGATCAAGTTGCAAATGGAAGCCTACTCCACCAGTTTGGCTAAGAAAATTCGTGACCAGGTGGCTGACCAGAAGCGCCAGAGTGTACTTCTGTTGTTTGATGTAGGGGATTATATTTTATTCCATGACCAGTGTGGACTGGACAAAAAAATAAGCTCTCCAACATTTGGGTCAGCCCATTTAAAATTATCAGGAAGACTGGCATGGATGTCTACACAATTAAGGAACCTTCTGGGGGTTGGATTACCAACTGAGTTCACGCAAAGTTCCTTTAAGCATACAAACAGTAATAGTCTATTGTCCAGTCAAAGGGGGGTAATGTCAGGAAGTTGATATGACTGGACAATATACTATCCATATTGGTGGATCAGAGGGGAATTGAGATGAGTCTCGAGATTTACAAAAAAGGATACATGAATTATAATAGAGCAAAATGAGGATATTTGGAAAATTGAGAGGTAATATGCCGAGATTTGATATGAAAAAGAGAAACTCAAAAAAAGGAAGAAGAATAGAAGATTACCAAGCTGAGGCTGCATCCAGATGGGGAACCAAGGTATAAAGAGCCTGATGGAAGATTAAAAGGGGATAGTCTTTTACAAGGAAAAGAGGAGCTCAGAAAGGTCTGCAAGTATATTCAAATTAAAGGTAGAAATAAGGGGCAATAGCTCCATATATATTTTATCAAGGTTTATTCAAAGAATCGGCAATCCTCATATTGTTCAATTTGGTTGCTCAGTGGCTAGTACCCTGTGTAAATCCAACTCAGCAACAGCAGACCCAGACGCTGAGAAATTAACACCCTCATTGTGGCAGCCTTCCGCTGTGGGGCCCTTCTTTGGGGAGGGGCCTTTCTCTAGTGGGGGATGATGTAATGGTCAAGTTTGTCTCAATTATTGCATATCAGCTCAAATTAAGATTTTCCAAATCTAATCCAATTTGTTTATAAAAGATTTTTGGTTTGGCCATTTTGGGTGTTGGGTTGTGCCTCACCCAAGTTGTAGATTAAGCTTGTGTGAGCCTAATCAATAGCTTGGGTGAGGCCCCTGAAGCACTGCCTTTATAAGGCATGCCTGGCCATTCTGAAGTTCACTTCAGAATTTTCACCCTAGCATGTCCCTTTCCTGGGGAGCATTGTCAGTTGCACCCCAGATGAGCTCTGGTTGGCAGGTCATTTTATTATCCAGAACAAAATAAGGTTTATTTTGGGGTTTGCATACCTCACTTACCTGTTGGTCTTTTCCCTTGATGAGGAGTTTTTCGTGTAGGTTGGTTTTGGACCAATCCCCCCAGAGGATTTAGCATAACCAACCAATAGTAGGTGAATGTTTGGCACTGTCGCTGCCCCAAACCTCTCCCTACTCAGTTAGGATGCTTCAGGTCAACTGTCAGTTCACTGAAGTATTGTTCATTTATACGGCGGTCAGAACTGGGTTTTTTCCATCTGTTACAACACTGTAGTATCTACTACTGACAATGGCTCTGAGACTCACTAAAGTAATCCTTCTTAGCTATAGGCTTCTTCAGCTTTGTAGGAAAAGTGCTCTCCTTACAGATAGAAACTTCACTTATATATGCCTTTTTCCTTGCTATAGTTCTTATTGGAGCAATTTATGGTTACTAAGCAGCACTTAAGAATGGTAAAATAGCGATTTAATGTCTAAACTAGGCCAGGGAAGTATATGACTAAGGCTTGGGGAATTTCATTAATAGTACTAATACAAATTGCAATTGAGACACCAGAAGATGACCATAGTAAAAATAAGGACCCTGGTACTGATCTTTTTATGTTGTCACAGGGGCAAAAAAGAATATTAAGATTAAAATAAAGAATTGCAGATTTGAAAACTGAGGCCACAAAATAAGATGATTAGCAAATTAAGGCAACAAAAGTTGCACTGGTGGGGATTAAGGATTGAATCTACTATTATAATTACTTACAAACAAAGGTGCCAAGTTAGATCACCATTATTAACTTGATACAACTTTAAAAAATTGGATAAAGCTGGGGCTCATTAGGTAAGGCAAGTTATAACCAGTTGAAACCTTATCTAAATATTTTATAATTTATATAATTTAGTAAATTTATATAAAAAGATGGTTGTTCAAATTAATTGCAAAGGAATGTAAATCTTAAATAGCTTAAACCTGAAATCATTTTTCAGCTTTCATGTTAGTACTAATTTATTTAGTCTAAATAGATGGTACAAATGCTTAGATATAATTAAAGCAATTTAACTATATGCATGATGATCCTGAGGTTAACTTAAAGTGATTGATAAGATTAGGCTAAACATTTACTTTAGTTATATTTTTTGCTTTTTTAATTACTATGTATATGAAGTATTGGCCAATGATGATGTATAAGCTGCAAATATTTTCTCAGTTTGCTCTTAAATCTAAGCTAAGATTTCCAAATATTAAGATAAAAGTTGACAATGAGTCATATCATTCTTATCTCATTGTCAAACAATCACTTTCTTGACCCAGGAGAAAGAATGTTGGAGGTATGAGTGCTTCTGAATCTGCTACCATGATTGGCCCATCTCCAGCCCAAACTTCAAATAATATTGTAGTTATTAATGATATGAGAACAAAAGGTGAAAAAACCCTAGTGGATTCTCGGTGGAATCCTGACTATTGGAGAAACAAGGATTATAATCCAAATTGCTGAAAAAGGTAAAAACCTTAATAGAAATACCCTGACTCCTTGGTCAAATATGAGGAGTATAATATTGCATGAATCGGAATCTCTGCAAGGCAAGAGGATGTTACCCATCGATGATTGGGTGTGAGTTAACCAATCATTATCATCTGAGTCTAACCACCGTTGAGGTGCAAAGATTTTACTTGAGGATGATAGGGTAAACATTAGCCAATCATTACCATCTGAGTCTGACTACCGCTGAAATACCCAATCATTACCATCTGAGTCAGACCACTGCTGAGGTGAAAAGATTTTACTTAAAGGTGATTGGATATAATACATCAAATCGTTACTGAATGGGTCAGTTTTGCCTTCAAAAAAATTTTATCCTCAATCTGATAGGTCAAAACCCTATATTCCCTAATTTTAAAGACTGTGCTTTGTATTCTTTTGCTTTGAATAGTGATGGTCTCAAAAGTTGGACTAGTTAAAAGATGAAAAACTAGTATCATGAAAAGGACCTTTTCTGGTTATGCCCTGCCTGTTTAATAAAAAACATAAAAAACCAAAAAAAAGTATTATTTCATACTTTTAACAAAAAGTAAACTTTTTCATTTTAAAATATTATTTGTGGCATCCATTGGCAGATCCCACACTCATTATAGATCTTTGTCAATTTGTCACTATTTAAAACTCATATAACTATAAAATAGGTAACAAATAGAGATGTTGTATTTATATAAACATCCTTTTTGGGTAACCTATAGTATTCATACTTGGTTTGCACATTGTACAACATAAAAAGATAGAAATTATATAACATCCATAGTAAGCTTTTGTTAATATTTAGCCTGAAAGTAAAATAATTTTGGTACATCTGAAGGCAGATAGAGCTAAAGTAAAATTCAAAAGAAATTGCATTTATATGCATATCATTACAAAAGGATTCTCAGCCTTGGTACTAGGCTGTAAATTTTAATAAAAGTCATTAAGAAGTTAGACTACCTGTATTAGGACATGATATGCTATTTTACCCTACTGGTTGTTAGTGAATCTTCAACTTTAATGTTAAAACAAGATTGTCTCACATTATCAACCTCAATTAATATCTCTCAAAATATACTTCTAGTAAAAAGTCTTAAAGCAGAAAAAACATTTGACATCTTTTAATTGGGATAAAGGTCTATATAACTTTTTTTGACCCTAGTCTAATAGAGCTTTATTCATATCTCAGTAATACATGTTGGTACTCAGTAAGGTTTTCATAGGAAAAACTTTTCCTTTGCTCCCTCTTTCTATCCCCTTTCAATCCATTTCTGACCTTGCAAAAGAATCAAATATTTGTCTATAATAACTCTTGTTCAGATGCCTTTCTATTCCTCTTACTTGATTCCACAATTCTAGTTATTAATCTCTTAAGTGAATATATACATATATCATCAGTGTTTGATAGTATTTCAAATATCTGACTTATTCTGTTGGAGCTCTGAGACTTAGAATCTCATATACCTGAGGCTTAACCCATCAGGACTCCAAGACTATGAGCTTTGGCTACTCAACAAGGTCAGTCGTTGGTACCTAACAAATAGTCTTACTGCTTTCATTTATGAGTGAATTGGGGTTTCCAGTATAATAGGGCCTTGCTTTTATAGGTATGCTTTCTAACTTAAAAATCTAGTCATACTAAAATTCCAACAGTATGCTACCTAAGATGATAAAGCACAGTAATAAAGGATAATTTGAAAGATAAAGTCAAACATTATTGTAGGATATAACGTTAACTTGATTTTTGGCTACACTAAATAAGTCTAAAGTCAACCTGGCCTAAAAACATGAAATTGTACTTAAGGATTTATTATAGTTAAGCTTCTAACATTTAAACTAGTTTTCAACCATCGCAATTTGTTGTTTGAAAAAATAAGCCTTTCAGTCAACATTTGTACATGGCTCATCAAAAAGTGTAGGTCAGGGAATCGGTGCGCTTATAAAATACTTCCTCCACCCACTCAGTTAACTCAGATGAAATTTGATTCTAAAAAAGCTTTTTCAAGATATTCTGCAATCCAGTCTGGTCCTATCTTTATTTTATTAACTCGTCACAATGGCTTGGGCAACTTAACCCTTTATAGCTTCAAATCAAATCGCACACTAGCTAGTGCAAATCAAACTTTCATAATGATAGGAGTTTTACTTCCTTTGAAAGTGATCAGTTAAACTCTCATGAAGTACAACTTATAGCCCTTTGATCACGCTATACCAAATTCCCACAAACCACCTCATTGCTGGTATCACCCTATCATTTCTACTCCAATATTAGTTCGATCAAACACAAAAAAGTCACAAAGTCTAGTTTATTCTTGACCTTTGGTTAAGCCTGCAATGTTCATCACGACAGCTTAGTTACAGTATCAATAGCAATAAAATGATACATCAGTACTAAGTAGATAAACAAAAAATTATACAATTTATTTTAGAAGTGAGGAGTTTGGGTCAACTTTGTACTAGATTTATACTGCGAGGTTTGATCAAATTGACTAGACTGGAGCTGATAGAAGGAAGGCCGATTCGGGGTGGGTTGGGCAGTACCGCTGTTCCAGGTCTCTAGCTCAGGGAGAAAGTCCACCAGGGAGGGGTCATATTCTAGTAGCAGGAGCTCCTGATCAAGGGCGTGGTGGTGAACGAAGGAGGATGGGGTACTGCATTGACTATCAACGCGTTGGCGCGAAGGGGTTAAGGCTGCATCACCCACTCCCACCTCGATGCCATCGGAGAAGGTAGGCACTGTGAGTGAGCGAGCAGGATTGATATAAGCCATCTCAACCTCCTGCGCTGTAGGGTTCAGCCTTACGTTGGAAGTGCTGGAAAGTTGAGCGCATGGCGCAGCCGGTTGATCCAGATCGATGAAGTCCAAACGCGAGTCAAACCAAGCACGATGGGCCAGCCCAAGCTTACTAAGGATGAAAGGCAGGGGCAGTAGTACATACCATTGAGAAACCGTGGCACTAGAAAGCATCATCACAAGAAGCAGGAAAAACTGGGAGAGAATCCAGATGATGAGCGAACTGTGAAACGCAGTAGCATACAGACGACCGCCACTATCTCGGCCCACATCAGCTGATTCATGGACATACATGAGCTGGTGTTTGTATACGATGTATGCGACGGTGAAGTTGGCAGCACTGAAGGGTACAATCAACGGCGCCACAATCCCAAAAACCAGCAGTAACGTGAGGTTGAAAGATTGAATGGCGTAACCGATGGGAAAGGCAAACCGAGTGGGGCAGTGAAGCTCGCGAAGTGCACGCGGTGTGGTGGCTAGCCCTGGGAGCCAACTGGATCCATGGCGGCGAGCTGACGCCCTTAGGTGACGAAGCAGCGTAATTGGCTGAATAAGCTCGGCAAGGTAGCTAAGGATACGTAGACACATTTGCGATACCCAAAAGGAAGAAGTCGAAATAATGATATTGGAGAACGGAATCCCCAGCGAGGGGATGAGGCTCTTAAAAAGGATGATAAGCCCTTGAAAGTCATTCACGCCGACATTGTTCAGTGCGTTCTTTACCGAGGGCAAAGCCTGCAACGATGAGAAAATGATGAGATTGTCGCAGACAAGGAAAGCTAGAAACTTGGCTAGAAGCCGCCGCTCCACCGAGGAATGGGTTTCCGCGCTCTGTTGTTCGGAGAGGCGTCGCAAAATAACTTGCACTACAAAAATGGCCAAGAGCATCAGCAGGGGAGCAACCGCGCTATCCAATAACGAATTCACGGCAACGTTGGTGAAGACTGTCGCTGCTGAAGGATTCTTTGCGACGATGGAGTTGACGCTAGAAATCATACCAAGCTCAGCAAAAGGAATGCCCCGCCCACAACCATCCCGACAAAGATGGCAGTAAACACTGCCCACCGTAGGAATTGTTGGCGGCGGTTAAGCAACAGATTGCTCCATATAAGGTCTTCTGGCGCCGGGGAAAGGACCGCATTGGGTAGCGGCTTAGCGCCGGTTAAATAAGTGCCTGGGCCTGGCGAAAGTTGCCTTGCAACCAAGTGCGCCGAGGCAGTGTCGGGGTAGATTGCAAACCCAACCCGGGTGACTGGTAAGCCATCTCTAGGGAACGTACGTAGCTCGACAATCTCATTATGAAGCTCTTTTAAACGCGTGAGGTAGTAATCTATGGAATCCACCTGCGGCCCGACCCCGAGCCAACCAAAACGTCCAAGATGATGGCGAGGGCGCATGAAGCTCTTAGAGCAAGATACCCTAGCCAGTACCTGCTCAAGCTGACGAATCGTCGTGTTGTATTCCTTAACCAGATGGGGAAGATGACCCACTTGGCACCCAGCGATACAAAACTCTGGAGAATACAAGAGGCCCAAACCCTTAAGAAAAGATGCTATGCCCTGGTCCGACCGAAAGTGGCGAGGAAGATGCGTGAGAAGTAGGGTGCGGGTGTGCAGACGCGACCGATAATCCTCGGAATTGAAGTGCGCTTGGCGTAGCCGAATAAAAAACAGATTGTTGCGGTAAAGGAGCACCCCCAAAACAGTGGAAGAGACCCACGCGGCTATAATATGAGCCCACAGGAGGTTCTTATTCTTGATGTGAGAAATTGTAAATATTTTCATCTCGATCCTTTGCCAACCCTTGCTCGCCACGTCACCCAGGTCCCCATCCGAGAGGTTAACTATGGACAGGATTATAGCTATAAGCAGCATCACCAGGGTGTAGGTGAGATTCAGTTGAATGAACTTCAAAAACATTAAAGCATCTAGACCGCTCTTATTAAGTATGGTCTCATCAGGTTCTTTCCAAACCTTCTTGACCCAACTATAACATCCAACGGGCAGCCTTTCAAAGCACCTGGAGAAACAGTTAGTATGCGCTAAAAGGACCGTAAAATAATTTAAATTAAAGTAGAAGCGACCTCTAATTGCGAAAATAGTAGGGGGCATAACCCTGCGTATAGTTAAGGAGGGTTCGCAAAAAACATCCGAGTACCGTACCTCGTGGCACCAAAAGTAAATCTTCGATCATAAACCTCTAAACATGCCATTAGTTCAGTGAAAGTATAATTGATTTTTATAAGCAAAAAAACAATTTTTTTAAAAAAAACTTTGTATGGAAGCTCTACAAACTAAGGTATCGGAAAGCAACGACTACAAAGGTATCAACATTTTTTCTGGGTGAAGTAACTTACTTTTAAACCTTGGGTGTAGATAACCAAAGACAAGAAAGCCCACCGAAACCAGACCAGTACTTAAGCCAACCTGATAAATAAAAGTGCTGAGGTAAACAGGGGCGGCCTGAACATCCCCGGAAATAACTCCCGACATCGAACTATTAGTTTAAGGGAGTGACTAGAAATAAAGCAAGACGGAATGAACTTTGAGAAGGAACACTTTTATTAGCAAGACGATGCTGCTTTTTGGAGAGCTTGGTCGGATCGGCGTCTATAAACTTTGAATCGCCGTGCGACGGTCGCGGAGTTAAACTTGTTTATCCACCAATCAGTTTGCAATTTCCGAGAATACATGCTTCTGTGGTACAATTTGAGTCCCATGTTATCCTTGCAACCATAATGAGGTTTATGCCTGAGCAGTAGCTCAGTATAGGTTTATCAACTTGAATTGTAGCGCGTCGTTTTATTGAATTACAAGTTTAAACAAGCAACTGCAAGTTTCTATCCAATCAAATTGAGTATTGTGAGTAAACTTATCAATGTAAATTGTATTTCAAACTGTTGAACAGTTATCGAGTACTAGAATTAGCTTAAGATCTAATCGCGAGCTTCAAACTCATTGAAACTTGCATACAATCGAGGGTGTAACAAGGTAATTTGATTAATTTGGATTACTAATACAAACTGCCATCCATGGGTTTGCACACAGTGATCAGCTAAACCTTATTCTTTTTGAAATTTGTTATAGATTGTAATCAGATTTGCAGTTTAACTAATATTGTAAAGTTACCTCGAATAAACTCTAATATTGTAGTCAAAGTGAGTAACTAATTATCAATCATTTTAAATCAGATGGATGAATAATTTATTTCTAAGCAATTATATTATCTTTTATTTTATACAAATTATCTTACAGTTGATAATCCCAAATATAATCTATTTTTAAAACACCTACCACATCTTTTTTAGAGATATAAAGTAACTATTTTATTTGATTAAAAGTTTACCTTAAAACCAGATTACCAGCCTTACCCAAAGTTAGTTTTACTAATCATAACCCTTTCAATGATTTTCAAAAAAATCCTCTGCTTTTTGGCTCTTAAATTTGGTAAAAATTTCTTAGCCAACATCTACATTTTTTTTAATTATTTTGGTCCTTGTCTGTAACACAAATATTTGATAAATTTTGAAGTAAATCTATGTAAATCTCATTTTTTGGATGATATATGCATTTTTAGATTTATATAATCCTCATATTTTAGATGCATAAATGCATTTTTAGATTTACACAAACCCCTATTTTTCTGATGCATATATGCATCAAATCAGTTGAAAGGGTTAATGATATCTGTAGTTTTATAATAACACTTCTGTTAAAATTTATGGGTTTCATTAATTGTTCACAACTGATAACCCCTAAATTGATTAACTGTACAGGTTTGGTGTTGTGCAATTCTCCAAGTTGTCTGATAATAGTATATAATCAATTGATAAATAGTATGAAGACCATTATCCATAGTTGAATAATACACTAGTATTGGGTCCAACACTTGACCTGTATTTCTCCTCAAAATACTTATGATATCCTCAATAGGAATTCATTCCCTTATACCACCTAACTTGATCCATGCTCAGATCCTTTTTTATGGTTTCTCTCTGGTGCCACACAGTTGGCAGCAATCCCAGTGTTAATTCTTGGCATCTGGGCCCAATTCTGCTGAGTTGGATTTGCTCAAGGTATTAGCCACAGATCAACCAAATTGGATGATATGAGGATCACCAACTTCTTAACAAAACTCAATAAAATATATATAAAGCTATTGCCCCTTATTTCTACCCTTATTTTGATATAATTGCAGACTTCTCTGCACTCCCATTTTCCTCATAAAAATACTACTCCCTTTAAGCTTCTATAAAACTCTTTATACCTCAGTTCCTCAGTTGGATAGCCTCAGCTTGGTAATATTCTATTCCTCTTCCCTTTCTGAATTACTCTCATTTGTATCAAATCTTGGTATAAATCCTCTCAATTCACCAAATGTCATCATTTTAATCAATTATAATTTGTGTATTCCTTTTTTATAAATCTCAAGACTCATCTCAATCCTCCTTCAAACTGCCAATATAGGTAGCATATCATCCAGTCATATCAACTTCCTGATATTACCCCCCCTTTAACTGGATGATAAGCTCTTACTGTTTATATGCTCAAAGGAACTTTGCGTGGACTCAGTTGATAATCCAACCCCAGAAGGTTCATTAATAGTGTAGACATTTATGCCAGTCTTCTCAATAATCTCAAACGGGCTGACCCAAATGTTGGAGAGCTTATTTTTTGTCCAAATCAATGCTGGTTGTGGAATAGAACATAGTTCCCCACAGCGAACAATGTAAGTCTGCTCTGGCACTTCTGGTTGGCTACCTGGTCACAAATCTTCTTGGCAAAACTGGTAGAGTAGGCTTCCATTTGCAACTTGATCAGTGTATCTGTGAGTGTCTTCAGATATCGCTGAGGATTCACACCACCAGTGTCCTCCACACATGAATATATCAAGGCAGGCAGAGCCAGATGTTGACCATACAGAAGCTGAAATGGACTCTTACCAGTGGCCAAATGATAGCTGATATTATAAGCAAACACAGCAGTAGGTAGAAGGGCACTCTATTCTGAGGGCTGACCCATTACCAATTTGCGGAGTATGTTCACTAGGGTTTTTATTGACTCACTCCACCATCCCATTTGATTCTGGATGATAGGGGTGGTCAAACCCCACAAATCACCATCAACTTGTTTAACTTTGGCAGGATATGCAAAGTGAAGTTGGTTCCATTGTCCATCAGAATGAACTGTGGGCAGCCATGCCACTGTATAACACACTCCATAATAAACTTAGCAGTGGTGACCGCGCCCAAGTCACTAATAGCCCTGGCCTCCATCCATTGGGTCAAATGATTGATGGCAACAATTATATACTTGGATCAATTGGCACTAGTCAGCAGAGGTCCCACTACATCAATGGAAATGGTGTCCATGCAAACTGGGGTTTCACTAGTTTTTAGGTGGTTTTCTTGTGGAAAAACTTTTCCACTTGACACTGATGGCAACAGCTAACCATTTACAATATATTGTAATGAATGATTTCCCAGAAGTATTGGGGTCACAAAAACTCTAGCATCTTCCACAATTCTCCCTGTCCTACAGCCCAATGAGCATCCATAATTATTGAGGTCTAGTCAAAGGCTTAGGAAAATTCAATTTCAAGTCTCCAATCTGATTGTATAGTTCTTCCCCTCATATGAAGGTATTCTCCCTGAGTCCATCTAACACCTTGATCACCTGCAGTGGCTCATCCTGGTATTTGTTTGCCACCATATTTTTGTACATTATATCAGCTAGATCTGCCATGATAGCAACCGTGGGCAACTGAGAAAGATAATCCACATTTTGATGTTTTGCTCCTGATAGATATAAAATCTCAAAATCATATGCCTGCAGCTTCAGAGCCTAATGTGCGAGACATCCTTCCAGTTCACAAAGGTTCTGTAGCCAGCGCAAAGCATGATCTGTCACTATTTGGAATCTTACCCCATGCAAATATACCCAAAACTGTTTGTAAGTGTAGATCACTGCTAGACACTCCTGCTTGGTTATGGTGTAGTTTTGTTTATGACAGTTCAAGCTTCAACTACGGAATGAAACAGGATGTTCCATGCCATCATCATCCTTCTGGGATAATACTGCCCCAATAGAAGCAAGGGATGCATCCATTTGTACTATGAACTGTTTGTCAAAGTTGGGATATTGCAAAATGGGTGCACTTGTCAACGCGGTTCATAATACATTGAAAGCATTATGGCATCATTCCATCCAGTCAAAAGAAGCATTTTTCTTTAATAATTTGAAGAGCAGGGCCCTGATGAAGCTGAAATTGGGAATGAACTGTTGGTAATACTCAACTATCCCCAGAAACACCTAATTGTCCTGCTTATTCCCTGGTAAGTCTTCTTACCTATCGCTTCCACTTTAGCCAGCTGCAATTTAAGCCCATGTGAATCCATGACAAACCTGAGGTATTCCAATTGTTCTTTAAAGAATTGGCACTTTCAAGGCTTACTATTGATACTAGTGGCAGCGAGGCACTGAAACACTTGCTCCAAGTGGGCCAGGTGCTCTGTAAATGTCAGCAAAAACACATTGATGTCATCAAGGTAAACTAGGATGCAGGGCAGCTTTAAATCACCTAATATTGTATCCATGGCATTCTGGAATGTAGCTGGGGCATTACACAACCATTGCGGCATGTGAGTCAGCTGGAACAGCCCTCTTGAGGTGATGATTGCAAATTTCTCCCATTCTGCTAATGGCAGTTTGATCTGCCAGTACCCTGAGATCAGATCTATGGCAGAAAATTAGTTCGCCCCACCCAATCGGTCTAATGCATCATCAATCCGTGGAAGAGGGTAAGAATCCTTCTTCGTGGCATTATTGAATTTATGATAGTCAATAACCACCTGATTTGAGCCATCCTTTTTCTTTATGATGAGCACAGGTGATGCCCAGGGACTGTTTGATGGCTCTAGCATCCCTTGATCGATAAGCTTATACACTTCATCAGAGACAACCTCTTCCACTTTTTTTGAACATCTAATAGGTCGCGAACAAATGGGAGGGTGATCTCCTGTATCTATACAATGTATCACCCTTTGAGCGCACCCCAAGTCATGATTGTTATTTGTGAAAATATACCAATACTTTTGAAATAATGCCATAGCCTTATCTTGCTGATCCACCAATAATCCTGTGAGCGCTTCCTGCAGAACCACAGTCAGTAAGCTGAACGAGGAGCAAGCCAGTAGTCTGAGATCCTCTTATGAGCTAAAATCATGAATACAATGAACTTCCTCTACAGGGACTAAGTGTAGGTAATCCACCACTTGGTGCTGCTGGATCGTTATTGTCTTCTTTTGTAAATTTTCTAGCAGCACTTTCACCTCCCCATTCCCAGGTAGCAGTAACCCTGGAGCCACATGTGGTTTGAATTGCGAGTGCTGGTGAGGCGCCATAATTTCTTCATAAAGCCCCTTAGGGACATTGATTTCAAGCCCAGTCCCTACTATGCTCTCATGTCCCGATGGTAGGCTTAAAGCGTGCATTGCTCAAAGCAGGATCCCTTTGTACTTGTATATCTGGTTGGGGAGGATCCTGGTCTGCCAACTCAGTTGCCAATACTGAACAGGAATCACTCCATCGAAGTATGCTAGATTTATCTGAACGGAGTGGACTGGGTCTGTTGGGATTCCCCAGAGGAAAAATATACTGAAATCTGTTGGCCAAACATAGTAAGGGTTTCTTCCACCATATTTATCATAACGCCAAACTTCCTCATAAAAGCTGCACCAATTAACATATTGTAGTGGTTGTTTGGCAAAACCACCACCGGGGTGGACACCTGGACTGACCCAAACCATAAATGCAACGTGCTATATGCTCCTTCTGACAAAGTGCTATGCATTCCCGCAGTCCCATATACTACTCGATGGTCCACATCAAGTTTCATCATAAGTTTAGCCACCAACCAGGTGGCGACTATGTTAACAGGTGCTCCTGTGTTTATGATAGTGCGGATTTTTGTGTTTTGAACAAATTTGTCACAATAAGTACATTCCAAGTAAGAAGAACCATCAGTGTTTATTACTTGTACGTTCAAGGGCTTTGTGTTACTCAAAAAGGAAGAAATACCCTCGCGACCTGAGGATACTCACCAGTGATTTTCTCCACCATAATGGCTACGTTAACCCCTACTAAAGGGGCGATGTTTGTGAAGGATCCAAGTTGCTGATGCCAGTATGTTCCAGGATCTGCCATGCATATGGCTTCTGCACATCTTAGCGGAACTCAGCCTAATGGGGGTGAACTTCTACTCTCAGAAAGCGGAAGCAGGGGTATCCAACAAAAAGCTGCTGGTATAACAAATCATCCAAATGAGGTTCAATTTCCACCTGAAAAGATGGTTGAGAATTGTTGGTGACAAAGGAATTGAACTTAGCGGAGATAGAGCGTCCCGCCTCTACTCTGCTCAAGCTTTTCCCTGCTTGATTATCTGAGTTGGTATTGTGTACACTTGTAGTTTGCTAGGGCAATTGACCGCATAATGCCCTTTTTGTCCGCACTGGAAGCAAGTGTTCATAAAAGGTTTACGTATATAGTTTGTGGCGGAAGGACCAGGGCAAAAGTTGCCAGTAAGGTTTCAAGGTTGCAGAAGAACTAGGAAGCGTACATGGTTTGAAAAGGGTCCACTGACTCATATGAGGAATGAGTACGTTCCAGTGGCTGATAACCCAGTTGCTGCAGCCTATATCCTGAAGGGGTTGGAGTGGGGGCAACAGAAATTTTTTGGGCTACGTTGGGGGCGCTGTTTGTGGTGTAGAGTTAATGTAAGGCATTCACAATTCAAATAAGTCCAGTATCCCCATCCAACACATGAGCCATAGCATTATATAGTTCCCAATATGGTTTGACAGCCGCCGTCATTACTATACCTACATCCTCAGTGGTCAAAGTATTAGCTCAAAGTAGGACGTGTGCTTCCACCAAAAACCGCTCGCGAGTTCTGACAGGGTCTCATTTTGGTAAGACTTTATAGTCATAAAATCAGCTTTCTGTTGGGACATCTTAATAATGCCCCCAAACAGCCGGATAACAATTACTTTTACTTATGCATAAGA
This sequence comes from Massospora cicadina, assembly GCA_022478985.1. Lineage (NCBI taxonomy): Eukaryota > Fungi > Entomophthoromycota > Entomophthoromycetes > Entomophthorales > Entomophthoraceae > Massospora > Massospora cicadina. The sequence goes on along the minus strand of JAKSZP010004082.1, from coordinate 126,692 downwards.
TACCAAGCTATTTGGAAGATAGCAGGTCACTTGATCAGCGCTTTCCACATCCAAAGTGGACATCAACAACTTTTTTTCATCAATTGGTAGCCCCTTCCACAGAGAATTCAAACATTTAAAGTAACCATGTAGGTTCCTGTCATGACTGAAAGGAGGTAATTTTTTGATATGAACAAATTTGCTTTGCTCTAGGTTCCTTCTGCAAAGGGCAGGCGAATTGTTTTTGGAGCGACTATGGGAGCCATCACTTTGTGCATTATCATACAGCTGGCCAGATGAACTTGAACCCACCAAAAAGGAATTGGGAGAAGCGGTGTCACGTGGGGGATCCATCATACCACCCAATGGATATTCGTTTGCTAATCCATAACATTCTACCCTTGAGTCACCACTAACTGCCCCATTCCCCCAGCTCTGGTATGCCCCGCGAACTGTTCACTGATCCTGCTCCACCTTAACTGAATAACAGTTACACCGTCCATCCTGAAATTCCTGTTGCAGCGTTTCATACTGATGTTGCAATTCCTGGCAAAATTCCCTTTCTTCATTCAGTTTTTGTTCCACAGTTTGTAATCATAAAAGAACTTCTTCAATTATTTTCTGCAGGCGAGTTTGCTGTCAACTTGTATTTTCTGCTTGTTGATTAGCATCATTTATTTGGTTAACAAGGGAGGATCATTCCCATACCAATTCCTCATTGGCCCATTGCAGGGCATCAAGGCGCCCTTGCATGTCCGCATACTCTCTTGTCTCACCAATCTGAAGAGGAAAGGCTCATTGGCGCTCAGCCTGACTAATGTCTTCTAGTCATGTAACTTGATGAATAAGCTGGAGATACTCGGTAGATGTTGACCAAAGGATAAGCGCGTTATCTGACGCTCGCTGGGTATCCCATTTGATATGGAGTTGATCTAATCCTGTCAATAGAGAGCAGACTTGGGCCGCCACTTGCTGTTCCATCAGGGTCATTTTTCCTTGAGCTGGGAAATCATGGCTTCACGAGCTTCTGCCCATTCAGCTAGCTTTGTCATAAAGCACTCAGTATTATTCCCCAAGGTTGTTACATCCTGAATCCTCTCCATGGATAGGCCATGCTGATCCAGCAGTTCTCTTATTACTCAAGGTAATTATGAATTTAACTGTGGTACCAGAATGTCCAGTCGACGGCGGACATCCCAAACATGATGATCCATCTGTTCCACCGCCCCTTGTATTTCTGAGAATGAATGATCGAGGTAATTGAGCAGGAGGCAAGTATTGTGCTGCTGTGCTTGTACAAACTGTAATACATCACCGATTTTAATATTATGATGAGCCAGAACATGCAGTAACTGGCAAATCAAAGGTTGCACATAATCGACTAAATATTCCCAAATTTCATGGGTGCCAAGGCGGCAAGCTAACCCTGTAGTAGTCGCATCCAAATAAGACATGTACAGTGCATATTGATTTTCTTGATCGCGTTGGTTATAGGAATAGACTCAGGGCATTTTCCCCAGTCTCATCCTCATATAGGCGATATCCACACAATAGCCATTCCATAATATTTCTCAGTTGTTGGAGAGTCACATTTGTGAAGCGTCCTTGTTGGTTGGTTGTCAGCTCCTGGCAATTCTCAAATTGCGAATTAATTATAACTTCATCATCCCCTGGTTTAGTAACAGTGAATAATGTTGGTTTGGGGTTAGGTGCCTCCCAGGCTTCTTCAGCATATTGCGCCCAGAATCTGATCAGGTTATGTTGGAACAAATGTGGACTTGTCATTGTATTTTATTGTTTTATTTCTAACAAACTACAGTTTCTTAATGGCCCCCTGTAATGAGCACCCCTGTTAATTCTTGGCGTCTGGGCTCAATTCCGCCAAGTTGGAATTTCACAGGGTATTAGCCACTGAGCAACAAAATTGGATGATATGAGGATCGCTGACTTCTTAATAAAACTCAATAAAATATATATGGAGCTATTGCCCCTTATTTCTACCTTAATTTTAATATAATCGCAGACTTCTCTGCACTCCCATTTTCCTAATAAAAAGACTACTCCATTTAATATTCCATGAGACTCTTTATAACTCGGTTCCCCAACTGGATGCAGCCTTGTCTTGGTAATCTTCTATTCCTCTTCCCTTTCTGAATTACTCTCAATCATATCAAATCTTGGCATAAATCCTCTCAATTTGCCAAATGTCATCATTTTGACCAATTATAATTCATGTATCCCTTTTTTGTAAATCTCAAGGAGCATTCTCAATCCCATTCTATCCACTGATATGGGTAGTGTATTGTCCAGTCATATCAACTTCCTGACACCCATATTTAGCTCAGCTTCTCTTCTCTGGATCCATGCTCAGATGCTTACTTTTTTTTTAAATTTTATATGAGGTAAGCTGACCTGGGGACAATACTTCTCTGATGGGGAGAAATGAAGAAAATGGGAAAAGAGGAGAAACCCAGAAAACCTCCATGCATAGCATATGATAGTCCAGGAACTTCATGGACCAACTTTGCTACATGCTATCTCAGTTTGGGATATTGTTGCACAAAACCATCACAGTCATAATTGTCCCCTACCCAAAGTTCATCTACCAGGATCAAACTTGGGGAGGCAGTGGTAGAGGGTCCATATTCTACCACTGGAGTATCCTCCCCTTCAGATCCTTACTCTTAATCCTAAAGAGTCTCCAATTAAAGCACACAGAGATAATTTCCTTGAAGAAGAATAGAATTAATAATGGATTCTGGTAAAGTATATCTTGTATCTTACTAATTACTTGTAAAAGTGTAAATGTGTTTATTAAGTAAATTATTAGGGTAATTTTATAGTGGGAATTTGGCACCCCCCTCAGTTGGCACCTCATTGATGAAATTGCAGCCGTTTCCATTGAATTACCCATTGTCATCTCATCAGTGATGGTCTTCCCTATCCTGGCTAGAACTCTATCATTGGACATCCTCGATACCTAAAACGGAAAATGTCAGAAAATGTGTCCCTAACATTTTCCTCTTGATCCCAGAAAACCAACAATATTTGACAAGTGACCTGCTTAGGTAATGGGACTTGTTACCTATTAAGGCAGGTTGCAAACCAACTGATCAATTTGCTAGTTGCAGGTGGCATCACTTGCCTCACAACTTGATCCTTAAATTCCCAATTGGTCAGTGATGAAACCTGACCAATCACAATTGGTACACCTGATAGTTAATCATTGATCAACTATAAGATGCCCCTATTTTGTTGGCAACTTTGCCTGATGAGATCTTAAGCATTCATCTGGATCAATCCCTAATAGATCTGAACCAAATGAATTACCTAAAATCCCCCAAACATCATTAACCCAAAATTGGGGTCAACCAATATCCAATTCACTTCACTATAGGGAATTATCCCCTAATGACCTCTGGTAATCTAGTCAGCTGGAAATATAGCTAAAATCCCAACAGCTTCTAAACCTATAACTCTATTTCTAGCACTTACCTAAAGGATTATAGATATTCTACTAGATTCTTTGTGCATCTTAACCCCTTGCCCTACAATCTATTTTCAGAAGTATGGTCCCAAAATATTAAAAAATGGGTGAAAAGAACCTCCTTTAAAAAAAGGGATTAAAAAGTATGAAATAACTGAGAAATTATGATACTCGAAAAAACCATCTTTATGTTGGTGCCATCTTCTACCTGACTTAAGAATCTTAATCAGAATATAAATTAAAGCTTATATTGGATTAGTTCCAAATATAAACTATAAACAATTTAGAATATACAGTGCTGAGTATATATATTAGAAATGCCTATCAGATTCAGTTTATAATATGACACTAACTTAAAAAAGGGTTATATTGAGTACCTATAATTTCTCATTTATTTTATACTTTTTAGAGCCTTGTTTTAAAGGGAAGTTCTTTTTTCCAAAAAAAATCTTTTTTGAAGCCAGTTGTCATGGAAACTGCTGATTAAAGTAATACTGGGCTTTCAATCTGGATGTGTAACAACCCAGTGGAAAGCCCATAATGCCAGTGGCATAGCAGTTCAGTATATGCAAAGGAGGGATACCCTATGATTCTTGTGAGGGAAATAAAAATTCAAGAATATACCAAAGGCCCCCATAGCAAACTAAATGACTGCAATGAGGCAACCTTAGGTCTTGCAGGGGCATCTTCTAAGAGTGGAAGAGGCAAGGAGGATGACCAGTCCTCCTGGGCTTGTGCTTGGTGACCTTTGGGCTCTTTTTCCAACTCTTCTGATACTTATTCATTATAATAAAAACTCTAAAAATCATCTAAACTTTCAAAATTTTTGGAAATGCTGATTTAGTTTACAAATTTAATTAAATAAAATTAATTTGACAGTTGGAAGCCCTTGGACTATGCCTCACACCTGTTGAGGGTCTTCACAATGGGTCAGGGACTGGGAACACCATCAGAGCGGTGGATCAATTTTAACAAGTTATTTGGGCCAGATTGTCCTGCAATGAAATGCTCAAATAATTTGATGTCTGGTTACTACCTTGTGGTTGCAAGTACAGCTGTTCCTTTCCCCAAATGGAAATCACAATTAGCAGAGATGGCCTCATTCTGTTCAAATTGCGCTGAACTGCTAGTAAATTGGCAGGGCAAATTAATCTGATTTTCCAACTATTTTCACAGAGGGAGGTAGATCTATAGCGTGTTCACTGGGTGCTGAAGGAGGAGCAGATTGTTGTAAAGATTTTGGCAGATCTGAAAGCTCTTTGGAAGCAGTGGATTGGCATTGTGCACCAATATCAAATCTTTGATCATCACAATCACCATTTGGTGGGACACCAGTTCAATGGCTCAGAGGACCCACTTGACGACCATTGGCTCTAAAATGCAGATAGCTGCATACTTTGCTGGGCTGATTGAAAGTATATCGAAAAAGAGCAGAGTCCATGGAGTAAATCTAAATAATAAATCAACTTTATTTAAAACTTAGGAGTGAAAATGAACTAAAAAACTTCCCTTCACAGAGTCAGTCATCTTATATGCTAAATAGGGGGAAGGGGGTCATGGGTGGTCCTCAGACAGGGGTAGCTGATGTACCCATGAGTATCAAGTCTGGGCTTATGTTTTTGTCAGCTAGCTTAAGCACTAGGCTATAAAAGCTCTGGCAACGTAATTCCGTGATCTTCCAGGGAGGGACCCTTATTGATCTAAACTTGAGAGGATTTGCTAGGATCAGAGGGGCGGCAGAATTGGATTCTTCTGGGTCAATTCTAACAAAATTTTAAAAATATTTATCAAATTTTTTGAGAACAATCCTTGACTTGGATTGGCATCCCCAGACCTGTAATTTTGGGTTCCATGTTCCAGACTGGTTTTTCTGACTCAGGAACCATTTCCTGAGTTTTGAGGGCAATTTTCTTCCTTTCCAAGGAAGTGAGGGATGGTGAGATGGAGGCCATGGGAAGGTGGAGGTGCTGTTGATGGCTTCTGTCCTGTATAACCTCTCTGCAAACTTCCTTTATCCTGTCAACAAGGGAAGAATCAGCCAAGGGGGTACTGTGGAGGGGTCCTTTGGGGCCAATACTGTTACCCAACGTTCATCAGCCACATGTCTCAAGTCTCCCAGTTGAGCCAAGGGCTCCACAGGGGCTTAGGTACCTTCTTCTTCCTATAAGGGACATTTTCCTGGTCCACCCTATTAGGTTGAGTCTTCAGACTTACACCTGTTCTTTTTTTCCCAAAAGAATTAAAGGAGGTTCTTTTTTCCCAATTTTAATTTAAAAAAACTATTCTATATATCATTTTTTGAAACCTCACTATTCTATATGAAAATAAAAATCATTGTATACATTATATATAGTATCTCATAAACAAATAAACTAATAATTCACTCTATCAAATTTAGTTTTTATAAGTCATATATGCTAAATTTACTGATTGCCATATAAAATAATTAATTTTATTATATTGGTTATTATATCAGGCAAAATACTAAATTTATTGATCACCATCTACAATAGTAGATATTACTAATTTTAAATTGATTTTATTCTCTATCCGCTTGGTGTAACTTTCTGAGCAATTTACACAGTTAACAAAAAGTAAATCCTAATTACCCACCATAGTTTCACTCTGATGTCATCATATTTCCCGCCAGCTGCCCCAGTGTGGGTCAGTGGCGCAATTCCCCCCCCACCATTTTACATCTGACAGGAAAACGCGCTTGGACTGGCTCACCCAGTCACACCAAACCCCTGGGATGATTTGTTTCTCCCAAGGATCTTGACGGCCACCTTGCTCAAACCCAAGTGGTACCCCACTGCCCCCTGGTGCTCCCCTAGAGCAACATGCGTTTCAGCCTTTGGGTTGACTATGGAAAACTTTTCCCCTACCACGACCAAGCCATTATCAAAATTGGCTCAGGCGGTGATGCATCCTACCAGTTTTATTGACTTCTGCCACTATAAGGGGTACTTTGATCTCAGCTTCACATGTGAAGCTGATGCCACTACAGTGGCAACTGTGCCCCTGGGTTTCTAGGATACTCTTCTCCCCCACAACTCAGACCCAGCCCCCAGAGGATATCACTTTGGTGGTCCAGTTCTCTGGTTTGCCCACCCACCTTCCCCCCAAAGAGCTCCACCAGGAGCTAATGGAAGGTTTGGAAGCCTATGGCTCCAACCCCATCCTACAATTTGTGCCCCCAAATGGGGCCACACGCCTAGCTGGGCCTTGGGCATATGCCACAATCAGCCCTGAATCAAGTAAAATTGCCCTGTCAATCCCTCCTGCGCCGTTATCCTCTCTACCCCCAACCATCCATTCTAGGCCTGCGTTGAGGGTGGATGGATGATATGTCTGATATGTTTTGAGTTGGTCTACTCGAAATGCAAATGCCCATCCCTAGCCGCTTCCAATGGCACTGTTTTCTCATCCACTGGCATCCATTCCACCGCCCATCCTCCACCACCTTTAGTATGGGGCGCAATCCTACCTCCCCCTCCCCCAAAGCCTGTTGCTGCAGCTGCACCTGCAACCACCAATCAGCCTCCTCCTCACCCCAGTGCCATGAACACTCCATCCAATCAAACACAAGATTGGACCCCAGTTTGATCCCATGCATCCTCCAACGAACCAATCAAACCACAAGAATATGCCAACTCCCCAAAATCAAGTCAACCAAAATCCTTGGGAATTATTGGCTGAAATTGACGAGTCCAGGAATAAAATTGAGAACTGCATTATACAAATCAAGCGGTTTGTGTATATTGATGTAGTGAGGAACTACCCCCTCACATATATTCCCCCCAGAAATTTGCCAAAACGTTCCACTGCGACCACCAGCTGGCTGTTGAAGAAATGACTAAGCCAGTTTATTGCCCTTTCCGCAAATCTGCCACAAAATCAGTGGCAATGTTTGCAGGTGGAATCCCTCCTCCCATTATTCCCTCCAAAGCCAATAAGGCACAAAGGGACATACTGATAAAAGCCTGAAAAGAAGCCAACAACGCCATTAAGCATGTGGCAGAGGTAGCGCGGAATACCAAATCAAAGATTACCTGCACCAATATTGCCACGTTCAAAAAACCACCTGATACATGCATGAAAGCTGAATTAGCCTTGATAAACTACATCAGAACCCTTATATATAGTGGATGTCTTAATACCACACCAATCTTTGGAAATATAGGTCCACATCCCGCTGATGCCCTGACACCCCTGCTCCCCACCGTAGCCTGTGCCATACTTTGGGATGAAGACATTACCAAGGATGAGCCCCCTGAACCTCCCTCCCCTTCCGCCATGATGAAATTAGCAGCTCCTGCTGTCCCACCTGGTTGGTTGAGTTTGCATTGTGTGTGTATCATCCGCTCGTTTTGGGCAGTTCATTTGTTTTTATTTGGTGAGAATCTAATTTTTAGGTTTTAAGTTTTAAGTTTTGTTAATATCTGTCTCCTGGTCAGCTTATCTTGGTTAAATAAATAAATTTAAAATAATTTTGTTGGTCAATATATGCTAGAATTACTGTTCACCATCTATAATAACTCATTTTATCAAATTTAGTTGATTTTAATGGTCAAATATGCAGTAATAATAAAGTATCTATAATGATTTAGGCTCATCATGCTATGATTTATACTTGGCTGGATTTTAAAAATACCCCCAGCCATAGGACATATATCATGTCAAAAGTTGATTCAAAGCTCACTTCACCAATGTGGGAATTAAGTTTATCCAATATTGTATTATTTCACAATTGAAATCCGTCGCTACCAGCCCATTTTAATGTGCATGCTAAATTAATGGACAAATACTGGACTAATTCTTACAATATTAAATGGTACCTAAGTTGGAGCATCTTAATTTTGAAAAAGAAGATTATCCAAATTGGTCCAGTATTTTCAGAGTTATCCGCAAACAAACATAAAAAACAAAAATTTATATACAGGTCAAACTTAAGAACATTCTCCTTTTCAAAGACAGTTATTAAAGCCTCCCTTTAAGCCATTCCAAAATTTTCCAAATTGGTCTTGGGTTGCACAATCAAACACAAATTAAGGATTATAAATACATGTTAACCCTTTGACCTACAACCGTGAGTCTCAAAGTGATAATCAGTTTAGGCCCAAATAACTGACCACATGTGAGACTTATTTTTGTAGATCAAAGGGTTTAATTCAAGGCTAATAAACCACATAACCCTTTTTTCACACATTAAAATATATTTATATTTATATTTCAAGTATTTTATGCTTTTATAATCAAGTTTTTTATGCCTAAACAGTAAGAGTCCCTGCTGTAGCCATTAAATTAGACTGGGTGATATACCCCTTCTAATCAAGGAAAGGGAAAGGGACCCAGCATATCTGCTGGAAAAAAGTGGACTGGGACATACCTTTAATGAATGTTAGGTATCTGCCTTCCCATAATCTTGGTTTTGATATTGCTTAAAGTAAGTGAAAATTTAATTCCACTGCAATTTTATTTTTGTATAAGTTTTATGTAAAGAAAATCTTAAGTATATGTGACAAAATCCACGCTCAAGCTAGCAGATCAAAGCTGGATCCCTGATGGGGCATAAATATCAAGGTCAATACAGAAGAAACCCTAAAATGATTGAATTTCATTTTTATAAATATTAAAGATGATGCAATGATACTGGAGTCCTAATGAGTGGTTAAGAATGCCAGAGTGAACCACAAAGTGGGCCACCTGCAATTTGCAAACCGTGATATAGTGCAAAAGTTTTGGCACTCTGGAGCAGATACATGCATCCTGTCATCAGAAATATTCTACATTCCCCACTACTAAATTCCTTAAAGTTATAGAAAACTCAGCACTCTGCTAATAGTAGAGTGCTGGGTTATTTCATTATATCCTTAATGAATTTTAATTATGCCTAAGAAACCAATTCAAATTTTATAAATTTACAAAAGATTCTGGCCTCCCTAAAGCAGCCACCCCTAACTTTATGGAGGGCTAACTTTCATCAATCTTGGTGATGGTTATGGCCATCTCTTTGGTGGTTACATCCTTAGCCTCCCTCATCAAAGAAAATCTCAGGAATCATATTTCTAGGAGTGTCACAAACTCTATCTGATTAAGGAACTGTACTCTGATTATCAACCCAAATTAAAGATACAATCACCCAATTCAATCCACCATAGCTATGATGAAAAAGAAAATTCAAATCTAGCAGATTCATCTATGGGGAAACTGATGAGATTGAAACTGACAAGGTTTGTTGCTCCCCGCTATCAATTTGTGTCCAGGTGAAGCAAGGATTCAGCTCTAATGTAACCTAGGATAGTCAAAACAGCCTCTCTCACCCAACCCAACTACTCACCCCTTAATGCATGAAGCATGGTTAAGACTATTGACACCGCTCAGTCTAGCAGTTGGGATGAGGATGAAGTTTATTAATTAATATTTTCCACACTTATCTCCTTACAGATCTTACTCTTAAATTATCAGAATGGCAAGGCCGTGCAGACTGTGGATGCTATCATGGGTATTGGAGTAATCCTGGTGGAGGCTATCTTTCCTTGTCACATCAGTTGTCGGACATGATAACCTAGCCAATTAATAATGCTTTTGTGTTATTGGCCCAATACTTATTAAATTTGGGCTCTTCCACAGCTAAACAAAGTTTATATTGTCTCATGTGCGCTCTCCTGACATGTTGGTCATGGGTAGTGTTATCAAAGCCATCAAGCAAGTACTACTTATTTATTCAGCAGAACTGATCTTTCCCCCTCAAATGACCAATCCTGTAACATAATGGTGATAGGACCCACTTCCTGCTCTTTGGACAAGGTGGCTTACCAAGTGTTGGGAGTGTTGTCAGAACTCAAATTGTGAGCTACCCTAAACAGAGCTACTGAGGATTTTGAAGATCAGCAATCATTGGAATTACCGGACACCTTGGAATGTGAAGCAAAAGTATAGGCCTGCATCCTGCTATACCAGAACTTGCACTTAGGGGAGGCACCTCCCTCAATTTTCATGATTGTTTCATCTATGGTGGCCACTCCAGCGATGAGGCCCTACTTTTAATTTTACTATTCCAACATCAAGTCTTAGCTGCAAGTTTAGATATCTACATCTTGGCTTTTCACCAACTAGCAATTTCCCTCCAACTCCCAGAGGGCATTTCCATTGCTGCATCCTACCCTCCCTTAACCAGGGAGTAGTCTCTCACATGGCATGGTACAATGGACCTCAAACCTTGGAGGGATCATAAAAGCTGGTTCAAAAAATTGTTTCCCACCATGGAATCAGAGTAACCAGTAAATTGACCCCACATAAGCTGTGCCAACACTATACTAAACCAACCCATCATATCAATGATGGGGTGCTGGCATTGTTTGACGATGAGGAGAAAATTGGACAGCATTACATATATGGAACAAGATCAAGTGACTGATAGTGTAGCTGATTCTACTATTGTGGAAGAGATCTGTCAAGTATATTAACATATGTGGCGGAAGTGCTCACTCTTGCTCCCTACATCATCACAATGCCTCAGGATAGTTAAGGTTATGGAGTTGTAAATCCCACTACCCCAACCTTAGTATGTTACCCCAAGTTCACATGCCACAGCCAGCCTATCCACCAATCAAGTGAATCTCATAATCAACAACAGAATGTGCATGGGATCTTGATGGTGCAGCACAACCCGCATGGACTCAGATTTATGGACTTGTTGGCAAGGTATCAAACTGACCTCCAGGCACCCTTTTTATTCCCATAGACCCAGAGGCCCCAGAATTGTCCCCCTGCCAACTTGAGACAATGGAATAGATTGAAGCAGACTATCATTGCAATTAATAAAAGATCTTAGCCATATACACCCATTGATGGACTCATCAGATTCAAAATAGACCCATTTGTTTTGCGCCCAAGTGGAAACAGTGTCCTCCAAATTTCTCATCAAATCTCAGGATTACTCCAAGTTGGCCATGGAAATAAATGCCGCTGCCAGAGTGTGCACCATGAGCAGCTTTCATAATTTGATTATGCTTATTTCTTGTTCACTGTGTACATTACTATCAGTTAAAGGTGCATACTTTTTAACGCCCTAATTGACATGGGCGCATCATGAAATTTCATCAATCTAAAGATGGCCCAAGCCTTAAATTTTTATCAGTTACCACTGGGGCTTCAGTCATAGAGGCCTCAAGGGTACCTTTGGTCACTCTGCCCCTATGCAAGTCGTTGCACTTTTCAGGCCACATGCATCAGTTTCATGCCAATTTCTCAGCGATTCTGGACCTACTTTACCCTATGATCCTGGGTGAAGAATAGTGGCGCTGACAGTCAATTACTATCAACCTTAAACAGAATATTATCACCTTCATGACTTTCTATCATTTCAGCGAAATTCCTCTACCCCTATTTTGGCAAAATGGAATGCGTTGGCTGCCACTGTAGAGTACTCCACCTCTGATGCCATAGCTGATCAGCCATTATGCCCTAAATACTCAAATCCTACAAAGAGATTTTTGACATAGATATGGTGAACCATTTGCCAAACCACTCTGAGCTTGATATTGACTTCCTCCTGATGGTAGACCTTATCAAAATTATTTGCCCATTTTACCTGAAAACTGCCACTAAAGATCAAACACTTAAAATCTGGATCATGAGATGATGGCTAAGGGGTGGTTAATAAAGAAAACCTTGCCAGTATCATCCCCCATAGTATTCGCTCAAAAGCCTGACGGCACCCTGCGGCCCTGCAAGTACTATGTCCACCTAAACAATGTTACTATACCTGATCCACACCCGCTTCCACTTGAGGCTGCAAACTTGCTGTTTTACTAAAATAAAAAAGTTTTCAAAGTTGGACATAGTAAACACATTTCACCAGATCTGGGTGAAGGACCCTCAATGGTTAACAACATTACAAACATGCCATGGCATATTCCTGTTCAGGGTCATGTCATCAAGCTTAAAACGCCCCAACCATATTTCAGAGGGTCATTGACCACATGCTAGGCGACCTCCACTTCATATGTATAGTGGCATATATTGATGACATTCAGGTTCACTCTCCCATGCCTGGACAACACAAAATGAACTTGGTAGCAGTGGCTGCCACCTTGCAGAGAGCAGGTCTGCACAAGAAAATATCTAAGTGTGAATTTTTTCAAAGATAAATTACAATACTAGGAAACCTGGTATTTAAGGACAGACATACCATCGCCTCTTAAAATTAGAAGCTTTAAGGACGTGGGTAACTCCCACCACCCAGAAACAGCTTCGCAGTTTCTTGGGATCCATTACTTTATTAAAAATTCTCCCTGGCAATCTCAGAACTGTTCACCCCCTCTATTTGCAAATCTATATGACTGGATGATAAGCCACAATTATAACTGATGGATCATTGGAGGAATTCCGCCAGAGATTCATTGTGTAGAATTAGCTAAAGATGTTTTAAAGCTACAAGTATTTAAGCGCCTTAGGATGAGGCGATATTGGGTTATAACGGGTTGTTATTGGATCGCCTCCAAAATAAGGCAATAAGGTGATGTCAACATTTGACAAATATAATTTAGATCACCTCGAATTAGGGTGATAGAGAGTTGAAGAATACAAGCAAAAACCAATGAGAATATGGCGGAACAAATAAGCTAAGCAAAAGGGCCAGTATTGACCAAGGTCACTGAGATATCAGTAAGATGGGAAGACTGAATGGAGGAGGATTTTTGGTTAGTTAGAGAGAGATCAAGAGGACAAGAGGAGATTATCTGAGATTATTGTAATGCAATAAAGAAGTGTTGGGGGGAATTGCTCTCTTTTATTTATATTTGTTTATTAATGTGTGTTCTGGGGAACCAGTGATCTTCATATTGTCCATTCTAATTGCTCAATAGGCTTGACCCTGCGTGAAAAACCCTTTGGCAGATCTATAGGGTATTGCTAAATTTATAACAGTGGTGCTCACTACAGGGGTCCCATTAATAATCACAAAAAACTGATCAAAAGTTCCTCAGTTGGTGGCCTTTTGTATCCAGCTTGCTTTGGCAAGGAATCATCCCAAGAAACTGCAACCGTTTAATATGCAGAACTCAAGCTTGACTTGGATGCTGTGCTTAAATGGAAAAAGATTTTATGAAAGAGGGTTGTATTGATAAGCTGCCTCCGTTTGATTGTGATGGGAACATCCATGGATTTTTTAAATGATTTGATTTTGCAGTACTAGGAGCTTCAGATCGGTGTAAAGCCAAATTATTGATGTCCACTCTGGATGTTGGAAGCGCTGACCATTTTACTTTCTATCTTCCCAACAGTTCTGTTACCTATAAAAAAGTGAAGGATACTGTGCTGTGGTTCTTTGGAGGAACTTCAAAGATAGCGCAATGGAAGGCTGAGTTTCTAACCATTGGGTTTCAACACAATAAGACCCTCACTGCATTTGCTGATCGATTTTCAGCAGAAGCCCATGTGTTAATTGGGGCAGGGATTTTATCTGAATGTGACATAAGCATAGCATTGACCTCCACACTGAAACTATACCATGAGCTTTTTAATGCCATGGCTCCATATTTAGAGGTTGATGTACCCTTGCTTAAACTTGTATAGTTTCTACGCCATCTATCCACTACCTTTCCCCCACCCAATATAGAGCGAAAACCTATCGCCTCCATTGCTAGCCTTTTTTATCTGGAGGAATTATCCCTCCCTGTTCAGCGTCTGGTTGGCATCCCCTGGCCTTATTATCAATACAAGCCTCGCTTCCAACCCAGTTGCCAACAGAAGTTCATTTATCATGAGGGGCCTGGTTACACTGTTCATTTCCAGCCCAGCCTTTGGGGTGGCCCATTTTACAACAATCAAGGACGCAGGACTTATGGGGTCAATTGCTTTTTGTGAATTTGCTCTGGGCACCTGGCTAGAAATTATTGCAATCGTCAGGTCCAGTACCTACCGCAGGAGCAGTACAATTGGGGAAAAGTCAGAGCGGAGTAGAGATGGGACTCTCTACTTCCGCTATTATGACCCAAAACGTCACACCAGAACCTATCTCTGTACATTCAGCGGAAGTTCCTTAGTATGTTGATGCCTTTTTATATCAGCGACCAGTTGGAGGGGTGTTGTGCTGACACAAATGCAATTTATGGACATGGTGAAAGCAGGCTCTCAGGAGCAACCAAAGCCTTATGCTTGTCAAATGTTCAATCACCTTTCTACAGATGAGCCAGATCCATTAGCTGATTCTTTTCTCTTGAAAGGGGAAAACGTGGCCCTCCCTGTGGATGCTATTGTTAAAGAATACCCTAAAGTGGGGAAGTGTATTATTGTAAAATCAGCAGTATGTGAGGAATACACTGAAGGGTTTTGGCATAGGGTTTGACCCACTGAGCAGCTAGGATCAACGATGTGAGGATTGTTGTACCAAAAATAAAATAACAGACTTATAAAATAAATATGGAGCACTTGCTCCCACAAATCTTCTTTATTAATATATTTTTACAGCTGATTCCCGATGCTCTGCTAACACCTAACTACAAAAACTTAACCTCCCTCAATCATCTTATCCTGCTTATATTGTACCAGTTTTGCATGATACTACATACATGGCTTAGTAACTCAATTCTCTGTATCTCATTGGTTACATCAAAACTTCATTCGTTAATCTCATGATGCCCAATTTGAGGCGATTTACCAACAACCCAATATTGCTTAATTTCGAGGCTCTCAAATTATGTTACTCATATTAATCTTGGCGGATCCCTCCGTCCTGCCCTCATGACATAAGGCTTATCATCCAGTCATACAAGAATTGCGACATTACCCCCTCCTTGACTGGAAGATAAGGCTCCTATTGCTTATATGCCTGGAGGAACTTTGCATGCACTTGGTTGATGATCTGACCACTAGTGGGGTCCTTAATAGTATATGCATCTATGCCTATCTTCTCAATGACTTCTAATGGTCCAATTCAGATATTGGCCGGCTTGTGTTTTTGGCCAAATCAATGTTGATCATGGAATAAGACCATGTCTCCATCCTTGAACCGTGCTAGGTCACTCTACCGTACTTGATCAGCAGCCTGTCTTTTGATTCTCTTGGCTAAGCTGAACGAGTATGCTTCAGTTTGTAATTTGATCAGCATATTCATTAGAACGATCAAATAGCATTGCGAATCCATTCCACCAGTGTCCTCTACACAGGCATATAGGAGGGAGGGCAGAGTGGGGTGCTATCCATAAAGCAATTGGAATGGGCTTTTCCCCATGGCAGAATGGTAGCTAATGTTGTAGGCAAACACCGCGGTAGAAAGGAGGGTACTCCAATCAGAGGGCCTGTCCTTGACCAACTTCCAGAGTATGTTCACCAGGGTCCCTTTAGCCTGTTCAACCATTCTGTTGGACTTGGGGTGATACGGAGTTGTTAGAACCCCATGGATGGCCATCAGCTCATTTAGCTTAGGTAGAATGTGTGAAGTGAAGTTCGTCCCATTATCAGTAAGGATGAATTGGGGACAACCATGTCACTGAATTATACACTCCATAACAAACTTGGGCACTGTTAGTGCCCCCAAATCTCGTATTGGTTGCGCCTCAACCCACCTGGTCAAGTGGTCAATTGCTGCCAGGATGTATTTGCACCAGTTTGCCCCTGTTGGCAAGGAACCCATTACATCGATCAAAATGGTGTGCCAGGCAAAATGAAGCTTCACTAACCGGTATTAAGTCTTCTGGTAGAACTGCTTTTCCACTTGGAATTGTTGACAGGAAGAGATAGTATCAAGAATATCAAAGTTCATGCTTTCCTAGTAGTACTGAGGCCACAATAATTCCATGGTTTTACGCACTCCACCATGTTAACTTCTCAGTGTGCACTCATAATAATTGTTGGGCGGGCGGAAGGTCTTGGAATATTCATGGTAGTGTTCCCTATCCGCTTATATATAACCCAATTTTCTGGAAAGTATTAGCCCTATTTCTTTCCAATACCTTGATGACTGGGGGCGGTTCATCGTCGTACTTGCCACTAAGCATCTTATAGAACAGGATATTACTCAGATCCGCCATAACTGCAATTGTAGGTAATCATAATAAACAATCGGCATTCTGGTGTTTTGCTCCAGGTTGGTAAAGAATTTCAAATTGTATGACTGCAATTTAAGAGCTCATCAGGCTAGACGCCCTTCTGATTCTTTCAGATTTTGTAACTGGCATAGCGAGGCATGATCTGTTACAACTTTGAATTTCACCCCATGCAAATACACCTGAATTTGTTTATAGGCATAGATCACCGCCAAGCACTCCCTCTCAGTCATGGTGTAATTGTGTTCATGGCTGTTCAAACTGTGACTACAGTATGCTACGGGGTGCCCTTCTCCTTCATCATCTTTTTGGGATAGTACTTCCCCTACAGCGGAAAGGGATGCATACATCTGACCAATGAATTATTTTTCAAAATTGGGATAGTGTAACACTGGCGCACTGGTTAACGCCGTTTTAAGCATATCAAAAGCGTGTTGCTGACGTTCTGCCCATTCAAACATAGTGTCCTTTTTTAATAACTCAAAGAGTGGGCTTCCAATACAGCTAGAGTTAGGGATGAAGCGCTGGTAATATCTGACCATTCCCAAAAAGACCTGGATATCCCGCTTGCTGTTGGGTGGAGTCATTTTGTGAATAGCTTTCACTTTGGCTGGTTGAGGTCTCAGCCCTGTGGCATTAACCACAAACCCCAGATACTCCAGCTGGTCCTTAAAGAAGTGGCATTCCTGGGTTTGATCTAGATGTTGGCCTCAGCAAGCTGGAGAAATACAGCTTCTAGATGATCGAGGTGTTTGGAGAAGGTTTGGGAGAAAACATTAATGTCATCAAGGTGTACAAGGACGAATGACAGTTTTAGGTCCCCTAAGAATAGTGTCCACAGCCCATTGAAATGTAGCCGGGGCATTACATAGCCCTTGTGGCATTCAAGTTTGTTGGAAAAGACTTTTAAATGTGATTAACGTACACTTCTCCTGCTCCGCCGGTGGCAACTTTATTTGCCAATAGCTGAGATCAGGTCCATAGCTGAGAAGAAACGAGCTCCCCCTAGCTGATCTAAAGCGTCGTCAATCCGTGGTAAAGGATATGAGTCCTTTTTAGTGATGCTGTTGAGCTTTTGGTAGTCTATTACTATGCAGTTGGTGCCGTCCTTCTTTTTTACAATAAGAACAGGAGAAGCTCATGGACTCTTCGTTGGTTCTAGCATCCCTTGTACTAATAACTTGTCAATTTCCTCAGTTACTACTTCTTCCACCACCCTTGATTGGTGGATGAGCTTTGACCTGATGGGAGGATGATCTCCAATGTCCAGCTTATGAGCCACCCCGCGCACATCCTAAATCATGGTCGTTGACAGTAAAATCTCTTTATATTTTTGAAATAAAGTGATTGCCCTATCCTTCTGTGGTTCTGACAGCCCCATTAATTTGTCGCGTGATACTACTGCCATTATATTGAGCTGCGGTTTGAAAGGCAGACCAAATTCCTCCAGTGACCCAAAGTCATAAACTGAACTAACCTCCTCAATGGGGGTAAAGTGCAAGTATGCCACTATTTGGTGGCAGCAGATTTGCAGTGGTACCATTTGTAATTTGCAAGCAAAACTTTGATCTCCCCTTGCCCTGGTAAAATAATGCCTGGGGCCACATGGGGCTCAAATCGTGATTGCTGATATGGCCCAATAACCTCCCCATAGAGAATGTCTGGAATTACAATCACCAAGTTAATGTTCAATATAACTTGATGCCCAGATGGAATAGATATAGGTCTGGCAGCTCTAAGAGGCAGCCCTTGATATTCATATATCTGTTGAGGAAGGGCCTGGGTTTTGCCCTTTAACCGATGGTAGCGCACTGGAATTACTCTGTCTCTATAAGCTAGGTTAATATTCCCCATATGCACCAGATCATTTGGTACTCCATTAGAGGTGAAGCTGACTGGGATTCGCTGACCCAATATTTCAAAAGTCTCATTAATCATATCAATAACAGCCCCATAGTGCCACAAGAAGGCAGTTCCAATTAACAAATTGTAATTTCTATTTGGTAACACTATAGCTGGAGCTACCACAACAATAGAACCAAACTTCAGCGGAAGAGCACTGTATGCCCCCTCAGAGACTGTATTCTTCACTCCAGCAGTGCCATATATTATCCGGTGTTCCACATCTGGTTTTAATGCCAACCTGGCCACCAATTTGGTGGAGACTATGTTGATGGGGGCGCCGGTATCTATGATAGCATGGACTTGGGTCTTAGCTACAACCAGGTAACAGTAAGTACATTCAGAGTACGATGCATCTTGACTGTTAATAACATGGACATCTAAAGAATCCTTGTTTTCAAGGAAACACGCAAACCCCTCACCAATTCTGGGGTATTGGTTTATAATAGTTTTGACAGGAAGAGCGACGCTTACTGCTTGCAAAAAATGTGCATCTGAGGAGGGTCTAACTTTTCAGAGGTTACTTGGTAGAACATTTGACAGGCATATGGCTCAATATGCATCTGAGACCCCCTTTTCCGCCAAAGTCGCTGACTGTACTTGTGTCAAAAAATTCACCCCTCCAACCGGCTGCTGATATAAAACTGACTCATTGTGCAAAAAGACTTCCTCTGAATATTCTAATTTGGGTTCAGGTGGGACGTCTTGTTTTGGTATAGCGGAGATAGAGAGTCCAATCTCTACTCCGCTTTGACTTTTCCCTGGCCGTACTATCCCAACTGTACATAAGATACCAGTTGATTAGGGCACCATTGTGCCAGATGCCCCTGAAGACTGCATTTAAAACAGCTATCCTTATAGGGCTCACGTCCCTGATTAATGCGATACAAACCACAACAAGAGTAAAGATGGAAGTGATCAGCATAAACAGGTCTAGGTCGATAGTTGGCCCAGGGACAATAAGCAGCAATGGGTTGGACGTTTAACTGCTGATGATAACGTGGTGAAATCTGCACTGGACTGCCAGTGTTCCCTAATTATGATGATTCAGCAGTTATAGCAGAAGGACTCCGCTCAGCATTAGGTGGAGGGAAGTTTGCTGATATACGATGCGAAAACTGAACAAGTTTAAGCAAGTGTACATCATCCAACAGCGTGGCCATAACGGTATGTAACTCATGGTATGGCTTCACAGCAGAAGTTATTGCAATACACACTTCCGCTTCAGATAAAACTCCAGCCCCAATTAGCACGTGAGCTTCTGCTGTAAATTTCTCAGCAAAAGCGGTGAGGGTTTCATTCTGCTGAATTTAATTGTCAAAAATTCAGTTTTCCACTGTGACATCTTTGCAGTTCTGCTGAACAACCGCAGCACCGTGTCTTTGACTTCATGGTATATAAGGGAACTGCCTGAAAGATAACAGATGACTTGATCAGCACTTCCAACATCCAAGGAAGAAATCAACAGTTTTGCTCTTCATCAATCTGAGACTCTTTTAGTTGCAATCTCAAATCGCTTAAAATAACCCATAAATATTCCCTTCACTATCAAATGGGGGCAGCTTATTGCAGTAGACCTCCTGGAGCAGCTCATCTTGTTTTTAAGCACAGCATCCAATGTCAGTTTCAGCTCCATATAGGCAATTTGAGGCAACATGGCTGGCAACTGAGTCTTTATCATACTATAATTGTCAATGGGCCCCCTGTAGTGAGCACCACTGTTGTAAAATTTGCAGTATGTGAGGGATACACTGAAGGGTTTTGGCACAGGGTTTGACCCACTGAGCAGCTAGGATCAACGATGTGAGGAACATTGTCCTGAAAATAAAATAATAGACTTATAAAATAAATATGAAGCACTTTCTCCCACAACTCTTCTTTATTAATATATTTTTTATAGCTGATTCCGGTGTTCTGCTAACACCTAACTACAAAAACCTAACCTCCCTTGATCATCTTATCCTGCTTATACCATACAATTTCAGATGATACTATTTACATGGCTTAGTAACTCAATTCACTGTATCTCATTGGTTACATCAATTATTCATTCATTAATCTCATGTTGCTCAGTTTGAGGCGATTTACCAACAACCCAATATCACCTAATTTCGAGGCGCTCAAATTAATATTACTCATATCAATCTTGGCAGATCCATCTGTCCCGCCCTCACGACCTAAGGCTTATCGTCCAGTCATATCAGAATCATGACAGGTATTATGAGCTTCCTTGGAAATAATGGTCCGTTAAATGTCCATGTCTTAAAATAATCAGATGCATCTTACTCTGAGTGTACTTAATGTGATACTGTCTTAGCAAAAACCCAATTTTGCGTGATAATTGATATGGGTGCCCCAATCAATATAGTATCCACAAAGTTGGTGTCAAAGTTGGCATTAAAGCCTGACGTGGAGCATCATATGGTGTATGGGACTGCAGGCGCAGAAAGCATAGTCTCTGAAGGAGCGTACAGCGTGCTACCCTTGCAATTTTGGTTGATTGCCATTGTAGTCCAGCTATAGTGTTACCAAACAATAACTATGACCTGTTAATTGAAAACCTCTTTTATGCGCCACCTTGGGGCTGTTGTTGATATGACAGCGGAGACATTTGAAATTATGGGGAAGCAGATCCCAATCTACTTCACTTCCGGCGGGATGCCAAAGGATTTAATACACCTGAGTCACATTAACAATGCATATGGTGATGGAGTGGTTTTTATTTGCTATCATCAACTAAAGAGCAAGACCTGGGCCCTTCCCCATCAAATTTATGAATATCAGGGGCTACCACTTAGAGCTGAGGGCCCAATATCTATTCCCTCTGGACACCAAGTAATCATAAACACCGAGTTAGAGGTGGAAGTGCCTGTTGAGCTTTATGGGGAGGTCATTGGGCTTTATCAGCAATCATGGTTCAAGCCCCATGTGGCCCACAGGCATTATACTTCTGGGACATGGGGAGATTAAGGTATTGGTAGCAAATCTTCAGGATTAATTAACTTAAATCCACCAGCACCAGATAGTGGCACTTTTACAATTTGTCCCAGTTGAAGAGGTCCTCCAGATTCATGAGTTCAGTTCATTGGATGCATTTGGTCTGCCCATCGAAACACAGCCTGGCATAATGGCAGTTGTACCGCGTGAGGATTTAATGGGATTAACAGAAGGCCAGAGAGATTAAGCAGAAGCCTTATTTCAAAAATACAGAGATCTTTTCTGTTAATGATCATGATTTAGGGTGGCCATGAGGAGTGATCCATTGAGTGGACACTGGTAATCATCCCCCCATCAGATCTCAGCAGACCCGCTGATCTAAAGCAGTGGAAGAAGTTGTCACACCAGAATTCGATAAACTGCTAGAGCAAGGAATGCTTGAACCATCGAAGAGTCCATGGGCTTTGCCTGTTCTGATTGTCAAAAAGAAGGATGTGACCAACCATGTAGTAATAGACTACCATAAGCTCAACAGCATTACAAAAAAAGACTCATACCCTTTGCCATGAATTGATGATGCTTTGGACCAGTTGGGAGGAGCGAGTTCCTTATCTGCAATGGATTTGATATCTGGCTATTGACAGATTGAGTTACCTGTGGCGGAACAAGAAAAATGCGTCATAATCATGTCAAAAGGGCTTTTTCAACTGACACGCATACCACAAGGGCTGTGTAATGCCCCAGCTACTTTCCAACAGACGATGGACACTATCCTTGGCAACTTGAAGCTGTCCTGCGTTCTTGTATACCTTGACAATATAAACGTTTTCTCCTGCACATTTTCTGAGCACCTTAACTATTTGGAAGAGTTATTCCGCCGTTTGGCTGAGGCCAACATCAAAATAAAACCTCAGAAATGCCACTTTTTCAAGGATCAGCTTGAGTACCTCGGTTCTGTAGTTGATGCAACAGGGCTGAGGCCCCAACCAGCTAAAGTAGAGGCCATTTGAAAGATGACTACACCAAGCAGTAAGTGAGATATACAAGTATTTTTAGGGATGATTGACTACTATTGCTGATTCATATCAAACTTTAGTTGTATTGGAGATCCGCTGTTTGAGTTATTAAAAAAGGATGTTACGTTTGAATGGACGGAACACTGTCAACGCTCCTTTGATACTCTTCAATCAGCATTGATCAATGTGCCAGTGCTACGCTACCCAAATTTCAAAAAGGAATTTATTGTACAGATGGATGCATCTCTTTCCGCTGTGGGGGCAGTTCTGTCCCAAAAATATGATGAAGGGGAGAAGCACCCAGTGGCATACTGCAGCCAGAGCCTGAATAGCCATGAACGTAATTATACTGTGACCGAGTGGGAGTGCTTAGCAGTGAATTATGCATATAAGCAATTCAGAGTATATTTGCATGGTGTAAAGTTTAAAGTTGTAATGGATCATGCCTCATTACGCTGGTTGCAGAACATTAAGGAGCCAGAGGGTCATCTAACCAAATGGGACCTTAAACTACAGGATTACAACTTCAAGATCCTTTACTGACCAGGAGTAAAACACCAGAATGCTGATTATTTGTCAAGGCTACCAACTATTGAAGTTACAGCGGATTTGAACGATATTATGTATGACAAGACGATTAATGGAAAGTACGATGATGAGCCACTACAAGTCATCAAGGCGTTTAATGAATTGCGAGCCAATACTTTCCAGTGGAATGGTGAGTTGTACAAGTGGATTGGCAACTCCACAGTAAACTTTCCGCGACCCTCAACGCGACCTAACATTATCATGAGTGCACATAAGGCAGATGGGCATGGTGGCATGCGCAAGACATTGGAATTATTGCAGCCTTGGTATTACTGGGAAAGCATGAACTTCAATGTTCTTGATACTATCTCCTCCTGTCACCAGTGCCAAGTGGAAAAGCTGTTCCACCAGAAGACCTCATACCAGTTAGTGAAGCTGCACTTCGCTTACCATCTAGTACTAAAAAAAAAAAAGCTGCACTTCGCTTGGCATACAGTTTCCCTTGATGTTGTTGGCCCTCTGCCAACGGGAGCTAACCATTCCAAGTATATCCTGGTGGCAATTGACCACTTGATCAGGTGGGTTGAAGCGCGGGCCATTCAGGATCTGGGGCGGTTAATATGGCCAAGTTTGTAATGGAATGTATTATTTAGCGTCACAGCTTCCCACAGTTTATCCTTACTGACAATGGCACTAATTTTAATGCTCACATCATTTCCAAGCTCAATGAAATGATGGCCATCTGCAGGTTTCTAACAACCTCGTATCACCCCAAATCCAATGGAATGGTTGAATGGGTCAATGGGGCCCTGGTGAACATACTATAGAAGTTGGTTACAGATAGGCACTCTGATTGGAGTACCCTCCTTTCTACCGCGGTGTTTGACTACAACATTAGCTACCATTCTGCCATGGGGAAAACCCATTTCAATTGCTTTATGGATGGCACCCCACTTTGCCTGCGCTCCTATATACTTGTGTAGAGGACACCGGCGGAATGGATCTGCAACGCTATTTGACCACCTTAACAAATATGCTGATTTATTAAAACTGAAGCATACTCGTTCAACTTAGCCAAGAAAACCAAAACAGGCTGCTGATCAGGTATGGTGTAATGGCCTAGCACAATTCAAAGATTAAGACATGGTTCTATTCCATGATCAACATGGGTTGGGCAGAAACACAAGTTGCCCAGTATCTAGATTGGGCCATTTGAATTTATTGAGAAGACAGGTATGGATGCATATACTATCAACGACCCCGCTAGTGGTAGGATAATCAACTGTGTGCATGTAAAGTTCCTCAAGGCATATAAGCAATAGGAGAGTTATCATTTAGTCAAGGGGGTAATGTCATGATTCTGATATGACTGGATGATCAGCCCTAAGTCGTTATGGTGGAATGGATAGGATTCGCCAAGTTTAATTTGATTAATTATTTATTTGAGCACCTCAAGGTGAGGTGATATTGAGTTGTTGGGAAATCACTTCTAAATTAGGCGATCACGAAAGTAATGAATGAAGATTTGCTAGAACCAATGAGATATGGCGAATTAAATTACTAAGCCATGGAAGCGGTATCATCCAAAGTTGCTACAATATAAGCAAGACAATATGGTTATGAGGTTAGGTTCTTAACATTTTAGAGTGAGCAAAAGAGAGAGGATCCGCTGTGTTTATTATATTAAATAAAATAGTGTAGTGGGAGAAAGTGCTCCGTATTTATTAAATTAAGTTATTCTGTTATTTCCAAGGGCAATGATCATCATATTGTTGGTCCTATTGCTCAGTGGGATGAACCCTGTGCAAAATCCCTTAAAGCATATCTCAAAAATTCTGCAAAATTTATAACAACAGCATTATGCCATGCACGGTGGATTATTGGACATTATCAAAAGTAAAAAGGTTCATAAGTTCTGCCACAACGTAGATAACCCTAGGATCAGAAGATTGTAACATCTTTTTCAGAGAACTAGGTGGTAACTTGTGGATAAAGGGTATGCATTTCCAGAAACTGATTTGTACAAAGAAATATGTAAAGGTGGATACCACGGTACAAAATTTGGAATGGGGTAGTTTATTTGAAGTAAGGTAACTAAAACAAGAACAATAACTGGAAAACCTACCCTAGGAGATTAGGTTGCCTAAATGGAGGTAAGAGTCGGAAGAGAAATTGAATGTTTGCCTGGGGTAATTCCTCATGAGGGACTATGATTGGCCAGTATGAGAATGGTACAATGGGGTTTTGAGAGGGTTCAGAAAACTTGGATCACCTTGTAAAAAGTTTTGATAATGCATCTGCCAGATCTGGGCAAAATCTAACTATATGCTACTAACCTTATATGTACCTGCCATAAGGGTAGGCTAATGACATTAGTTCCATATAAATTTATTTTATTTATAAATAAGGTAAGGAGAGTGTCTATAACTTTCCCGTTCCCAGCGTAGTAGTGCACGGTGCACAAGGCCAACGCCAGGGAACTAGCCATTAGTATGAAAGTTATTAGAGCCCGTCAGAGGGTGCTGGAGCAATAACAACTTAGGCATATAAGTGCAATTATTATAATAAATAACCCACCAAAAGCGACGCAGTGCACAATGAGGAAGGGGTTAAGCGACCCAGGCTGGAGGTTACCTGGGAAAACCAAAGGTGCACTAGGGGATAGCTTGATGATATTAAAAATGGCAGGGTTAATGGAGCACAAGACCTCCTCAAAGAGATTTGCGCACAGGAGCGTTTGAAATATCATAAAATAAAACGTAAAACAGGGTGAAATGTTTATTTGGGAGTTGACAAACAAGGAATGTTGGTTGGGGAAAACATATTTAAACATTGACGGGAAATAAGGGGTTTGTATAAGTGGACCCAAGCACTGACCCACCAATAGGCACACACTACCATCCACATTGGTAGAATACGCTGAAACTGACTTCACTCATGTAATTGATTGAAGATGGATTTGACCCAAATGTGTGATTTTGTAAATAGAACGGGTTTTGAAACCCCATTTCTTGACAAACCAAACTGAACCATCTGCGTTCATTATGTAGGCCATTTGTTTCAACGCCTGGGCCATTTTAAGGGGCTGGGCATTTATCACCCCACTAGTACTAACCTGGGCATATTTTGCCCATACCCAGCGTTGGTCTAGGGTATGTGTTGTGATTTTAACCAGATGGAATCCTCCAATTATTTATTGATATTTGGGATAATATGGCCAATCCTGGAGAAATTGTTTATTGACTGAATTTCATGTTATTTGGTTTGATTGCTGGTTAGTTGCTCCCCAATTTGGGTTGAGCAAAAATTAGTATTCTGCCAAGTTTGGTATTTAGGTTCAAGTGGGGCCAATCAGTGGCCCCAAATTAGTATAAGGATCACTGGGAACTAATAGCCAAGGATGATCCAATCAGTCAGCAGAATCAGTAGTTGATGCCAATGGCCATTCTTGGTCCATTGTGGGATTTCTGGTAGAAAGCCAATGTATCACTTCATATTTTTGCTGCCTGTACTGATTATCCAATGTCAGTGAATCTGACAATTATGAGTCTAAGGTGGTTGAGGTTGTTTCCGGTGCCTCATTTATTATCAAGATAAGGCGAGAATAAATGTCAGCAAGATGCCAAGATATTTCAAGTCAAAGCGAGCAACTAAAGTGGTTTCTGATGCAATTATATCAACTTGAAGGTTGAATACAAATTTGACATTTATTTGGATTAATTATTTATATGGTTCACCAGTGACTTAAGGCAAGGATGAACCAGAACTAATTTAGACATTGGGAAGGACAGAGAGAGAGGGTCAACGCCAGGGAAGATAATAGTGTAGAAGAAGAAGTGTAAGAAGAGAAGTGGTTGGCTGGAAGAATCAGCAGAAGAGCTGATAGGTCAGCAGTGGGCGCAGTAGCCAGTTTGTAAATAGTATAAATACCTGGCGCTTCCTTCTCAATAAATATCTCCCTTTGCCTATTCTACCTTTTGTTATAAGTTTATATTTATTTCGTTGGTTGTATTTTAGGTTAAAGGGGATCCCCAAAATGCCATGGGTGACATGCCAAGGGGTTAGCTGGCGCTGCTAGCCCTGACGCCTAAGGTGAAAAGGCAAGGGCTGACCAGTCTTCATACTGGTTAGCCTGCCAACTAACAGAGCCCAAAGTCAATTTTCTGACATTGGTGCTCACTACAGGGGGACTCTTCTGGTTGGTGCTGAAGTAGCTAAAGGTTGGTGAAGAGGTGGCAGTGATGTGCCACTGTGGTTCAGTTCCAGCGATTGTTGGTGGTGGGGAGGGGCAAGCCCTGGACACCCGCCCCACACGCTGAGTTAGGAATTAGGAGTATTACCATCTGGTTAAGTTGGGGGAAATGTCGTGATTTTAACCAGATGGAATACTCCAATGATTTATTGATATTTGGGATGATATTGTCAATCCCGGTGGAATGGTTTATTGACTGAATTTCATGTTATTTGGTTTAATTGCTGGTTAGTTGCTCCCCAATTTGGGTTGAGCCAAAATTAGTATTCCGCCAAGTTTGTTATTTAGCTTTGAGTGGGGCCAATTGGTGGCCCTAAATTAGTATAAGGATCACTAGCAACTAAAAGGGGGATGATCCAATCAGTCAGCAAAATCAGTAGCTGATGCTAACAGCCATTCTTGGTCCATTATGGGGTTTCCAGTGGAAAGCTGATGTATTGCTTCAGATGTTCACTGCCTGTACTGATTATCCAATGTCAGTGAATCCAACAATTATGAGTTCGAGGTGGTCAAGGTTGTTTCTGGTGCCTCATTTATTATCAAGATAAGGCGAGAATAAATGTCAGCAAGATGCTGAGATATTCTAAGTCAAAGCAAGTAACCAAAGTGGTTTCTGGTGCAAATATATCAACTCAAAGGTTGAATACAAATTTGACATTTATTTGGATTAATTATTTATATGGTTCACCAGTGACTTAAGGCAAGGATGAACCAAAACTAATTTGGACATCAGGAAGGATGGAGCAAGAGGGTTAACACCAGGGAAGAGAATAGAGTAGAAGAAGAAGAAGTGTAAGAAGAGAAGTGGTTGGCTGGAAGAACTAGCAGAAGAGCCTATAGGTCGGCAGTGGGCGCAGTAGCCCTTTTGTAAATAGTATAAATACCTGGCGCTTCCTTCTCAATAAATATCTCCATTTGCCTAGTCTACCTTTTGTTATAAGTTTTTATTTATTTTATTGGTTGTAGTTTAGGTTAAAGGGGATCCCCAAAATGGCATGGGTGACATGCCAAGGGGTTAGCTGGCGCTGCTAGCCCCAACGCCTAAGGTGAAAAGGCAAGGGCTGACCAGCCTTCATACTGGTTAGCCTACCAACTAGCATAGCCCAAAGTCAATTTTCTGACAGTATGCCTCAGGTCAGGGAGGTCCTGTAGCTTCACCTTCTGGGCCTCCTGGCGCCCAGCATTATCTTTGGGGTTGGTCACCACTATGATATCATGTGCACATGACAAATAAGGAATCAAGCCTTGGTAACATTCTGGGCAATATGAGAGGTCATCTGTAATTATATTACTTATTGTGAGATAATCCGCCCTTTTTGACATTGTGGAAGACTTAGAAAGCATTGTCAGACAATTGCTACTCCAATAATGTGAGAATAGCGTTTGAGATTAATAAAACAATACAATTGGCCAAAATACCCTGGCGATTCACATTGTAATCCCTCAAATTGGGCAATAACTTTATTAATAATGCTTGGCTAATAGCACGAGTTTGGGTAAGCAAATTACACCAACTATGCGGCAAAATCATGGGAGTTAATTTATGGTTTCTCCCAAGCGTACTTCTAATTTAAACCAAGCAACTACGTCGTGAACACCCCCTTTTATAGACTTGAAGGGGTTTCCTCAAGGTGCAGGTATTTTCTGACAAGGTGATTGGCTCAAACATTTACTATTTTTGCCTCATGGATATGTCATACCAACTTTTGACCTACTATCATTCATTCTGTCAAAGTAAGCTGAGAATCAAGAGCACCAATAGGTCAAATGTCCATATTTCCAAATTAGGCTTAAAGCTAATATAGAATTGGTGCCTATATCATTCCAAGCCCTGAGCTAATTTAAATTTAATTTATTGTGAGGAAGGCCAACCAGGGGACGGACACTTCCAAATGTCAACCTAAAAGAAACGAAACTTAGTAACAGGGAAGGCACCCCAGAGAAGCGATGCTATCTCTTGTTGCCAACGGGAACGCCACTATAGGGAGGGGGAGGGAACGTGTAAAGGGGCCGTAACCACAATTGAACACATGTGGAGGAAAGGGTCCGATTTGATGAACCAAACTGGGAACCAGGAGGAGACCAGCCTATGGCGACGCAGTGGGAGGTATCCAAACAACCACGCCTGAAAGTGGTCCACCAAATGGGACCAGAATCTGTGGACAGCTTCTGGGAGGGTGGGGGTGGAGCCTGCAATGGCATCCAAGACAATCGTGTGGATAGTCCACATGGTGATTGCAACCACCTGAGCATGGAGGGAGGGTGGAAGGAGGGATACCATGGATATAGCAAACATATCTCTTGACAGACTGAAGGGATGTGTTTGTTCCTGGCCAAGCAGATGTTGAACTTCGCGCCATATCACATTAGAGGTAGGGCACTTTTCCAGGCGGTGGAACAGCGTTCCATACTGGCCACACACGATGCAGGATGAGTGTAAAGCGTTAGAGCGCTCAGCCATACAGTACACCCGCCTCAGGTAGCGCCACACATGGGAACGGATTTGAGGCTGTAACAGAGGGTGGTGTGCGTATTTCCAAATAGTCTTCTGGGTCTCAATGGAATAACCGATATCCATCATATCCAGGTAGTCCACCCTGGATATGACATGGGGCTGTGTGGGGATCAAGCCATCTTGAATGGGTAACTCATGTAAAACCTGTGTGAACTGAGGAGAGGGGCGGCCTCTCTGGGCTGTGTGTCCATTAATATGGATTCTCCACTCAGCGCTCCGCATGGAGAGGAGGATTCGTTTGTAGTGGGTTTTAGTACCGTGAGGACCTGTGGCCGATGGGTGGGAAGCCAGGTATTTCATCAAGGAGTGAGGGTTTGATGGATTGTTAAGGCCCAGGGCGCGGGAGAAGTTGGAGCGGGCTGCGCGGGACCAGTGTTGGGAGGGGAGCGTAGGGGCAGTGATGGCCGCAATCCAGGTGCCCATGATCTTGGCAGCATGGGCTTTAAAGTTAAGCAAGCCCATGCCACCATGACGGCGAGGGCCAAACATGACCTCAAGCTGCACTGGCGGTGGGTGGCCTGACCATAGCCACCCTTGTAGGAGGGCATAAATAGATTTGAAAAAACCCAGGGAGAAGGAGATTGCGTGGGCTCCAAACCAGACTTTGGAGAGGAGCATAGAGTTGGCTAAAACAACCCTGCCAGTAAGGGAAGTAGGGTGGGATCTGAGGGAGGCGATACGCTTCATCACATTGTCTAGAATACAACTTTCTATTACTGCTGAGGCATAACCGCCTGCCTCCACCCACACGCCCAAATGGTGGACAGGCCCTATGGTAGGGCGTGGCACGAAGGGGAGCACAAGTGGGGCGGTGTGGGGTGAGCAGGGAAGGCGAGCACGTGTGCGGGCAGATGAGCCAGGCTGGGCATTAGTCTCTGGGGCCCAGCAGTTTTGATACTGACCAAGGAGGATGATTTCGGTTTTGGAAGCATTCAGTGCAGCATTACTTACCCAGGAATACTCCTGGATGAGAGCTTCAAGCGCGCGTGCATCTTGATTATTAGACACCCCGACCACACAGTCATCTGCAAACGCCATCATCTTGATTGAGGCTTGGCCTGGTACATGGATCCCAGTGAGGTGGGCATTCCAGTTTTGAAGTAGTGGGTCAAGGCTGAAGGTGTATAAGAGTGGGCTAAGGGGGTCCCCTTGGCGTAGGCCCCTTTGAGGGCGGACTACTTCCATGAGGAAGTCAGGGCCATGCGCTGCCATTGTTGCAGATTCTGTGAGCAGCATTAACCAGTTGATGAAGCAAGGGGGCAAGCGGAATTGATGGAGGCAGGCCCTGAGGTATTCCCAGTTTACTCTATCATAGGCCTTCTGTTGGTCCAAAAATACAAGTGCCCCAGAGGCTGTGGACTGGCATGCGTTAGCCACAGAGTGCACGTTGTCTCAAATCGACCTTCTGGGTATGAAACTGAATTGTTCTGGGGAGATGGTGGCAGATGCTATAATCCCTAAACAGTTAGCCATGATTTTAGTTAACACTTTTGTATCCATGTTAGTTAGAGAAATGGGGCGCCAGTTGGCTAAGTCTAGCTTGTTTCCTTTCTTGAAGATTGTGATGGTGAAGACCTCTTGCCCTCCTGGTAGAAGGCGCGTATCCTGAAGGCTCTGGTTAAAGGAGGCAAGCAGCTGTGGGGATATATATTTGAAGTACTTTTTATAGAACTCATATGGAATGCCATCAGGGCCTGGGCATTTCCAATTTGGTACAATGCAGATGGCTGACCAGAGTTTATTCAGAGTAATCAAATTCATTAATTCTGGGTATTGGGAAACGGTGCAGATGTGAGTGCTGTTGAGAAATTTCGCCACTTCAGCTAGTTGAATTGGATCAGATCGGTACAACTCAGAGTAATACTTTTGTATTTCAATTGCCACTTCAGCTGGCATATCCGTGATGGAATCATCCAATCTCCGCACCTGTGCGCAGGCCACACTCTGGCGCGGTGTGAAGAATTTTTTAAAAAAATATGCGGTGCACATGCCGCCCTCTGTAATGTGTTTGGCCCTGTACTGAACACAAACCTGATGTTTGTGTTGCCTTCTGAGCGCGTTGAGGTGGGTGGCTGCTTCTGCCCACTTCCGGCCCCAAGCAGGGCTGTAGCCTGCGCTGGGATGTTGGACTCCAGGTGTGCCAACTCTGCAGAGCACGCGAGATGATGGCTAATGTAGCTTGTGAGCATTGGGAGGAGAGGTGGCTAGTGTGGCTATGGTATCCTCTTTGAAGGCTGATCATGTGAAAATTGGGTCCGCGAAAAATGGTGTAATAAACTCTTTTGCTGAAGTTGCTGATTCCACCCAAGTGGAAAATCCTGGCTATTCAAGTTTGGGTGGGCAGAGTTTGCACCAATGCGGGGCCTTAGCCACTGTGACAGGTAAGTGGTAGGTTATCGAGACCAGCTGGTGGTTAAAGAATTTGATTTTTGTTGTTTGGAAGTGGGAAATGTGAGATCAAAATTTCGCCAGTGTGAGGATAAGGTCGATGTGGGTCATGGACCTTAATTGGCCGTTGTGGAGGTGGGGGCGCGTCATGTTCTTGAGCAGCGGGGCTTGCCGTGGCAGTGCATCTAATAACCTAAGGGTGGCCTTTAGAACGCGAAGTTCTATGTGACCCTGGGGGGCATGGGATGAGGAAGGCCAACAGTCCATGGGTGAGTTTAGCCAACAGTTCATGTCACCAACTACAAAAGGGTCATGGGGTGATGGAAGGGATTTGACTGATGAGAAAAATTTCTGACGCTCTTGTGCACAGGTCAGGGCATAAATGTTGATGATAGCCTGTGCCACGTTGGCCCACGAGAATGTAACAATGATGATTTGGCTATTGAGGAAATATTCTGACAATAAAATCTTAAAAAAATTGTTTTTCTGAACTAGCACCCCACAGTGCTCCAACCAGAAGGATAGGGAAGGGAGGGGCATGATTTTCCAAGCATCCTTGAAACTCGCGGACAGTGGGACTCCTGGATGGCCAGGATGTCCATGGGTAAATTTTTTGTAAAAAACTCAGTTTCCTAGCCTGGGACGGCGAGGCCTAGAGTCCAGCGATATTCATTATCCCTAAAGTGAAGGCTTCCCCCATCACACCTTAGGTGTGAGGGGGTGGGCACCCAGGCCCACCAGCCTCCTCTGGATCCTCACGGGCCTTCATGGCAGTGCAGGTGTTTGCAGCAACACTATTGGTAGTTTTGTTAATTTTAGCAGAGAGGTTCACGTTGGCTTTTGCCTTCACTTTTGTTTCCCCATCATTGAACGAATTTTTTGCGGTGTGGATGAGTTTGGTGCACCAACGTTCAGGTCAAAAAAAATTTTTTCAGGTAAGTTGGAGACCAAGTCAGTTTCAAAGGGGCTTAGTTGCAAAGGTCAGGTGAGATCAAGTCGCCCATCGGATCCTCAGATTGGGTGGCCCATTCACCATGGGCTTCCCAATCTGATTTGTTGAGGGATTCCCAAGTTGCTTCCACTGTGAAGGTTTCAATGTTTTCCTGGTGTTGGGAGTGTGGGATAGCAGAGGCGACTTTGGCCGCTTCCTTGGCCGCAGCCCTTTGGGCCTGTTTGGCTTTTTTTCACTCTTGAGGGGAGATAGGCTTTACTAGTAAGTAGCAGCCTTTTGCTCCCCATGGGAAAGCCTCTTTGGTGCTGGTGGTTGGTTCATAGTGCGCTTCCCCGCTGGCCATGGCTGCCGAGGGGTGCTCTTGTAATGTGATGCCCTCCTTGGTGGGGCATGTGTGTGCCTTATGGCCAAATGCATCACAGTGTGTGCAGATGGGGGGTGCGCTGTCTATGGTTACCCGGAAAGGGTGGGTGATATGCCCTTCAATATTAATATAAGTAGAATGTGGGATCTGGGTTAGGTCCTTCACAATCTCCTCAGTTGGAGTCAGAACTGCAATGGCTTTGACAGTGCACAGGTGTGGCATCAGTGTAAAGCGTTGCATCTCAAAGCATTGCATTTCGCCATATATGGTGAGACCATTTTTCAGGTGCTGCTTTAGAATGGCACGCATGACTGTAGTGGGCAAAAGTTGAACGTGAGGAAAATTTGGTTAGATTTTGTCCATCTGGTGCACTTGGTTTCGATGACCTGTTGCCCTTCAGGGAGGTTGATCACTATGCACACCGCAGCAGCTTCATCTGCTGACTCCTTGTTTTTGAAACTGAGGTCCAGCCAACCGCATGACATGGAGTGAGGTGCGATGTACACCACAGTCAGGAAAAAAGTGTGCACATTCCCACAAAATCTTTCCCATAAAGCTGTTTGTTGGATATCCAGAAACACCTGGAATCCATATTCCACCAACGAGAGTGGTTGAGAGTGTGGCGTGTTGATGTACTGGTTACATCGCGCCTGCCAAGTGAGGATTTTTAAGAAAATAGTGACCATCTTTTTCTATTTTTTTCTAATCCGTTGGTTTCTCTGAGGCATTTTCGAACGTTGGAGGTTGCAGGCCTAACACCTGTGCCTCTTACCTTGCTTGCCCAACTGCTCCCTGACATGGGCGCAGACTAATCTCCTCTGTGAGATTATCAAACTAGATTCAGACTTGAATTTTATAAGTTGAAAAAGTGATTGCAACGAGAGAGAAAAGTTTTTCGCCCTGAGTTAATTTAAATACTAAGCAGTGAGATCATAACATGGTTCTCTTTTCTACCCCTCCATGATTGCTAATAAAATATATATATAATCTAAAACTATTAGTTATATTATTATTTTTAGTTTATGATAAGTGGTTGAAAACCACTCTCATATTTACACATCCCTGCAGTAGAGAAAGGTATTTCTCCTGCAATATATTTGTTGGAATTTAGGTGTAAAACGCACCAGAGAGCACACCAAAAACCTAAATTCCAACAAGTGGTGCTCACTACAGGGGTAGTATACCACAATCATCAAGAATAGAGGGTGTTGGGGTGAGTAACCCTCGTAACCTCCCCTATGCCTCTGACCCTAAGCTAGATGCTTTGGCTCAGCAGCTAGCCAGCGCCTTGTATCAACTTGGAGCCCTTGAACAGCACGTATGCCAAACTTTCATGAGGTTGCACCAATTATTGCCAAAACCCATTTCTGAAATAAATTTACCCAGGGGAGGGTAGCATTACCTATTCCTTTTTGTATATGAGGCGGTTATGGAAGGGACAACTGATCCCCAAAAAGTAAAGTACATCCTCCCCTGACTCAGCCGCTCCACCCAAGATGTGATGGTACCTTATATGGAAACTCTTAAAACTTGAGCTGATGTAAAGAAAGCGCTCATTGAGGAGTTTGGATCAGCACAGAGATTTCAAAGACAAAGACAGGTGTTTTTGTGCATAAGTTTACTTGAGGGGGAACAGTTGCCACCTTTGTTGATCAGTTTTACAGTGCAGACTAACATCTCCTGCTTACTAAAATTCTACGCTTAGATGATGCCATTGCGGCTATCTTGGCCAGATTAGCATCTCATCTCTCCTTGGCGAAGCATATCTCTTCAGTAAAGTGCTCTTTCCACAAGTTACACAAAAAAAGGAGGCCTTGCTAACAGCGGCTGATATCTATGAACTTGACCTTCACAAGGGTCTCTGAGGAGAGCATCTACTCTGACCAATTTAGCCTCTACTATGGCTGTTTCCATCTGGAAACCTGCTCCTGCTGAGTTGCCATCAGAAATCTCAACTTCTTCCCATAACGAGTCAGATGATAATGGCTGTGATGGGGCAGTGCTCCACTTCATCTTCAGCTCAAGGAACCCAATTAGTGAAAGTAGTCATCCCTTTGCCCTGCCCATCCTTTTCTCCAGAGCGGCCTTCCCAAGTGTTTTTAAAGCCTGCTCCTAAGCCTAAACTCCTTCCTTGGGTACCAATCAACTTTACTAACAACGGGTTAAATGACCAGGTCACAAAGGCTAAACCGCCTGTTTCACAAAAGCACAGCCACTGAACAACCAAAAGCTATCAAAATTAAAGAATCCACCTCAACGACGATATCACACTCAGCCTCTCATCCAGTTAACTCTAGTCTGAAACCTGTCTCCATGAGGCAGCACTAACCTCCTACTTTGAATGTCAAAAATCGAGCTGTTACAATTTCAACGCCTCCCCCAAAAAGTTAATAAGATAGAGGAGCAACACCAGGACCTATCATGCCATAAGGGAAGCCCTGAACCTACCTCACCCCTACGGGATCCATAACATGCATTGATAATCCCTCTGATGATGAACTTGAAGGGGTGGCGAAAATATGGATTCTTATGTC
This sequence comes from Massospora cicadina, assembly GCA_022478985.1. Classification (NCBI taxonomy): domain Eukaryota; kingdom Fungi; phylum Entomophthoromycota; class Entomophthoromycetes; order Entomophthorales; family Entomophthoraceae; genus Massospora; species Massospora cicadina. The sequence continues at coordinate 90,786 of JAKSZP010004082.1, read as the reverse complement.
CTTGGAGCCCCAGGTGAAGTGGAGGTACCTGACTGAATGAACCCAGAGAGAGCGGATTGGGCTAAGATCCCCTTCAAACTTATATCTGGCAAGTGCTAAAGGGTCTTAAAATTATTGATTCTGCCAGCGATGCTGACCAGCTCATTGCCACATTTATCCTATCTGCACAATGTGTTCATACCCTGCAGTCTTTCCAAGAGAGATACCCTGAAACTGCCAAATGACTTGCCTTTACTCTCCATCTAAAGAAGGTCTTTGCTTTTTCCCTCAACTTGGGTGGAACTTTAACTAAATTAGAGGTTGTCATTTATGGTCTTCGGGTTAGGGCTATCCTTGGCACTGAAAACCTATAAACGTTGTGTCATACAAACTGATGAAAAGAATTAAGCTGGCCCCTGACCTTGACTATACACAAGAATTTGGAACTGCAGGGCCAAACAACACGTGTGCCATTGGAGCTATTCTTCTCTTCATCTTCGTCTTAGGAAGCTCATCTTGTCAGCTCCAGCGGTGGCCTTGGACAACAATACCTATGATTCTACTCATTGGTATTCAGTTCATGCTCAAATTTGAAGGGTTTATTAACTTGAAGCAGGGTTATCTCTCCCTTCTTAACTACAGAATTTTTCTATTTTTACCAATGAAGAGCTTAATAAAAGTAATATGCTTGTACATTTGAGTATCCCTCTTTCGCCTTATCCCTACATTACACCATGGTGGGGCGGAATACTAAAAAGCTGCCCAAATCAGTGGACGCCCTAGAGGGTATCCCGTTCTATGCGTCGGAAGAAGTAGTAATCAAGGTGGGTGAATAAAGGGTAGTTGACACGAAGATCATCCTACAAAATTTCCGCAACTGTCTATTGAACCTAATCAGCATTGATGGGGTTAGTCCTATTGAGCTTAGAGTTTTACCAGGTGTGCTAGACCCAGTTTATCAGCAACCAATCAATCTTCTGTTGGAGAATCTCACCAAAAAGGACATGGTCATCAAGAAGCATCAGGAGATTGGAAAAGGCCTGCTGGTCCCTATTGATGACATTAAACAAGCTCACTGTATTGGGTCTATGGCGGATATGGGACTACCTGCTGATAAATTGTAATGCACCCTTCCTGCTGTTCATATTTCTGATGATCTAAACCTTTCAGAGTTTAATAAAGTTCATAGTTCACTGGTGTTCTATAGCAATATTTTCTCTAAATCTGATACTGACTATGGGCACATGAAGGGTTGGACTCAAATTATTGACGTTGGGATGCTCATCCCATTTAATCTAAGTCCTACCACAAATCAAAAGTTGAGGAGCTACAGATGCATACTGAGCTCAAACAGTTGTTGGACTCTGGATTGCTGGTGCCCTCAAAAAGCCCTTGGTCGTCCCCTCTTCTACTTATAAAGAAGAAAAATGGAGATCATCGGGTAGTTATGGATTACCATAAGCTGAACTACTTCACCAAGAAGGACAGCTACCCCATCCCTCATATTGACGACGCTCTGGCACAACTCTCTGGGTCCAAGTTCTTTTCTTCCATGGACTTGGCTAGTGGATACTGGCAGATGGACCTTTCTCCGCAGGACCAATAGAAGTGCGCCCTTATCTGTAGCGAGGGCCTTTTTCAACCCACTTGGCTACCACAGGGGTTATGAAATGCGCCTGCCGCTTTTCAGTGGGCAATGGATCATATTCTATAGGATCTCAAGCTCAGCTGTTTGATTGTCTATCTTGATGACATCACGGTTCTTCCCAAGATCTTCAACTAGCAACTCTATCACCTGAAGGAAGTGTTTCAAGGGTTGCGGGCATCCAAAATTAAGCTGAAGCCATCCAAATGTACCTTATTTCAGAAGAAGTTGGATTTCCTATGGCATGCTATCTCTCAAGATGGGATTCAACCCCTACAAGATAAGGTGGAAGCGATATTTAAAATGCCTAATCCTAAAATCCTTTGCAACATAAAGGTATTCTTAGGCATGATGGGGTATTACCATCAATTCATATTAAGTTTGCCCAGATTAGTGAGCCCCTCATACATCTCTTGGCTAAGAACACTCCATTCCATTGGGGTTCTGAACAAAAGGCCGCGTTTTATCCTGAAGGCATTATTGCAAAAAAGGCCTATCCTCCGTCACCCTGACTATGTCAAGCCTATCATGTTGTTCACAGACACCTCAAATTATGCCGTTGGAGCTACATTGGCTCAGTTGGATGAAACTTGGCTCGATTATCGTGTGTTTTGTTTCAGTAAGATGCTCTTCAAAGCTGAGCGCAACTACAGCGTCACTGAAAAGGAGTGGCTTTTCATCTTAATTTCTGTCAAATATTATCATCCTATTTTATATGTGGCTTCATTTAAAGTAATTACCAACCAGGAATCCTTGAAGTAGTTACAAAATATGAAGGACCACACTGGGCGGAGTAGCTCGCTGGGCTCTTAAGCTCCAGAACTATGATATGACCATTGAGCATCGAGCTGGGACGAGCCATATGAACGTTGATTGGTTGACACGGCTACCTGTCCTACACCTTGACAATAGCGAAGCAGAGAGGTGCATGACCTCATCATGAATCCTGATGCATGGGCTGATGAAGATGAAACTGTACAAAAGATGCTAGCACGGAATTCCTGCAACACCAAGGTAAAAAGTGGGAAGTTATATTAGAAAGTAGGGGTAAATTAGTTGCCCTATATCTGTCCGTCTGAGCAAGTCCCTGTGATCATGGAGTCTCCTATTATCATGGGCTATGGCGGAGTCTGAAAAACCTACAATTGGTTTAAAGAGCGGTGTTATTAAAAAGACATCCTAGAGACCATACCTGAATTCCTGGATGCCTGTCTGACCTGTAAAAAGCAATCCAGCTATAAACCTTGTATCAGTAAAAACCGACTATGCCCCAACAACCCTTACACACCATGAGTTTGGATGTGGTAGGGCCTCTACTCAGACCTTTGGTGGTAATCGTTATATCCTGGTTGGAATTCATCATTTCAAAAATGGGTTGAAGCTGTTGCTCTCCCTGCTAAGACGGCTAAAGCCACTGCTACCTTTTTAAATCAAAATATCTTCACGCGGCATGGCTGCCCCCAAGTCCTCCTTTGTGAAAATGAAAAAACTTTACCTCCAGAGTGGTAAAGCTCTCCACCACTTCAATGGGAACATAACAACTCTTCTCAGCCCCCTATGATCGATCCACAAATGGGGCTGTAGAAAGAGTTAATGAACCTTGGTCCTATAATCTGAAATTGGCTAGGTCTGACCCTCTCCACTGGGATCTCTACTTACCCAGTGCCCTCATGGCCTACTGTATTAGCTACCATCACATCCTCAAAATGTCTCCTTTCCATGTGGTGTATGGACGAGAACCTGTGGTACTGGCTCTACTAGCCAAAGACATTCTCATTGACAGAACTGACCAAGAGCAAGCTATGAGAAAGTTGGACCAACACATCATCCAACTACAAGCAGATACTATGACTAACTTGGTCAAGACGGTCACTAAAGAAGGCCAAGCAGTGATTGAGCTCCGGGCCCCTCTCCCTTCCTTCTAAGTATACAAATTGGTGTTGTATTACCACAACATCATCACTCCTAGAAGTGAGAAGCAAGGATCTATCTGGGAAGGACCCTTTGTAATCACATATAAGTGAGGGGATAAATACTCCAAGAAAATCCCTTGCTTCTGGAACAACCATCAGCTGAGTCTATGGCCGGTTTTTACTCCTTTATTCACCCCCTAACACTCTTGAAGGGAGTAGTGTCAGACAATTGCAAATCCAATATTGTGAACTGAATAAATGGGATTAATATAACAATACAATTGGCCAAAAGACCCTGGCAATTCACATGGAACCCCTCAAATTGGGGAAATACCTTTATTAATAATTCTTGGGCTAATAGCACGATTTTGGGTAAGCAAATGACACCGACTATGCAGCAAAATCAGAGGAGTCCATTGGTGGTTCCTCCCCACGCACTTCTAATTTAAATCAAGCACCTACGTCGTTAACACCCCCTTTTATAGCCTTGAAGGGGGTCCCTCAAGGTGCAAGTATTTTCTGACAAGGTGATTTGCTCAAATATATACAATCTTTACCTCACGGATATGTCATACCAACTTTTGACCTGCCATCTATAATTCTGTCAAAGTAAGCTGAGAATCAAGAGCACCAATAGGTCAAATGTCCATATTTTCAAATTAGACTTGAAGCTAATATAGAATTAGTGCCTATATCAGTCCAAGCCCTGAGATAATTTAAATACTAAGCAGTGAGATCGTAACAGGGTTCTCTTTTCTTACCCCCATGATTGCTAATAAAAAACATATAAAATCTAATTATTTTAGTTATTTTATAATTGTTAGTTTACTATAAGTGGTTGAAAACACCCCTCATATTTATTCATCCCTGCAGTAGAGAATCGTACTTATCCTGAAACATATTTGTTGGAATTTAGGTTTATAACGCATCAATGAGCACACCAAAAAACCTAAATTCCAACAAGTATCTGGACCTTTCTCTCTGTATCTGAGCCACTTGGGCTTGAAGTAGAACGAACTCTTGATTTCTGCCAAAGGCCCCTGACCTCAACCACCTCCCTGCACGCTTCTTCTATAATTTTCATCAGGGTAGAATAGTTAAGAAAGAGCTTTATAGGAGGATCTGTCAGGGGTAAGGCAATTAACCACCTCTTATCAACTACACGTGCCAAATGACTGAGGTGCAACAGAGATGCTCCTTGGGGCTGGGGGTCCTTTATGTGCCAGAAAGGAAATTGCTCACTGTCTAGATGGAGGGGTGAAGCACTAAGACTTAACCAAATATTCAATGATGGAGCGCGTCTAAATTTAGAAACTCTTAAAAAGTGATGAAAAGCTAAAAAGGAGCCAGCCAATCAGCATGGCGTACTTCATCATCCCATGAACCCCAAATCTTGTGTCACTTTTTATGATACAACCCCTTTCCTTGAATGTGTCAACCTACAAATATGTAACTTAGAAATTAGTTGCAATATGTTAAGAAAAATGGAGCGCAAGGGGTTTCTGAGAATAACGCGCTAGGTAAACGCTGCATGAAGAGGACAAGGTGATCAAGCATCAAGAGGCAATGTCCTATGTTAACTCCAGTATGTCCCAAAATAGATTTCTGAGCTAAAAACGCACACCAAACTAGCCCAAATCATAAAGGGAAGGGGCCCTTGAGAGTTGTATAAGTTTGGGTTAAAACTATGGCATATATTGGTGAAATAGGAAGTAGCAGGCATGGCAGTATATGCAGCATAGGTGCCAGTTTTGCGCCCAACAGCAAGGTCAGACAAGAAAACTCAAACTAAGACTGGTCATCAAATAAGGTCTTAATTAAACTTTTATTTTAAAGTACTTTAGAATAATTGGATACTTAGAGAAAAATACTCAAATTTTTATTGAAAATAGCTGAATATCTAGAAAAGCATAAGAAATTCTCAGCTTTAATATCAATATAAAGGGAGAGTTTTTAAATAGCTTGAACCGATTATCAAACTGATGAATGCTGAAAAGATTTTGATCTTCAACGAAATCCAATTTAATTAAACTTGGTCAAATTTATTATCTTGTACTTTTGATTTTCTAGATTTTTGAACATTTTTTCTGATTTTCACCCATTTTTGAACCCTTAGCTTCAAGACTGACTAGTAAAGCAAGAACCCATATTGGTTAATGACCTTAGAGAGATCACCTGTGCCTCTAAAGAGTTCTGTCCTTACTTCCAGTGGCCTTAGATGCTTAGCCTTGGAGGGCGGTCTACCCAGGAAAAGTGTCACTAGCTGTGACATCACCCTCTGCTCTTAGATGAGGTTCAACTCCACATAAAGGGACATTGGCCAAGACAAATTTCTTGTGAGGATGAGTAGTTTCATGGCAGCTATGAAGGCTTGAGGAGAAGTGTAACAGATGGTATTATTCTGTTCATTGCATTTTGATTCAGGTTCAGATTTTCCAAATCTGAATTAATCCATTTAAAAAGATTTTTGGTGTTTGTCAGGTTCAGGCGCTGGGTTGTGCCTCACCTGAATTATTGATTAGGCTCTTGCGAGCCTAAAAAATTGTTTAGGTGAGGCCCCAGAAGGGCAACCTTTAAGGTTGAGCCCACGCAATTCCAAACTTGTTTGGAATTCTCTCTCTCTTTCTCTCTGGTGGCCTTGGGGCCGCCCTTACCTTATCTTACCTGATGATCTGCGCACAACAAGTTTTTGTTGTGTCAACAAAAACTTGGGTTTTTGGGGTTTGATCTCCCTCTAATATCCTGTCTTTTCCTTGGTGTGTTCGCGGCATCAGATTATTGGGATCCTGTTCATCAGCGACTTTTTATTCAATAATAAATAAAATAAGGTTAATTTTGGGGTTTGCAACCTCGCTTACCTATTTCATCTTTTTCTCATTCCAAATTTCCCTAATTCTGAGGTTTACTACCTAGAGAGTCCAGCTCACGCTGGACGTTTGGCGTGAATTGCATTGAACCTAAGGTAAGATGACGATCAGAAACTGGGACGTTTCTGACCATTACAAGAAGGACCTATGGTGTCAGGGAACCATTCATGGAAGTCGTGGATCAGCTCCTGAGCTTTTAAGAAATTTCTGTGAGACGCTTAGCTGTTCTCAGTTTCATCATAGCTTTCCAGGACGCTAAATACTGAAGGTGTTAATTCTTGGCATCTAAGATTAATTCCGCTGAGTCAGTTTGCACAGGGTATTAGCCACTGAGCAACCAAATTGGATAATATGAGGATCTCTGACTTTTAATAAAACTTGATAAACTATATATGGAGATATCGCCCCTTATTTCTACCTTTATTTAATATTAATTGCAGACTTATCTGCAATCACTTAATCACTAAAAAGTCCTCCTTCTTTAATCCTCCATGTGACTCTTTATATCTCAGTTCCCCAAGCTGGATACATCCTCATCTTGGTAATCTTCTATTCGTCTTCCCTTTTCTGAATACTCTCATTTGTATCAAATCTCAACATAATTCCCTTCGATTTTCCAAATGGTCATCATTTTAATTAATTATTATTTGTATACCCTTTTCCATAAATCTTGAGACTTGTCTCAATTCCCCCTCCAATCCACCTTATGGGTAGCATATTGTCCAGTCATATCAACTTCCTAACATTACCCCCTCTGAATGGATGATATGCTCTTACTGTTTATATGCTCAAAGGAACTTTGCATGAACTCAGTTGATAATCCAACCCCCGCAGGTTCCTTGATAGTGTAGACATCCATACCAAACTTCTCAATTATCTCTAACAGGCTGGCCCAGATGTTGGAGAGCTTGTTTCTCCACCCAAATCCGTGCTGGTCGTGGAATAAAACATGGTCCCCCACAGCAAACAGCAGGAGTCCACTCCATCTCATCTGATTGGCTGCCTGATCACAAATATACTTGACCAAACTGGTGGAGTAGGCTTTTCCATTTGCAGCTTGATCAATGTATTCGTAAGAGTCTTTAGATATCGCTGGGGGTCCACACCTCTTGTGTCCTCTACACACAAATAAAGCAAGACGGGCAAAGCTGGATGTTGACCATACAGCAGTTTAAATGGGCTCTTACCAGTGGACGAATGAAAACTGATATTATACATGAACAAAATGGTAGGTAAGAGGGCACTCCATTCCGAGGGCTGATCTTTTACCAATTTGTGGAGTATGCTCACTAGGGTTCCGTTGACCCACTCCACCATTCCATTTGATTCCGTATGATTGGGAGTGGTTAAAACCCCACAAATCGCCATCAACTCATTCAATTTTGGCAGGATATGTGAAGTGAAGTTGGTTCCATTATCCATCAGAATGAACTGTGGGCAGCCATGTCGCTGTATAACACACTCCATAATAGACTTGGCAATGGTGAGCGCGCCAAAATCGCTAATAGCCCTGGCCTCCACCCATTAGGTCAAATGATCAATGGCAACAATTATATGCATGGATTGATTGGCGCTAGTCAGCAGAGGTCCCACTACATCAATGGAAATGGTGTGCCAGGCGAACCGGGGTTTAACCAGCTGGTATGTGGTCTTCTTGTGGATTGGTTTTTCTACTTGACACTGATGGCAACAACTAACCATTTCCAATACGTCATAATTTATGCTCTCCCAGTAGTATTGGGGTCACAAAAACTCCAGTGTTTTCTGCAATCCTCCATGTCCTACAGCCCAATGAGCATCCATAATAATTGATGGTCTAGCTGAAGGTTTAGGGAAACTCAGCGTCAAGTTTCCAATCTGCTTATATAGTTCTTCCCCATGTATGAAATTATTCTCCCTGAGCCCATATAATACTCTTATCACCTGTGGCGGCTCATCCTGATATTTGTTTGCCACCATCTTCTCATACATTATGTTGGCTAAATCCGCTGTGATAGTGACCATTGGCAGCCGAGAAAGACAATCTGCGTTTTGATACTTTGCTCCTGGATGGTGTATAATCTCAAAATCATAAGCTTGGAGCTTCAGAGCCCAACGTGTAAGCCGTCCTTCCAGTTCATGCAGATTCTATACCCAGCTCAAGGAAGCGTAATCCATCACTACTTGGAATCTAACCCCATGCAAATATACCCAAAACTGTTTGTAAGAGTATATCACCGCTAAACACTCCTGCTTAGTTATGGTGTAGTTTCATTTGTGACAGTTCAAGCTTTGACTAAAGAATGCGACAGGATGCTCCATGCCATCATTGTCCTTCTGGGATAATACTGCCCCTATAGTGGCGAGGGATGCATCCATATGTACTATGAATTGTTTGTCAAAGTTGGGATATTGCAAAATGGGTGCAATTGCTAATGTGGTTTGCAACACATCAAAAGCGTTCTGTCATTGTTCTATCCAATCAAAGGAAGCGTTTTTCTTTAGCAACTTGAAAAGTGGGTTCCTAATACAACTGAAATTGGGAATGAACCGTCAGTAATACCTGACCATCCCCAAAAACACCTGAATGTCCCGCTTATTACCTGGGAGAGTCATCTTGCTTATTGCTTTCACTTTAGCTGGCTGCAGTTTAAGCCATTTGAATCCACAACGAACCCAAGGTATTCTGTTTGTTCTTTAAAAAATGGCACTTATGAGGCTTAATTTTGATATTAGCAGCATCGAGGCACTGAAACACTTGTTCTAAGTAGGAAAGGTGCTCTTAAATGTCCATGAAAACACATTGATATCATTGAGGTAAACTAAGATGCTGGACAACTTTAAATCACCTAAGATTGCATCCATGGCATGCTGGAATGTAGCCGGGGCATTATACAACCCTTATGGCATGCAAGTCAGCTGGAACAACCCTCTTGAGGTAATAATTGCACATTTCTCCCATTCCGCTAATGGAAAAACGATCTGCCAGTACCCCAAGATCAGATCCATGGTGGAAAAATAATTTGCCCCACCCAATTAGACTAACGTGCCATCAATCCATGGAAGAGGGTAGGAATCCTTCTCCATTCCATTATTGAGTTTACAATTTTCAATAACAACTCTATTTGAGCCATCCTTTTTCTTTACAATGAGCACAGGTGATGCCCATGGACCATTGACGGCTCTATCATACTTGCACAATAAGTTTATCCACCTTGTCAGAGACAACCTCTTCTGACATTTTTGAACAAATAATAGACTGTGAACAAATAGGAGGGTGATTCCCCAAATCTATCCCATGTACCACCCCTTGAGTGCACCCTAAATAATGATCGTCATGTGCAAAAAATATCCTGATACTTTTCAAATAAAGCCATAGCCTTATCTTGCTGATCCACCAATAATCCCATGAGCGCTTCCCGCAGAACCACGGTCAGTATGCCAAACAATGAGCTTGCCGGTAGTCTGAGATCCTCCCATGAGCTAAAATAATGAATATGGTGAACTTCCTCTATAGGGACTAAGTGTAGGTAAGCCACCACTTGGTGCCTCTGGATCATTATTGCCTTCTTCTATAAGTTCACTAGCAGCACTTTCACCTCCACATTCCCAGGTAGCAGTAACCCTGGAGCCACATGTGGTTCAAACCACGAGTGCTGGTGAGGAGCCATAATTTCTCCATAAAGCCCTTTAGGGACATCGATTTTAAGCCCAGTCCTTACTATGCACTGGTATCCATATGGTAAGCTCAAAGCGTTCATTTCCTGAAGCGGAATCCCTTTGTACTCAAATATCTGGTTGGGGAGGAGCCTGGTCAACTGACTCAGTCATCAATGGTAAACAGGAATCACTCCGTTGCTGTACGCTAGATTTATTTGACTAGAGCAGACTGGATTTGTTGGGATTCCACAAGAGGTAAAATATATGGAGATCTGTTGGCCTAGAATAGTAAGAGTTTCCTCCAAATTATTTATCACAACACCAAATTTCCTCATTAAAGCTGCGCCAATTAACATATTGTAGTTGTTATTTGGCTAAACCACCATTGGAGCGGATGCCTGGACTGACCCAAATTGTAAAGGCAATGCACTATATGCTCCTTCAGACACAGTGCTATGCATTCCCGCAGTCCCATATACTACTCAATGGTCCACATCTGGTTTCAACATAAGTTTAGACACCAACCGGGTGGAGACTATGTTCACTGGTGCTCTTGTGTCTATGATAGCGCGGATTTTTGTGTTTTGAATGAAAATGTCACAGTAAGTACATTCTGAGTAAGAAGAACCATCAGTGTTTATTACATGTACGTCCAAGAGCTTTGTGTTACTCAAAAAGGAGGAAATGCCCTTGCCAACCTGAGTATACTCACTAGTGATTTTCTCCACTGGAATGGCTACGTTAATTCCTACTAAAGAGGCGACGTTTGTTGAGGGATCCTCATTTCTGGTGCCAGTCTGTTCCAAGATCTGCCATGCATATGGCTTCTGCACGTCCTGGCAGAACTCGGGGCTATGAGGTGAACTTTTACTCTTAGAAGCAGAAGCAGGGGTATTCAAAGAAAGCTCTTGGTATAACAAATCATCTGACTGAGGACCAAAATTTTGCCCAAAAGACGTTTGGGAATTTCTAGGGACAAGTGAATTGGACTTAGTGGAGGTAGAGAGTCCCATCTCTATTCCACTCAAGCTTTTCCCTGCTCAATTTTCTCAGTTGGCATTGCATACACTTGTGGTCTACTATGGCAATTACCTTCATAATGCCCTCTTCATCTGCTCTGGAAGCAAGTGTTCATAAAAGGTTCATGTATATAGCTTGTGGCGGAAGGACCATGTCAGAAGTTGCCAGTATGTTTCAAGGTCATGGATGAACTGGCAAAGAGAACATGGTAAAAAGGGGTCCACTGACTTGTATGAGGGACGAATATGTTCCAGTGGCTGATAACCCAGTCGCTGCAGCCTATATCCTGAAGAGTTTGGAGCGGAGACAGCAGAGGTTTTTGAGCTACATCAAGGGCGCTGATCATGGTGGAAAGTTGACGTAAGGTGTTCATGATTTGGATAAGTCTGGTATCTCCATCCAAAATGTGAGCCATAGCATTATATAGTTCCTTATGTGGTTTGACAGCCGCCATCATCACTGTAAAGACATCCTCAGTGGATAAAATGTTAGCTCCAAGTTGGACATGTGCTTCCATTGAGAAACGTTTAGTGAATTCTAACAGGGTCTCATTTTGGTGAAACTGTATAGTTATAAAGTTGACTTTCTGTTGGGCCATCTTGGTAGTGCCCCTGAACAGACAGAGAACAATCGTTTTAGCTTTTTAATATGATACTGAGCTATTTGGAAGATATCAGGTAACTAAATCAGTGCTTTCCACATCTAAAGCGGACAGAAACAGTTTCACTTTCCATCGATCAGAAGCCCCTTCCACAGCAGATTCAAAATGCTTAATGTAACCATGTAGATTTCTTTCACGACTCAAAGAAGGTATTTTTGTCTTGAACGACTTTGCTTTGCTCCAGGTTCCTGCCACAAGGAGCAGGCGATTGGTTTCAGAGCAATTATGGAAACCATCCCTTTGTGCGTTATCATATAGCTAGCTGGATGGACTCAAATCCATCAAAAAAGGACTCAAAAAAAGTGGTGTCACGCGGGGGGTCAATCATAACGCCCGAGGGATATTCATTTTCTGATCCATAGCATTCTTACCCCAAATCGTCACTAACTGCCCCACTTCCCCCAGCTCTGGCATGCCCCACAAAATGTTTGTTGATCAACTGCTCCGCTTTAACTGAATAACATTTACACCGACCATCCTGAAATTCCTGTTGCAGCATTTCATACTGATGTTGCAACTACCATTAGGATTCCCTCTCAACATTCAGTTTCTGTTCCACAGCTTGTAATTGCAAGAGGACCTCTTCGATTATGGTTTGCAGGTGGGTTTGCTGCTGGTTAGCATTATCCACTTGTTGATTGGTGTCATTTATTTAGTTAATGAGGGAAGCTTGTTCCCGTACCAATTCCTTGTTGTTCTGTTGAATGGTATCAAGGCGCCCTTGCATGTCCACATACTCTCTTGTCTCACCAATCAGAAGAGGGAAGGCTCGTTGGCGCTCATCCTGAATAACAACTTCCAGTTGTGTAACCTGACGAATAAGCTGGAGATATTTGGGAGACATCGACCAAAGGATAAACGTGTTATCTGCCATCTGCTGGGTACTCCATTCGATGTGAAGTCAGTTTAATTCAGCAGATAGAGAGCAGACTTGGGCCACCACTTGCTGTTCCAACAGGGTCATTTTTCCTTGAGCTGTGAAATCATGGCTTTAAGAGCTTCTGCCCATTTGGCTAGCTCTGTCATAAAGCACTCAGTATTATTCCCCAAGGTTGTTACATCCTGAATCCTCTCCATGGATAGGCCATGCTGATCCAGCAGTTCTCTTTTTAAATTTTAAATTTATTGCGGGGAAGGCTAACCATGGGACGACACTTCCGAATATGACTCAGATGAGACAAAACTCCGTACCAGGTGAGGCACCCCAGAGAAGCGATGCTATCTCTTGTTGCCAGCGGGAACGCCACTTATGGGAAAGGGGAGGGAACGTGTGTAGGGGGCGTAGCCACTATTGAGAACGTGTGGAGGAAGGGGTCTGATTTGATGAACCAGACTGGGAACCAGGAGGAGACCAGCTGCCGGCGACGTGGTGGGAGATATCCAAACATCCACGCTTGAAAGTGATCCACCAAATGAGACCGGAATCTGTGGACAGCTTAAGGGAGGGTGGGGATGGATCCGGCGATGGCATCCAAGACAATCGTGTGGATAGTCCACATGGCGATTGCAACCATCAGAGCACGAAGGGAGGGTGGGAGGGGGAGGCCATTGATGAAGCAAACATATCTCTTGACAGACTGAAGGGATGTGTTTGATCCTGGCCTAGCAGACGTTGGACTTCGCGCCATATTACTTTAGAGGAGGGGCACTTCTCCAGGCGGTGAAACAGCGTTCCATACTGGCCACACACGACACAGGATGAGTGTAAAGCATTAGAGCGCTCAGCTGTACGATACACCCGCCTCAGGCAGCGCCACACATGGGAGCGGACTTGAGGCTGCAACAGAGGATGGTGTGCGTATTTCCAGATAGTCTTTTGGGTCTCAGTGGAATAAGGGATGTCCATCATGTCCAGGTAGTCCACCCTGGATAGGACTTGGGGTCGAATGGGGATCACGCCATCATGGATGGGTAGCCCCTGTACCTCTTGTGTGAACTGAGGAGAGGGGCGGCCTCTTTGGGTTGTATGTCCACTAATACGAATTCTCCACTCTGCGCTTCGCATGGAGAGTAGGATTCGTTTGTAGTGGGTTTTGGTCCCGTGAGGACCTGTGGCTGATGTGTGTGATGCGAGGTATTTCATCAGGGAGTGGGGGTTTGATGGATTGTTGAGGCCCAAGGCTCGGGAGAAGTTGGAGCAGGCCACGCGGGACCAGTGTTGGGATGGGAGTGTAGGAGCAGTGACGGCCGCAATCCAGGTGCCTAGGATCTTGGCGACATGGGCTTTGAAGTCAAGTAGGCCCATGCCACCATGATGATGAGGGCCAAACATGACCTCTAGCCGTACTGGTGGAGGGCGGCCTGACCAAAGCCAACCTTGTAGCAAAGCATACAGGGATTTGAAGAAGCTTGGGGAGAAGGGGATGGCGTGGGCTCCAAAACAGACTTTGGATAGGAGCATAGAGTTGGCAAGAACAACCCTGCCAGTGAGGGTAGTAGGGTGGGCTCTGAGAGAGGCGATTCGCTTCGTCAAGTTGTCCAGTATATGGCCCTCCATTACTGCTGACGCGTATCCTCCTGCCTCCAACCACACGCCCAGATGGCGTACTGGTCCTATGGTAGGTCGCGGCACAAAGGGGAGCACCAGTGGAGCGGTGTGTTTTGAGTTAGTAAGACGTGGACTTGGGCGAGCAGCTGGGCTGGGTTGGGAACTACTTGCTGGGGCCCAGCAGTTCTGAAACCGACCAAGGAGGATGATTTCGGTTTTGGAGGCGTTCAGTGCCGCGTTGCTTACCCGGGAATATTCCTGGATGAGAGCTTCAAGCGCGCGTGCATCTTTATTATTAGACACCCCCACCATGCAATCATCTGCAAATGCCATCATCTTGACTGGGGTTTGGCCTAGCACATGGACCCCAGTGAGTTGGGCATTCACATTTCGCAGTAGTGGGTCAAGGCTGAAGTTGTATAAGAGTGGGCTCAGGGGTCCCCTTGTCGCAGGCCCCTTTAAGGATGGACTACTTCCGTTAGGAAACCTGGGCCGTGCACAGCCATTGTTGCAGATTCCGTGAGCAGCATCACCCAATTAATGAAGCGGGGAGGTAGGCGGAATTGTTGGAGGCAGGCCCTAAGGTATTCCTAGTATACTCTATCATAGGCCTTTTGTTGGTACAAGAATACAAGTGCCCCAGAGGCTGTGGACTGACACACATTAGCCACAGAGTGCACATTATCCCAAATCAACCTTCTGGGGATGAAACCGAATTGTTCTGGAGAGATGGTGGCATATGCTACAGTCCCTAAACGGTTAGCCATGATTTTTGTTAAAATTTTGGTGTCTGTGTTTGTTAGAGAAATGGGGCGCCAGTTGGCTAAGTCTAGCCTATCCCCTTTCTTGAAGAGTGTGACTGTAAAAGCCTCATGTCCTCCTGGTAGGAGGCACGTTTCCAACAGGCTTTGGTTGAGTGAGGCTAGCAGCAATGGGGATATGTATTTAAAATATTTTTTGTAGAACTCATATGGAATGCCATCTGGGCTTGGGCATTTTTGGTTTGGCGCACCACGAATGGCAGTCCATAATTCGTTTGGAGTAATTAAATTCATTATTTCTGGGTATCGGAAAATGGTGCAGATATGAGCTCTGTCGAGAAATTCCGCCATTTCAGCCAGCTGAATTGGTTTGGCTCGGTATAACTCAGAGTAATATCTTTGCATTTTGATTGCCACTTCAGCCAGTGTATCCACGATAGAATTATCCGATCTTCGCACCTGTGTGCAGGCCACGCTCTGGCATGGTGCAAAAATTTTTTTGAAGAAGTATGCGGTGCACTTGTCACCTTTAGTGATGCATGTGGCCCTGTATTGGACACAAACCTGATGTTTGTGTTGCCTTTCAAGTGCGTTGAGGTGAGCTGCTGCCTCTGCCCACTTCTGGCCCCATGCAGGGCTATATCCTGAGGCTGGAATGTTGGACTCCAAGTGGGCCAATTCCACCAGTGCGCGCAATATAACTGCCAATGTGGCTCGTGAGCGTCTGGATGAGAGATGGCGATAGTGGCGGATGGTGTCTTTTTTGAAAGTTGCCCATGTGGAAATGGGGTCCGCGCAAAACAGTGCAACAAATGATTTAGTCAAAGTTGCCTCTTCCACCCACATGGAAAATCCTGGCGACGCAAGCTCTGGGGGGCGGATTTTGCACCAATGTGGGGCCTTTGCAACTGTGACGGGTAAGTGGTATGTTATCAAGACCAGTCAGTGGTCAGAGAATTCCATTTTCGTTGTTTTGAAGTGGAAGATGTGGGGTTGGAATTTCGCCGGCGCTAGAATAAGGTCAATGTGGGTCATGGACCTTAATTGGCCATTGTGGATGTGGGGACGCGTCATGTTTTTGAGCAGTGGGGCATGTCGCAGCAGCACATCCATTAACCCAAGGGTGGCTTTTAGAACGCATAGTTCTATGTGACCCTGTGGGGCGTGGGGTGAGGGCGGCCACCAGTCCATTGGTAAGGTTAGCCAACAGTTCATGTCACCAATTAGGAAAGAATTGGGGGGTAGCGGGAGGGATTTGACCAACGAGAAAAATTCCCGATGCTCTTGTGCACCGTTTGGGGCATAAATGTTGACGATTGTGTGTGCAACATCAGCCCATGAGAAGGTGACAACGAGCACTCAGTCATTTAGGAATGTTTCTGAAGATGTAAATTTGAAAAATTGTTTTTCTGAATTAGCACCCCACAGTGCTTCGACCAAAAGGATAGGGATGGTAGGAGCATTGTTTTCCAAGCATCCTCAAAACCTCATGGACAGTGGGTTTCCTGGATGGCCAGGATATCCACGGGTAAATTATTTTGTAAAAACTCAGTTTCCTAGCCCAGGACGGGGAGGCCTTAAGTCCGGTGATATTCAGCATCCCTAGAGTGAAGGTTTCCCCCATCGCACCTTAAGTGCGAGGGGGTGGGCCAGGGGCCCACCAGCCTCTTCCAGGTCCTCACGGGCTTTCATAGCAGCGTGGTTATTAGCAGCAACGCTATTGGGGTTTTTGTTAATTTTTGTGGAAAGAGTCGCGTTGGCTTTGGCCTTCGCTTTTTGTTTTCCCAACGTCGGACAAATTTCTTGCGGTGCGGATAAGTTTGGTGCACCGTTGAGTGGGGCAAAAAAAAATTTTCGGTTGGGATAGGTCCCAAGTTGGTTTCAACCGGGGCTTGGGTGCAGCGATTGGGTGAGATCAAATCTCCCATTGGATCCTCAGATTGAGTGGCCCATTCAGCTTGGGCCTCCCAATCTGATTAGGTGATGGATTCCTGAGTTGCTTCCACCGCAAAGGTCTCCATGTCCTCCTGGCGTTGTGAGTTTGGGATGGTGGTGGTGACCTTGGCCGCTTCCTTGGCTGTGGTCCTATGGGCCTGCTTGGCCTTCTTCCGCTCCTGCGGGGAGATGGGCCTTACTAATAGGTAGCAGCCTTGTGCTCCCCACGGGAAAGCCTCTTTGGTGCTTGCGGTTGGTTCGTAGTGCGCCTCTCCGCTGGCCATGGCCACCGAGGGGTGCTCTTGGAATGTAATGCCCTCTTTAATGGGGCACACGTGTGCCTTATGGCCAAACGTGTCACAGTGGGTGCAAATGGGGGGCGCGCTGTCCACGGTTACCTGAAAAGGGTGGGTGGTGTGCCCTGCAATGTCAATAAAGGTGGAGTGTGGGATCTGGGTTAGGTCCTTCACGATCTCCTCAGTTGGGGTCAGAACTGCAATGGCTTTGCCAGTGCACAGGTGTGGCATCAGCGTGAAACGTTGAATTTTGAAAGATTGTATTTCGCCATATATGGCGAGACCATCTTTCAGGTGTTGCTCCAAAATGTCACATTTTACCGTAGTAGGCAAAAAGTCAAACGTGAGGAAAATTTGGTTTGATTTTGTCCATCTGGTGCATTTAGTTTTGACGACCCGTTGCCCTTCAGGGAGGTCAACCACTATGCACACCGCTGCAGCCTCGTCTGCTGCTATTTTGCTTTCAAAACCTAGGTCCAGCCAACCACGCAATATGGAGTGAGGTGCAACGTACACCGCGGTCGGGAAAATTTTGTGTACATCTTCACAAAATTTTTCCCATAGGGCCATTTTTTGGATGTCCAGATACACACTGACTCCAAATTCCACCGACAAAAGTGGCTGGGAATGTGGCGTATTGATGTACTGGTTGCATCGTGCTTGCCACATGAGTATCTCTGGGGAAATTGTGACCGCCGGTTTTTTTAGATTTTTTTCTATTCCGCCAGATTCTCCGGGGCGTTTTCAAACGTTAGAGGCCGCGGGCCTTCCGCCTGCTCCTCTTGCCTTGCTTGCCCAACTGCTCCCAGACATGGGCGCAGACTAATCTCCTATGTGAGATTATCAAACTAGATTTAGTCTTGAATTGAATGGGTTACAAAAGTGTTTGCAACGAGAAAGAAAAGTTTATCCAGCAGTTCTCTTATTACTCAAGGTAATTCTGAATTTAACTGTGGTACCAGAATGTCCGGTTGACGGCGGACATCCCCAACATGATGATCCATCTGTTCCACCGCCCCTTGTATTTCTGAGAATGAACAATCGAGGCAATTGAGCAGGAGGCAAGTATTGTGCTGCTGTGCTTGTGCAAAATGTAATACATCACCAATTTTAACTTTATGATGAGCCAGAACATGCAGTAGCTGGCAAATCAAAGGTTGCACATAAGCGACTAGATATTCCTCAATTCCATGGGTACCAAGGCGGCAAGCTAACCCTGTAGTAGTCACATCCAAATAAGACATGTTAAAGCGCATATTGATTTTCTTGAACGCGTTGGTTATAGGATTAGACTCAGGGCATTTTCCCCAGTCTCATCCTCATATAGGTGATATCTACACAATAGCCATTTCATAATATTTCTCAGTTGTTGGAGAGTCACATTTTTGGAGCGTCCTTGTTGGTTGGTTGTCAGCTCCGGGCAATTCTCAAATTGCAAATTAATTATAACTTCATCATTCCCTAGTTTGGTAACACTGAATAATGTTGGTTTGGTGTTAGGTGCCTCCCAAGCTTCTTCAGCATATCGCGCCCAGAATCTGATCAGGTTATGTTGGAACAAATGTGGACTTGTCATTGTATTTTATTGTTTTATTTCTAACAAACTACAGTTTCTTAATGGCCCCCTGTAGTGAGCACCCCTGTTAATTCTTGGCGTCTGGGCTCAATTCCGCCAAGTTGGAATTTCACAGGGTATTAGCCACTGAGCAACAAAATTGGATGATATGAGGATCGCTGACTTCTTAATAAAACTCAATAAAATATATATGGAGCTATTGCCCCTTATTTCTACCTTAATTTTAATATAATCGCAGACTTCTCTGCACTCCCGTTTTCCTCATAAAAAGACTACTCCCTTTAATATTCCATGAGACTCTTTATAACTCAGTTTACCAGCTGGATGCAGCCTTGGCTTGGTAATCTTCTATTCCTCTTCCCTTTCCAAATTACTCTCATTCATATCAAATATTGGCATAATTCCCTTTGATTCGCTGAATGGTCATCATTTTGATTAATTATGATTTGTATACCCTTTTCCATAAATCTCAAGACTTGTCTCAATTCCCCCTCTGATCCTCCTTATGGGTAGCATATCATCCAGTCATATCAACTTCCCAACAGAAGGCAACGTCAAGATAAATGGGATGTGAGGATGGCATAGATTTTATATTGGATTTACCATTATAATTACTGGCTCAGTGTTGGAAGGCATATAACCATCATAGAGAGTCAGGAGACATTTGTAAAGGTGTTGACCATTTTGATGGAAGGGAGTAGGTCGACTTGATGAGCTGATAGGCCGATCTTCCTTATGATCTGGAAGGGTCCAACATGCTTGGCGCCAACTTATGGCAGGGATGCTTTAAGTGTAGGTTTTTAGCGTTGACCATGACCAGGTCGCTTGGCTTGTACTTAGAGCCCTCACAGCGCTTATGGTCATAGTATGTTTTGTAAATCCTCACAGCATCATCTAGATGATCCTTTACCGCCTATTTTATGTATCTGAGCTCATTTGCACGCTCATTTACGGCAACAACTTTTGACTCTAGCCATGGTTTCAGGTTAAATCTGTGATTGTAAACTGTAGTTTGCAAAAATGTAGAAGTTCCTGTTGAGATATGAGTTAGGTTATTATAACTGAATTGTGCCAGTAGTAGATGAGAGGCCCAAATGTTCTTTTCTGTATTAAAATACCCTTAAGAAATGCTCTAACATTGGTTAACCCTCTCTGCCTGTCCATCTTACTAAGGTGAAAGGCTGTGGCGAGGCAATGGCGGATTTATAAGAAGGACAAAAAGTCTTGCCATAATTGAGCAATTAATTGAGGGCCGCGGTTTCTAATAAGAACCTTTGGGATGCCATGTATGAAGAAGATGTGGTCCGCAAAGAGGCGGTAGGTCTGTAAAGAGATGATGATAGTATTTCAAAGGACAAAGTGGGCCATCTTGGTAAAACGGTCCACCACCATCACCACGTCATAATCCTGGTATAAGGGGAGTTCAAAGATAAAATCAATAGACTGTAATGTCCAAGGGCCCTCAGCGGCTTGGAGGGGGACAAGTAGGCTAGCGCTCTTTTGGTGGCTAGGTTTTGATCAACTGCAAGTTAAACAGGATTTTGTGAATTTTGCCACATCAGGAGAAAGGCCTTTGCAGCTGTAGAAGCGTCATATTAACTCAAGCGTTTTATCCTTGTTAGGGTTTCTAGCAGTGTCAGGGTCATGGGCTTTGCGGATCACTTCCTCTTTCAATGTTCAAGGTTGCACACACCATTTGCCCTGATTAAGGATGATCCCATCAAGCGGATGGTAGTCTTTGTACAGTAATGCGCCATTCCTCTGACAGGCTTGATTGATATTAATGTAGTCTTATGATAGGGGCTGAGGCAGCCTAACAGGAAGAGCTGTCAGTATCTCCTTTCAGGGGCTCCATCACAATCAAAGCTGGGGGTTGTCATGTGGACTTTTCTTCATCTGCTCCAGCTTAATCACACTTGGGTATTATGGGCGCCAACTTGCATTGGATCTGGGGCAAAGGCAGGGTTCTTTGATTAGGAATCAGGCAACAGGTTCTTGGTACCCTTAATGAGATTGTACTGGAAGCTGAACATGAACAGGATCTTTAGCCACCTGGAATGAGAGGGGTCAGCTTCTGAGGAGAGCAGTAGTACATCAAGCCTTGTAGTTGGTGCAGATAGTAAAGGCCACCTAGAGCGATGCAGATGATGATGCCAATTATGTACAGCCTCAACTACAGCAAGGTGTTTCTTGTCATAGATGGCAAAGTTAATCTGAGACAGGGACATCTTCTTAGAAAGTTATGCAACGGGATGCTCCACTCCATCTTCCACTTCCTGAAGCAGAGCTTCTACCACTGAAAAGTTAGAAGCATCTGCGGCAACAATAAAGGGAAGGCTTGGATCTGCATGTTCTAGAACAGGGTGGACAAGAGTATGGACTTTACAGCGTGTAACGTGGCATTGCATTATGTGTCCAGCTGAAAAGCTTTTTTCCAGATGAGGTGTATAGGGGGCAGCGGCTTCAGATAGCTAAGGGTTGAACTTATTTAGAAAATTAAAAGTCTCAAGGAAGCTGCGCAACTCTATGAGAGAGGAGGGATTATTCCATTTGCTGATGACTGCTTCCTTATCAGGGGCAATCATGTGACCATTGGAGAAGATAATTTTTCCTAAAAACTCTACTTTGGGTTGGAAAAACTAGCATTTGCTAGCTTTGATAGTAAGATTTTCCTGTGAAAGTCACTCCATGACAGATACAAGGTGTCATTCATGGTACTCTGCATCTGGGGAGAAGACCAGTATGTCATCCATGTAGGGTATTGCGCAGGATTCCATAAGGTTTCTTTGGACAGCATCAATGAACCTTTGGGAATAAGAGGGAGCATTCTTAAAATTAAAGGGCATGACTTGAACTGATAGATGCTTACCTGGTGCGGAAAGCAATCAACCACTTATGGCCTTCCTTATAACAAATCTTGTTGAAGACGTTTAGGTAATCCAGTTTGCTAAACACTCTAGCTTTCTCCGCATAGCGGTCAATATGGTGCATCAGAGGAATAAATAAGATCAGGTACTGTAACGTTGTTCAGATTTCCATAGTTATGCAGGTTCAGATAAAGCAATTTGATTTCTCCACAAGTAGAAGAGGAGAGCACACAGGCGAAGATTCTAGTAGATCTGGCCCTAGGAGAGCATGTCATCAACCCAAACTTCCAAAGCCTCATCCCTCAAAGATAGGGGATAGAAGGGAGGGGATATCCTGACTAGGTCAATGGTCAGCTTAAACTCAAAGTCAAACTCAATGTGCTTCAAAGTGTGAGAGCCTTAGAGGGATTAAACATCTCCACATAATTCTTGATACACTCAGGCAGGATAAATGTGGGAGCAGGAGTGGCAATTAGTTGAATAGAGGCTAGGCCCTTTTGTGGGAGAGCCCCATCTCATTGGTAGCGCCATGGCATTTTCATCAAAACAAGGGATGGTAACCAAAACCCTCCAGAAAACTTTATATAAATAGTGGCATCTGCGAGATTGGTGAGGATGTCAAAGCATTGCCATCAGCCTACACCCTGAGTATAGAGTTACAGAAGGTTTTTAATCGCAGAGAAGATCTCCACAAAGTGTCCATCGCTTGGAACAAAGGGGGCAGGGGACAGTACTTGGTAGCTGGGGATAGCTTGAGATGCCCCACTCTTTACAAACTGATCTACCCCTAAGGGCAGGTCTAAGACTAACGCGAGCTCTTGGGAGATGGAGTGTTCATTAGCACCAGTGTCTACCAATGTGAGAGCTTGGAATTCCTTTCCAGAAGGGGGTGAAAGTAGAAATGAACAAGAAGTACGCAGATGAAATTTATTATATGAGGAGCCAAAGGAAGATATGATATCTTCAAGCCCAGCAGGGGGAGAGTAGATAAAAGTATCCCCAGAGTTCCACGGAGTATGACTTCATATTGCCAGTGAGTTACTCACGATTTTTTAAAGGAGTGGAAACTTGATTATCTATGCTCAGCAGGAGGGAGTTCTTTTGTTGCAGGAAACTACGCTAGTAATAACAGCCAGACTTATGTAAGGGTCAGCCAAGGAAAGCTCATCTATAATCATCTTATCATGGATTCTCTCAAGTTTCTGAATGGGGTCAGCCAAGGAGGGTGAATCCAGTATAATAGGAAAGAGCTGCTCTACTGTGCTAGAAGAGATGATGAGTTAGGAAGGGAGCATATGTTCTTAAATGGCTTTAGAGTTACCAGAGCTAGAACTCATTGAATGCTCTGAATAAAACGAGATAGACTAACCTATGTGACAATCAAGTCTTTGCCAGATCACCATATTTATAAGTCCTGGGGAACATCCCCTGGGCGTTGATCAGGCCATTTTCCCGTTCCTGAGAAAGAAGGTACCAAAGAGGATGGCTATACCCCTCATTACTCAGGGCGATCTCGCCTACATGGTAGACAAGCGCTGGATAACAGCTCTTCCACTTCGGATCCCTCCCCCAGTACCCAAACTCACCTCAGCAGAACTGTTATGGGGAATTAGTGAAATCTGCGCCAAGATCGCTGAAATGAAATTGATTGGAACAAAATCGAGTGGCAATCAGCCTGATATTCAGATTTCAAAATGGTTAAAAAGGGATGAAGACTTATCCATCGCTGGAATCATCAACAGTTTTGATTTGTCCAACACTACAATTGAAAAAATCACCCCACCCTCCCAAAATTGTCGGGGATCATCCCCAACGGGCAGGTAACAGCATCAGGCACCTTTGATGAGGGTTCAAAGCTCCCTGTCAGCAAATTGGGCGTTGCACCCAATGCTATGCTTCTGACTGAACAAATGGCCCAGCGACTGGACATGGGTGGGTTGGGCGTCCCAAACCCGTTTCCAACCAAATGGGCCTGCCCCTAAGTGGGGTGGCCTTGGGGGATTCCCGCTTCTCGTTGGGCTAAATGCCATCATGCCAACCATTAGAAACGTAGCCAAGCCTCGGTTCAGACATTCAAATCAAAATGGCAGCAACTCGGCCTGCCACCAAATTCTTTGATGTTGGTTCCCAGTGAACTTATCCGCCCCATTCCCAAATAATTTACAGTTAGGTTGAAATTGAGGGCCCCAATCCCAGCTTGTCCCCGCAACAATTGACCACTAGTTGATCAGTTGCATTGCACTGAGAAAATTGTTGGTCAATTTTCTTCCTTTTCCTTTGCAATAAAATTTTGCCTCAAAAAAGCCAATCAATTTTTATTTAGTTGATTTACTTCTGGCCGCATCCCCAATGGCTTTTCCCTGGTGGCCCATCAGTCCGTACACTGGATGGGCTCTACCAGTGCACATGGTCACTATGTCCCCCACCGTCATAGATTGAATACAGCGAGCTAGATACTTCTGACAATTTAGCCCTGTTGTTATGAACTTTTGACAACAGTATACTGAGATCTTGTGGCCTTATGTCCACCATCTTAAAGCAAGGATCTGTCCCCTTGTCTCCTCAGTTGAACCAGCCCCATATACTGGTGAACTCGTTGAAACTATTTCTGTAACTCCGCCCCCTGCAGTAAGACCTCCAGGGTCTGGGGCGGTCTCAATTTGGTTTGTTTTTGGGATCATATTCACTGTTGTTCTACACCAACGTTTCTTCATTTCCCAATTCCTGGCTACATACAATGTCATTCAGTCAGCAATGCCTCTGGCATTCTAGCTTGCTTTTCTGGGTACTCATGCATCCTGACTAGCAGGCCAGTCTTAACTTCTTCTGCCATTTCCATGACAGTATTAAACTATATCTCCATATAGGGATATGAAGGCCTTAATTAACTATCCTGATGACAGAAATAATTGGAAACTGGAAGATAGAGGAATCTTAAATGGTTAAATTAACATATGGAGCTCTAAATGGTGGAAAATCATCAGAAATTAAGCAGATCGAAATTGGGGCAAATTTTGATAAGCTCAAAAATTGATAAAACGTAGCCAACGCCTTGAGAATCCACTTGGAATTCAGAAGAGTTTACTGAAGAGGTTGGATCAAATCCAGAAACCTTAAAAAACATTAAAAAAATTGAGCAGATTGGGAGAAAGGCGAAATTAATAATTTTTGTTGGAATTGAATGTGAGAAAAATCATCCAACACCTCGAGAATCCACTTGGCGTTCAGAAGAGTTTACTGAAATGGCCAAAGTAACTCCAGAGGTTTCAAAATCTGTCTATTACCCTCAAACTCCGCGAAGTTAATGGCAGCAACCAAGCTGCCATCCCCATATATAATCCCAACAGAAGTTAACTAGTATAACTTTGTATTCTTTTATTTAAATCACCCTAATAAATCCCAAATTCTAAAAATAAACTTTATATTTTAAAATCATCTTCATTTTGGAATCTTCAAGTCTGGCACTATGGACGTCGTGAGGTTCACCCAAGAGCTCAAAAAGTGTATTTCTTATATGCTCCTGTTTCTTAGGAACAAAACTTGTCTGTTTCATCCAGTATAGGACTCTCTTTGTTAGTGCTTTTCCTTCTAAGATGCCAGTGTAGCCAACGGATCTGGAAATCACCTATGGTACTATCTCTTGTTTTGTGGCTCAAATTATAGCTTTATACATAAACAATGCCAAGAACCTATTGAAAGTTGTTGTCTGTCACAACGAACCCTTCTACTTTTGAGAATAATAGCGAGGGGTAGTCCATGGATTATGGCGTTTCAGGGCCAGTGGTGAGGAGACCCCCACCTATGATGAAGGTTTTAGTCTCACCTTACAGCAAGCTCACTGGTGGTTCTAAACCGTACTTTGGCAACACACTAGGGGATTCATGTTGATCAGGTTAGATTCCATGACAGCCAAACTCTCCTGGGATAGGTCACAATGGGATCAGAAACTTGACAGGAGTCAGGTTTAACCAGAAAGGTTCCCCTGAGAGTACACAAATGAGGTTGAGTTGTCAAGCTCTAGGATCTATAGTTCAGCGTTACAGTTAGGCTTTGTGGTGCAAATGCTATGGGACAGCATAGACTTGAGGATGGGGCAAGTTTCAAACAAAGAGGGGCGGATTACTTTATAAACCAAGGATGGCACCAGTATTATCCAGGGACTTAGGGAGTAACATATTCAACTATTAAAGTGATTCTAATCTTGAAGCCTTTTCTTGAAACAGCATAAGTACTGAGCAGTAGTGAGTTCTCCTTAAGCCAGATGGACAAAGGAGTTCTAATCCCTAAAATATCAGGAGGGATTCTGTGGGGGTTTGATAAAGGCTTCCAAAGCGGGAGGAGATTATAAGAGGGTTCTATTAGTCTCAATGGACGCGGGTTATCACTGGTAGCTCCCTTAGAGATCTCACAGAAGAGCATTTGGAAGAGGAGGACGTCAGATAAGTCATTGTCTTTGGACTCATGACGAGCCCTAAGGTTGGACAGCTTGTTAAAAATCTCATTTTTAAATCTTTAGACTCTGGAGATAAATAGGTATAAGTGAGTAGTGACAGGTATGCAAACTGTATGATTTTCTTGAGTGGAGGGAGCAGCGCAACGCTCTCAATGCATACTTTTGATGAAGATAGAGACAAAATCTATGAGGGAGACAACAGTAGAAAACTAGTGAGTTTTTTCAAAAGGGTTAAATCTTAGAGAGTTGTATTAATTCTAGAAACCCAACAGGCGAAGAAAATCTCAAAAAATTGAGCTTCTCAGATAATGTCAAGGAAAATGGAGCACAAGATGTTGCTGAGGGTAACGCGTTATTTATAATCTGCAAAAAAAGAGGCAAAATGGCCAAGCAGCAAGAAGCAGTGTCCTAGGTTATCTCCAGTATGTTTCCAAAATTCCTTAATTACAAAAGCACACTAAACAAACCTAAATTATCAAGGGAAGGAGCCTCTGAAAGCTGAGTAAATTTGGGTAAGAATTATGGCAGATGTTGGCAAAATAGGAAGCAGCAGACTTGCCAGAATAGACAGCATAGGTGCCAGTTTTGCGCCCAATAGTAAGTTCAGACCAGAACCTCAAACTAAGTCTGACCATCAAAATGGGGTCTTATCTGAGTTTTTATATTTAAAAAATCCTTTAGAACAAGGGGAGACTTGGGAAGAAAATACTCAAAACTATATCGTAAGTAGCTGAATGTCTGGAAAAAGCAAAAACAATTCTCAGCTTTTATACTTATATAAAAGGAGATTTTTGCAATAGCTCAAACTGATTATCAAAAACTGATATGAGCTGACAAGTTTTTGCTCTCAATGAGATCAAACTTTTCAAAACTTGGCAAATTTGGTTACCTCATACCTAGTGATTTTCTAGATTTTTGAACCAATTTTCTCCTATATTTTTCAGCTATATATGAACCATTAGCTTCAGGATTTACTGGTGAAGCAAGAGCCTATTTTTCTAATGATTTTAGAGAGATCACTAGTGTCTCTCAAGGGTATTGGCCTTACTTTTAGTGACTCCAGATGTTTAGCTTTGGAATGGCAGTCTACCCCATGTAAAATTTCATAAGCTGTGACACAACCCAATAACAGCGCTTCCAACTCCAAAAACCATTTTCATTACCTAGGCCAGTTCAATAGCTTGTGAGATATTGTCTTATTTTAGTTTTGCACTTTTCTTAGTTTTTGTAATAATCCAGCTAATTTCTGCTTGCTGGTGCTTTATGACACTGGATTCCACAAAGGGTTATTTGAAATTAAAAATAAAGCACTGCTATAAAATAGTTTTTATAAATTTTTATTAGTAGCACAGAAGAAAAGATAATTATCCCTCTTGATATCCACTCAATCATAATTTAAACTATATCAAGGGTTGTAGGGAATTTAAGAATAAATTCATAATGGCTTATTACCATCTGAATTAGGAAATATGGGAATGTAGCCTATCAAAGCTCAGAATACTTGCTTCACTTAAGGCTGAACAATGGATGGGGAATCTTTTTTGGTTAAGACATACTCATGGGAACAAGATTTGATGAATTTCAGCCAATCCACGTTTGCTAAATATTTTGCACCTTGGGGGACCCTCGCCAACCTATAAAAGGTGGCGGTCCTCACGTAGGTGCTTCTATTGACCTGGTTGTGGCTGGGGAGTATTATCCAGTGGACGCCCCAGGGTCTTCCACGTGGTCAGAGAAATCTGACTGCTAGATCTCATGATGATTGCCCACAAAGTATCCAAAATTGTGTTACCCTAAGTTGCAGGGTTCCACCAAGAATTGGCCGGGGTCTTTTGGCTAATACAATCTCAGTATCATTTAGATTCTTTGTGTTAAAATTTCAGATTTTCAAATGGCTGACATTTCCCTTTTCAGTTTATTTTGTCCAAAACAATCTTATTTTGCAGCTGGGAGGGCAAATGTCTGATAGTTTTTTATATCTTTTCCTTCTTTACTTTTTCAAGCTTTCCATTTTTTATTGTAAAAGCATCTGTGTGTCCTGGAATGAATCACAGCCATCTCCTTGTACCCACTATAATGGCTTACCCTTTATTGGCTAAATGGCTCTTGGGGCTATAATCATACTAGATGTTTAACCACTTAAGTGGTTCCATGTGAACTGTGTATTATAAACATAACTAACTTGGCCGCCCTTTGTACTTTTAATAAGCATCTAGATTATATAAACTTATAACAAATGTAACAATTAAATATTTATTTTATAATATCCTAGTCAGGAATAAAAGATTTAGTTCAACAATGGCTATAATCTTATTGTTACAGCAAGATTTTATTAACAAGTCAAAGTTGAGGATAAATTTAAAATTACAATTTATCTGGCGAAGTTATCTGTTTTAAGCTTCTCTTTTACAAGCATGTGAGTCGCTGGGATGCTGCTAATTCAAAAGTCTTAGCATTCCAAAATTTGGAATATTTATAGCTTATTAGTTAAGTTTAAACTTTGGCCATCATTTTTCATCTTGAGTTGGAATTCTTAGAGCATCCAGCTATCTTTTTATAGCACTAGTGGTGCCCAACCCAAAAGGGGAGCCGCCATGCATCATTATTTGCAAAATGGGCCAAACAAAGGGATTGATATAAATTGGAAAAAAAATCCCAATATAGCCCCTAGGTTATCAGCCTAGGAAGCCATATCATAAGGCGAGGAAGCTTTGAGGAAACTTTTGTCTGGCGCCTGCCTTAGCTGGTGGACCATGGCGGACAACATAGGGGTAGGGGCATCAGCGACATGGGGCATGAGGAGTTATAGCTGCGGGTTTGCTTCATTGAGGCCAGCAGTATCCATTGCTTCAACGTATTGAGCAAGTTGATGCTCAGCAAAAGTGATGATAGCTGGCACACAAGTGAAAGACTTGATGTGCTAGAGCATCCAGCTATCAAGTTGGCAATATTTTTATATATACTAACCATTTTTCATTTAATTTTATTAAATTTAGTATTTATTTTGTGAACAACTATAGTTTTAATTTTTGTTTGAACAACAATTAGTCATTGGTACAACTCTGTTTCATATCACCTCAACTACTGATAATAAGAGCCTCAAATCATAGACCACCACAGGGATGGTAACCTGATGTTGGTGGTATATATGATTAGCTTCCAATCATATATAATTTAAGCTTTCTCACCAGGAGATTAAGTTTTGTCTTGAACAGCACGGCTATGGGCTTTTAATCCTCCCATATCTTAGCCTAAAGAAAAAAAAATTTGTTGATATATGAGCAATAGTCCCAGATTGCAAAAAATTAACTAACTTTACTATTGGTTAGGAGACTCTATTTTTCATCTGGGTTTGTTATGCCTTAAAAGTTGGATTTTTGAGAATTCTGTATGCTATATCAATAAACAAGAACTCAAAACTACTTTTTATAAATGATTTAAATATAAGAAAACATAAATAGTATATATTTACTAAGTTCACTATACTAAAGTTTATCAGCACTTAACATTAAATTACACTATAGTAAAGGGAGTTGGAGCAAAAAATATATCTTTATATATTTTAGATAGAGATAGTTTAAACTATGATGGTACTAAAAGATAATAGCGTAAAAAATTATTTTTTATTAATATCTTGTTAAAGTTTGGGTGACTAAACATTAAGCCCCGTTGTAAATTAGAAGACTTTGATATTCAATGCAATGGTGAGATAGCATATTATAATGATTTAACTAAATGATTTTTGTCATTTCCACAATGGCAAGACATGAATATTCAAATACCGCATTTATGGTGAGATACAAATATTTGAATGCTGCCAGAATTACAAGACAAAATTCATAAATAATAAGTATAAAACTTGCTCAACTGTTGGGATTGTGTAAAGGCCTTTGGCTCTAGCTATCAATATGGACAGGATCATGCACCCTTTCAGGTCAATAAAAAATCTGAACCCCATGGCTCTACCCCTTACCCATATCTCTGGCCTAGGGCTTACCCTGGACGAGAGATGGGTAGCTTCTGCCCCTCTCTGATTTCCATGTGCCTTTGCCCAACCTACTACTCAGCTCAAATTCATTCAAGTCTCAAAATTGTCATGATTATTTATAAATCATACAACTTTGTGAAGACTTAGGGGGAAAATAAGCTCAACACAACAGATTTTATTCACTGTCCCCAATAGGTTTCTCACCAGGAGTCAACCTGAGTGGAAAAACTTACCCAGTAAGTCAAATTTGGGCAAGAAAAAGAAGAGAAATGTTGAAAATGGGGATTGAACCCAGCCCTGAATTCCAAGTTTTCTAAGACAATTTGAACAATCAGAACTCAAAAAACGACCTAAGAATAGCTCAGAAAATTATACCAATATCATAATACAGAGAATTAATTAAGACAAAGATACCTAATAGTTTTTAATGGGAAATCAGTGTCAAAAAATTTTAATTAATTTACTTGCAATTGGCAATTATTCCCTATTACCAAAATTTTCTTAGTAACTTTCTTTTTCCCCATCATATAAGACCCAGCACCCTCTTAATAGGTAGGGTGTTGGGCTATTTTTGTTACTTATTACGCTAAATTTATCCTGTAATAGTTTTATTTTAATTTACATATAAATACATAATAAACAGTATAATGCCTGAAGAAGGATAAAATAGTTAAATTATCTGTTCAGCTTAGTGACTGCAGAAGCTTAGGACTTTGAAACACCCCCTCTTTACATTTACCAACGCAAGAAACACACCCCTCTCCAAATACCCCTTGAGTTAACCCCAAAGGTGTAATGACATGTGGAAGTTTGTAGCTACTATTAGTGATGTCTAAACACTCACAGCAACAGCTCGGTTTTCTCTTTTCTCGCCTTTATCCTAACAGATTGTTAATTTGTAGCTGAAAATAGAAGTAGATGAATTAATTGGAGTGTCTACCATGACTTCAATTTAATTTTATATATCAATGGGCAAATTAGTATAATTCATGGACAATTGATTTATATGTTTTATGAATACCAAGCTACAATATATAATTGGCTAGCTAACTTAAGTCCAACCCTAAGGAAACAACTGTGACAGTATGACAAGGCTAATTTGTTATTGGATTCAAAGACATCCTTCAAGAGATGGTAATGGTTTAGGAATATCAGCGGTGAGACTGATGGAGGTTAGTAAAAGTTAATATGACAATCTTAAAACTGTACTTTTTATTTTATTTATTTAAGGTAGCCCAACCAGGGGATGTATACTACTGGTAACTTAAGTTAAGTAAAGGAAAGAGGAAAATATTATGGAGAGAAAAGACAATAGGACACCCTCAGAGTAGATGAGAAACTCCTGTTGTCAGTTGGTACCACAAGATGTTGTGGGGGAGTGAGCAGCCTATTCCAGGGGGATCACCCTGTAATAGAGTAGGTTTGGAGGAAGGGGTCAGCGTGTAGAAGCCAAAGTGGGAACCATGTCTTTATGAGCCTTTTCTGCTTTGGCTTCATATAGCCGTATAGCCATGCCTGGAAGTGTTCCAGTAGGTGTAGGTGGAACCTGTTAACTGTCCAGAGAATGGTAGGTACTGCGCCATTAAATGCATCTAATGTGACAGTGAATATGGTCCACAATGCTATGGCTACTATGAGGGGTTGGAGCGTGGGTTATTTGGGATTCAAGGTGGAGTGCAAAGAGTCATCTTAAGATAGATAGGTCCTGGTTGTTATGGACTTTAAACAAGCACGCCACCTCATGCTGAATGGATTTTGATGGTGGGCACACACCAAGGCGGTGGTGTAAGATTCCATCCTCCTCACACACTGCAAATGTTGCATGGGAGGCTTTTAAACGTTCTGCTATTCTGTAAGTTCATCTAAGGCATCGCCAGGTATTGTCTCTGACCTGGGGCTTGAGGAGTGGATGGTACGTGAGCTTCCATATTTCTTTTTTGTGTAGGGAGGTTCCAGGTGATCTCCAAGGCGTCTAGGTAGTCTACTTTTGTGATACTTGGCTTGTGTCAGTGTGTGTTCTTCAGGGTGGATTGGCCCAGATTCCCAAGTGTGAAGCTCATTTTGGGTCTTACCCTTCCCTGACTTGTGCCCGTTATTGTGACAGCCCATCCTGAGTTTTTGATGTTGAGGAGAAGTGGTTTGAAGTGAGGGGGTCCATGAGTACCAGCAGCATCAGGATGTGATGTGAGATATGAGAGTAGGCTGGAAGAATGGTGGTGGTTGGATAGTTTGAGAGCTTGAGCGAAATTGGACCTATCTTCTCAGGTACAGTGCTGGCGTGGTAGGTTTAGTGCTAAGACGCTCAATATCCACTTATCTATTAAGAAGTTGACATTGGTCTTTAAATTTATCAGGCCCATGCCACTTCTTGGAGCGTGGGCCATAGAACATCTCAATGCATACTGGTGGGTGGGATCCTGGCCACAGCAATCCATGAACCATGGCGCGCACTGAGGAGATTAATGAGAGTGAGAAGGAGATGTCATGGGCGGGAAACCATAAGATTGAGAGAATTAGGGAGTTTGCAACTGTTATGCGCCTCTTTAACCCAGGTGAACTTCTTTTGAGGGAGGCAATGCAGTTGGACATTCTTTGCAGCAGTTTATTCTCTATTGTCTCAGTTGCTTATCCTCTGCTTTCATCCACATCCCAAGGTGGCGGACAGTGTTAGTAGATATGAGTGACGCAAAGGGAATTATGAGAGGTCTATTTTTTCGTGGGCTTCTTGGTGATATTAAGGGGCTGGTTGTCCAGTGCGTTTGGTATTTACCAAGCAAAAATAACTTTAGTTTTTTGTTTAATGAAGCATTGCTTAATGTGGAGTATTCCTCCAGGGTGTGCTCAAGAAGCCGTACATCTTAGTTGCTAGAATTTCCAGCCACACAGTCATCTGTGAAGACCAGTATCTTGACTGCTGGCTGGCCCTGAGCTATGATGCCCACTAGGCGTGAGTCTGCTACAAGGAAGAGTGGGTCTATGCTGAAGTTGTAAAGTAGTGGACTAAGGGGATCTCCTTATTAGAGCTTATTTGTGGTTTGATTGGGCCAGTAAGGAAGCCAGGGCCACACACAGCCATGAATGCTGAATCTGTGTGTAGTATTGCCCAATTTATGAATATGGAGGGGAGCTTGAAGGCTTGAAAACACTTTCTAAGCAGGGCCAGCTGACGCGGTCATAGGCTTTTTTTCTATTCTAGAAATATCAGGGCACCAGTGGCTTTGGATTGACATACATTGGCAATGGTGTGGATATTGTTCCAAATGGACATTCTGAGTATAAATAAAATTGGTTTGAGGCAGGACTTTGGCTTCTACTTCTCCTAATCTATTGGCTAAAATCTTGGTAAGGAGTTTTTTATCAGTGTTTATGAGTGCAATGGAATGCCAGTCGGATAGGTAAAACTTGTCATCATTTTTGAAGAGGGTTATGACATATGCTTCATAGCCTCCTGGAAGAAGACAAGTGTCCATAAGGCACTTGTTTATGGACTCCAGGAGGAGTGGGGTCACGTTCTGGAAATTTTTTATTTATATTCATAGGGTATCACATCAGGTCATGGGCAATTCCTACATGGAGCATGGCACACTGTGTCTCAGAGCTCATCCCATATGATTAGTTTGGCTATGTAGTTCCAGGTGATGTATTTTGTATGTTGGCGTTGTATATAAATTTTGTAATCTTTTTGGTGTCAGCTGAAGAGTCATGATACATATTTAAATAGAAGTTGTGCACTTCTGTGGATATGTCCATTGGGCTGTCTTCTACAATGCTGTCTGCTTTTTGGACTTGTGTACATTTGGGTTGATTTCATTGGGAGTTGAATTGGTAAAAGAAGTATGTAAAACAATTCTTGCCTTCTTTTATGAATTTACCTTTATCAATACTTTAATTTAACGTTGTTGTTTGAAGATAAGGGTGTTCAGGTGGGATTCTAATCCGCCCACCTTTGCCCCCATCTAGGGCTGTAGCCAAATTTAGATGTGTTGGGTTCAATGGTGATTGAGTTCGTCTAGGTTGCGTTTGATGGTGGGTGTGTCAGCGTGATGCTTTCTTAAGGCGAGGTGTTAGTGTTTGTTGATTAAATTTAAGTTTGAAATTCTCCCATGTCATGAATGGGTCCAATCAGAAGAGGGTTGTAAAGTTTGGGGTTGAGGATTCACTATTGACCCATGAAGATACTTCAGATAGTTTGATAAAGTCTGGGTGGATTTTTCTCCAGTTTGAGGCCTGTTCAAGTGTGCAGGCTGTTATAAATATTATTGAGATGAGTCTATGGTCAGAAAAATTCATTTTAGTGGTCAAAAATTATGATATAGCTGGCTGATAGGTGGTGGGGGCCAGGATGAGGTCAGTTTTTCTCATTGAGATGAGCTTGCCCTTGCGCACATGGAGGTGAGTCATGTTTGAGCGGAGGGGTGCTCCATGGGGGAGGGCGTCAATAGGCTGAGACATGCATTCATAGCGCAGAGTTCAATGTGCCTGGGAGGGTATCATGAAGGAATTGGTTACAGATTGGTGTAAGGATCAGCCCAGCAGTTAAAATCGCCCAGTATGAGGTTATTTGGGGGTATGGGGAATGTTGTGATTGATTTTAAGAATTTTCTTCTTTTGGATAGGGTAATCAGCGCATATATATATATATATATATGCTATTGACTATTTTTTAACCTGTCAGGCGTTTGATGCAACCTTGATGCATCCATCCATATAGGCATCATATTTATGATTTTTTAATTTTTTTGTTGGCGCACAACCACCCCACAATAGTTTATCCATATTGATTGTGTTGACAATATCCTGTTTGACTAGGATCCTTCTTCCCTCTGTAGAAAGTGGGTTTCTTGGATGTCCAAGATGACTACAGGGGGTTTTCAGGAATTCTAGTTTCTTTTCTTGGGATGATGGAGCTCTAACTCCTGAAATATTTAGCATCCCTATTGTCACTGAGGTGCCTGAGGCGCCTCAGGAGCAGTCAGGAGAGCCATCTGGCCCAACCCCTTCACACCATTTGCAATATTGGCTCCAGATGATAGGGCCATTTCCTCCTGTGTGGTTTCATGGTCCCATTTCTGTGTGTACTTTTGTACAGTTCTTACTGGAGGTTAATTTTACATTTGCTTGTTTCACCTTATTTTCGTTTTGTTACATGTTACTGTGTGTGTTTCCCTCAGGGGTTTCATAATTAGCCTTAAGTGTGTGGATACAGACTGCATGTTGTTGTTGTATCTGAATTGTTTAGGGAATTCTGGATTTTGAGTAACATCTGAATTTCTGGCAAATAATCTAGAATTGTGTATTCTTGCTCTGGATGAATTGATTAGCTGGTGCAGGAGATTTCCTCCACATCCTCCTGGATTTGGCTGGGATAATGGAGGTAGTTGCGAGTGATGCTGCCTTGTCCATGACCCATTTGTGGGCCTTCTGCGCCATCTTGTACACCATGGGTGAAAATGGGTCAATAAAATGTATTGCCATCCTCACCCCAGAGGAAGGCATGTTTAGTGTCTATAATTTTTGCAATGTCCTCATTGTCTTTGTCCATTGTGTCATTGCAGAATTTGGGTGCCATGAGGCCCATCTTTACTGGAAACGCGTGTACTTTGTGCCCTAGGGCACTACAAAGGTTACAAATGGGCGGTGCACTTTACGGGTGTAACATGAGATACCTTGGAAACTCCTCCATCTGAAAGGTGGAATATTACAGTGTGAGGAAATTTATGAGGTCCTCAAGGACTTCAGGGAGTGTGTTGATGATTTTAATTGCCTTCTCCATGCAGAGGTTTGGCATGAGGTGGAATTGCTGCATTTCATTTTTTATCTCTGTAGCTGGTGAGCCCATCACAGAGCTCCTTCTCAACTACCTTTTGAGGGAGGTTTGTTGGAAGTGAGTCAAAGGAGATAAAAAAATATTTTTTCTTGTTCCAGTGAGTGTGAATATTGCACATGACACATTTTTTGGGGAATGTCGCTTGCAATGCAGACTTTTGTGGCATTATCTGCGCCATCCTCTGTTTCAAAGCTGATTTTGATCCATCCGCAGTGGATTGCATGTGTGGTTAAATATATTACATGTAAGAACAGGATGGCCTGCGCTTCACTGACTTTTTCCCATAAGGTGGATGATTTACCTCTATGTAGAGGTGGAGCCCATGCTCTACTGGCAATGGGGGTTGTGAGTACTAGATTTTTAAATAAGAATCTTGTTTTGTTATAATTTAATAAGCCCTACAATTTTTGGGGCTGCTGATTCTTTTTAGCCATGTTTCTTGGCCCAGCTCTAGGGCTTTTCTTACTCTTTGATAATGTGCCATTTGGCCCATTCCCCATTAGTTCTTTTCCCCAATTTAGGTGTGTTCTATTGTTATTGATCATCTCTCCTGTGTGATTATCAAATTATCCGTTTGAATTGAATCTTTGTATCCAAAAGTGATATATATGAGAAAGAAAATTCTGGCGCAGACTATGAGCTTATATAAAGAAAAATCAATATAAGTACATCTGAGAAATAAGAATCCACTGAATTTATTGTAAGAACATCTAGAGTGTTCACTTGACTCAATTAAGTTTAATCACCAGGCTTATCTGAGGGCTGGACTCTGTCAAATTCTTGAGAGGTATAACCCCGTGTACTCTGTCCAATTGAGGGATATCACCAAGAAAAATGGAAGCTCTTGCAGTTCTAATTGATGAACATAAGCCTTTTGGTATGTATTTCTGCACCAACTCAGCTTCACAATTTTTTGGTGTACCGTTGTACACACTAATATCTTATACATGGTAACTAGCTGAACTGTCAGAGGTGGCCCGTCACTGTCATTCAATGGTTTTATGACAGGTGGTGCCAAAGATTTTTTCTTACCATGAATTTTTGTAAAGGCGGTGGAATTAGAAAATCTCAGTTTTATTCACCATGACTCTTCCATTTCCGCCTTATTCCCAAGGTTTGTCAAATGAACCTTAAGCTTAAAGTTCAAATTGTGACTATGATTGCATAATGACCTAGTAATTTTGAAAAAATAACAAGTTTCTTGAATAATATCAGCTCTATGGGAATGAGGACCGTAAGGATGAGACGATTCTCGTGTGGAAGTGTGAGCCCAATTGGGTTGGTCACAAGACTTGTGGGAACTTTGGTTAGGCACCTCAAGTGATGGCACATTGATGGAGATAATTCACCA
Organism: Massospora cicadina; assembly: GCA_022478985.1. Taxonomy (NCBI): domain Eukaryota; kingdom Fungi; phylum Entomophthoromycota; class Entomophthoromycetes; order Entomophthorales; family Entomophthoraceae; genus Massospora; species Massospora cicadina. Next base: position 53,520 of record JAKSZP010004082.1, on the reverse strand, counting down.
TATGAATTATATCATTATCCTCATTCATAATTGGTTTTGGCCTTATACAAATCCTTATAGGGCTCACAGGCATGGCACAACACAATCTGAGTGTCAAAGTCATTTATAGCATTATCCCACAATAGCATCTGCGCCTACATATAATACTGCTCAGAAAATAATTGTTAAGGCTCGTCTTTGTTTAAAGAGAAATTTATAAATTCAATCTTCTGATTGATCAATGTTTAAGCTACGCCAAACTCCTTAATAAGAAGTTCCCTGGTATTATTATAGGACACACCAGCTTTTTCAGCTTAAGCATATCTAACTCATGATTTTTGGAGTCCAGAAAGTAATCACCACCGCCAACTTAGCAGTGTCAGATGCTCCACCCTTACTAATTTAAAAAAAAATTACGAAAATTTTATGCACATTAACCTTCTCAGCGAATTTTTTAAGTTAACATGGTGAACCTGAAATTGAATTTCAAGACTGCAGGGCCTAACAGCCTGTGTTCTCCCTGTCTGACTTTAGACATTGCAAACATGAGAATTGGGAATAACCCAGTCTAAAGCTGCTTTACCATCAGGGAGAGTGATCGCTCCCTATAAGGCTTTCCAAGGCCTTCTACACTTTTTCTTATGTGATTGCTCCTGTTCCCACTTTGTCTAGAAGTTTGTGCCTTAAAAGTATTAGTCTCTTAGGCAGAGAAATACCCTCAGCTACGCCACCAAAATGGCTCATTTTACTCTGGGTAAGTCTCCTACACAATTGCCTTTTTCTACCAAAAATTACCATTTTTCAAAGAAATCTTAATCCCCCAAATTTCACTCCCTTTATATGTTAATTTTCATAGTATTAATTTACAATTTTGCTACAAAAGTTAAATTTTCCAATACTGCCAATTCCAGATCTCCCTTTTACTTTATTCCGCCAATATTCCCTTTTCAACTTTCTTGTTGCAGATCAAAAGCTGGGCCTCCATGGGTGGATTGCGTCTTGATCCCAAAAATTTTGAAAATATTTCATGGTTTAATAAGGGAGCGGCTAATCATGGCGTCCCAATAATCACTCCTAACCTCAAAAATCACGACCTTTTTGTATTTCAATCTTCTTTTTCAAGTGCAAACTGTGAACCTGCAACCCAAGAAGAGGATTCAGCATCCAAGAACAGTGCGTTAACCCCCCAATTTTCATACCTTTATAAGTCCAGTGCTCTCACTTGTGAGAGTATTTGTCTATTTTGTCTATTTTGTTCTTTTTTCTTAGTTTTTAAGTAAAAAAACATTTCCCACTCCAAAATTATTTTAAGTCTACCACTTTGTGATGATACAGGATATTTCTGACCATCACGTTATTTTGATTAGATATACTGACAAAAATAACAAAAATAATAATTTTAAAATAGGTAAATACAGGGGGTGGAAGGCGAGTCAGTAAGGGCATACAGCTACCAACCTGAAGGTTGCGGGTTCAATTCCCACCCTTTGCACATCGATCAGGGTGCCAGCCAAAGGAAGCTATTGGCGGTTAGTAGGTCTGATAACACGAAAACCTTACCCATGACGTAACCAGAAAAATTTGAGTCCCAATCCAGAGGTGGAAAAACTTTCTTTGATGGAGTTGACCCTGTTCAGGTTTCATATCATTTCTTTCTTTCTTTTGGTAATGTCTGTCCCCTGGTCGGCTTGCCTCAGTTAAATAAAAATAAAAAATAGGTAAAACACCTGAATAAGCCTCAAATGAATTAAATGAAGGCCACTATATGCCTTTGAGGGATCCAAAAGATCTGAAATTTTCCAAAACAATTCAATTCAATTAAATTGCAATCTAAACATAATGCTGGATAACCTTAGCAGTTGGAATCAAGAGTAATCCTTATTGTCATGGCTCCATGATATGATTGAGGGCACAGATTGTAAGGATAAAGCTGGACGTTAGGAGTTCAAAAAGGTTAAGTTAGTAGGCCTCCCTGACCTTAAACATGCCCTGGACCAACGATTGGTACAGGCGAGATATGTTCAGGTTGGTCTTAGGAATGTGCGCGATGTTCAGCCTGGTATTGCAGCCAGGGAGCTAAAATGCACCAGCTACGTTCTCAATCCTGATGGTTCATTATGGTTGCTCAAGAACATGGTTATAAAACATGTTTCATTTTTTATTATCAAATAGGGACAAGTCCAGTTACAATCTATAACTTGTGTTTGGTCAAAAACAAGTTACAGGACCCTGGTTAATGTTAACATGTACCTATTGGTTTGCTTAGGCATAGCACCACTTTCACCTTTTGGTGACTCTCCTCAATTGTTTAAGTATGTTTCTATGAGACCTATTTTCTTGTTGGTCGGCTTCCCAATAAAAAATTTCTATCAACTTTCCATTTTTTAATATGGTTCCTTGGGCAAACCAGTGTGTGGACCTCCTCAAGGAGGTCTTTAACAATGTTGGTCACTTTATTTTATTGAAATATCTACTATATCTGGTGCATCGCTGGGCTTCCCTGGTTCCCCTCTAGATCAAGGCACCCAAGCTCCACAGGACAGATCTCCACTTGGTTATGGACTCCTCTTTGGGATCCAACCAAGTTTTGTTGTTTATTGGCTACCTAATCCTATATACCATGTCTTACATCCTTGCCCTGGGTCCCTTTAGCTACAGCACCCTTCACAGGGCCCTGTTTCCAATCTTACTAACGACTAGTTCCCTAGTGGTGTGGCTGTGCATCCAGCACCACCTCTCTGAGAATAAGAGAGCTACAGATACTCTCTTGACACTTATCTATAGGAGTTCCAAAATGGTGGGAATGCCATGAAAATGGATTAATTCACCCATTTTCCATTCAAATACAACTATAAAAAGAAATTGAAATTGGTTCATTTGGACCTCAAAAATGCACTAAAAATGAAACCTGAAGTTTGAGCCTATAAATAGACCCCAAATTGGCATTTTTGTGCTAAAGTCATACATATTTAAATTATTTAGGCGCGCTTACCAACCATGACATATACTAATCTCTTAAGCTCCATAAGCAAATTTCTACATATTTATTAAAAAATCTATATACACAATTGAAACATATATAATCTCATCAAGCTTAAAAAAGTTTAAAGCATTATTTATGACTATTATTGATAATAGAGTAGATTTCATCTCTCTTTTTTTAGCACTAGTGGTGCCCAACCCAAAAGGGGGAGCCACCACACATCTTTATTTGTGAATGAGCCAAATAAAGGGTTTATAAAAAATAAAAAAATCCTAATATAGCCCCTAAGTTATCAGCCTAGGAAGCCATATCAGAAGGTGAGGAAGCTTTGGGGAAACTTTTTTTGGCGCCCACTTTAGCTGGTAGACCATGGCGGACAACATAGGGGTTGGGGAATCAGCAAAGTATATGTCATCTCTCAATTCTTCATAATCCACTAATTTTCTCAAAGAATTATCTTTGGGAGCTCTTTTCAATTAATAATTTTCTTTGACAAATTACATTATGAGGAACAACATCTCTCTGAGCAAAGAGACTGAACTTAGTCACTTGGTGGAATACCTCTTTGCTCTATCCTGGGGTCAAAAAAGCACTATTAGGTTAATTATCATCTTAGCTCTACTCCAAGGTTTGATTCAATTCTAGCATAGTGGTATGCGGACATTCAGAGCCTTCTCTGGGGTGCTTTCATGGTTGTGGACTATTAATTTGGTTGGTGTTACCCAACGCATTTGTCCACTACTGGAAAGAGCCAGTCCATTAAACACTTGTCTAAACGTATTTTCCAGAATCATGGCACGCATATCAGCTAACACCCATTGCTAAGATGGCTGACTTCTTGTCAGATACAGTTCTTTGGGGTCATCATACTTCTTGTTGCTTGGTGCCTCAGGTGGTTCCATGGGAACTGTGTAGTGCACATCAATGCGAACTTGGGCTCCCCTAACTTAACACTCCCCCAACCAAAAAGGATGTAGGAACAGCAGGCAGGCTACCTGTAACCAGTGTCTCGCTTCCTACACAATCAGGTTCCAATAGATGGGTTTTCAAAGCAATCTGAACTTGTCTGCACTTACAAAAAACTGTTGCGCTTCTCCACTTTGATTGGTTTATTATCTTATAAAAATGGCGGCGTTATGCCTGAATCTTGAAATTCATATTAGCAAATATTTGATTAGAAGCCTGAAGATACACTTTTATCAATATTCTCGCTCACCAGAACCCCTACTTTTTGGGCTTAGGCTCTCAGTTCAAGACGCAAGGAATCAAACTCCTAATATAATTTATTATTGGAGTAAAATGCTCCATTAATATCAGTATCAAGGCCATAAACCCAACATTCATGAACATGTATCTCTTCCTCAATTGCTTTTACTTGTTAATCATGTCCAATTATGATTACAGCGAATTAGTCAATGTGAGCATTCAAGTTCACTTTCAGTTGACTAATTTCAGAGGTAAAATTTGATGGGCCACTTGGGCGGAAACTTCAGCGTCTGTTGTTTGCACTACCTTCACTATGGGATAGCCCTCGCCTGGGGTATCATAAAAATTGTAAAATAAAATGCTTATAAACCCAAAGTTTGGCCCCCTATAGTGAGCACCAAATGTTGCAATCGCCGCTATGACATCATATTGCAACTGCACAGGTACTAACACGCAAAACAACCAGGTACTGTTTGAGTAAAGTAACTAGGGTAACATAAAGATATTAAAACCTTTTTCTCAATTCTAGGGTTTATTTTAGCAAATAAATAAGCACAATGTATTATCTCTTGCTTCCAGTGGCTAACCGCTTGCTCTTTGTACTCTCTTTTTTGGTAGACTGAATGTAGCTCCCCTCTTGAAAAAAGATCCCCCTATAACTAACCATCCTTATCATTTAAGCTCTTCTCATTTACTAAGATCCTATTAGTGCAATTTCTGACCACCAAGAAATACTTAGGACTGGAAAACTCAAGGCATAGTATCTAATTTAGATCAAGAAAGCAAATTCTTGGCTCATGTTATTTCCATAAAAGTCAGATAGGACCATATTATTGACTAATTTATGCTAGCGCAGAGAAAAGGAGTATTGAAATAAATAAAAGTGTGATAGGGACACCAAGGCCATGGCGTTGGTGATTAATAGATAAGAAATAGAGATTACACTGATGGGATTAAGGATTTTATTAACCAACCTAAATCATTACAAATGAAGGGCTCCAGAAGATTTATTATTATTAAAATGACCCAACTTTTTAGAACTACATATAAAATCGTGGGCTTTTCTCCCACTCCTTCATGATAATTAATCAAACTCTGTATCTACATATTAGCGTGAGTATAAGATTAACTAAATACTAATAGTATTGAATAATACTTTTCTTTCTCGTTGCAATCACTTTTGCAACCTATTCAATTCAAGACTAAATCTAGTTTGATAATCTCACAGAGGAGATTAGTCTGCGCCCATGTCAGGGAGCAGTTGGGCAAGCAAGGTAAGAGGAGCAGGTGGAAGGCCCACGGCCTCCAACGTTCAAAAACGCCCCAGAGAATCTGGCAGAATAGACAAAATTCTTAAAAAACTGGCAGTCACGATTTCCCCAGAGATACTCACATGGCAAGCACGATACAACCAGTACATCAACACGCCACACTCTCAGCCACTTTTGTCGGTGGAATTTGGAGTCCACGTGTATCTGGACATCCAAAAAATGGCCTTATGGGAAAAATTTTGTGAAGATGTGCACAAAACTTTCCTGACTGCAGTGTACGTTGCACCTCACTCCATGTCACATGGTTGGCTGGACCTAGGTTTCAAAAGCAAAAAAGCAGCAGATGAGGCTGCAGTGGTGTGCATAGTGGTTGAACTCCCCTGAAGGGCAATGGGTCATCAAAACCAAATGCACCAGATGGACAAAATTAAACCAAATTTCCATCACATTTGACTTTTTGTTTACTACGGTAAAACGTGACATTTTGGAACAACACCTGAAAGATGGTCTCGCCATATATGGTGAAATACAATCTTTTAAAATGCAACGCTTCACACTAATGCCACACCTGTGCACTGGCAAAGCCATTGCAGTTCTGACCCCAACTGAGGAGATTGCGAAGGACCTAACCCAGATCCTGCACTCCACTTTTATTGACATCGCAGGGCATACCACCCACCTATTCTGGGTGACCGTGGACAGCGCGCCCCCCATTTGCACCCACTGTGATGCGTTCAGCCATAAGGCACATGCATGCCCCATCAAGGAGGGCGTCACATTCCAAGAGCACCCCTCGGTGGCCATGGCCAGTGGAGAGGCGCACTACGAACCAACTGCAAGCACCAAGGAGGCTTTCCTGTGGGGAGCACAAGACTGCTACCTATTGGTAAAGCCTATCTCCCCGCAAGAACAGAAGAAGGCCAAGCAGTCCCATAGGGCCACGGCCAAGGAAGTGGCCAAGGCCACCACCGCTATCCCGCACTCACAATGCCAGGAGGACATGGAAACCTTCATGGAAGGAGCAACTCGGGAATCCATCAACCAATCAGATTGGGAAACCTATGCTGAGCGGGCCACTCAATCTGAGGATTCGATGGGAGACTCAATCTCACCCAATCATTGCACCCAAGCTCCAGTTGAAACTGACTTGGGACCTATCCCAACTGAAAAAATTTTGACCTGCTCAATGGTGCACTGAACTCATCTGCACCGCAAAAAATTTGTCCGACGTCAGGAAAACAAAAAGTGAAGGCTAAAGCCAATGTGACTCTTTCCACAAAAATCAACAAAAACTCCAATAGCATTGCTGCTAACACCCGCGCTGCTATGAAATCCTGTGGGGATCTAGAAGAGGCTGGTGGGCCCAGGGGCCCACCCCTCACACCTAAGGTGCGATGGGGGAAACCTTCACTTTAGGGACATTCAATATCGCTGGACTCAAGGCCTCCCCATCCTGGGCTAGGAAACTGAGTTTTTTACAACACAATTTACCCGTGGATATCCTGGCCATCCAGGAGTACCACTATCCATGAGGTTCCGAGGAAGCTTGGAAAACAATGCTCCTCCCATCCCTATCCTTTTGGTCGAAGCACTGTGGGGTGCTAATTTGGAAAAATAATTTTTCAAATTTGTATCCTCAGAAACATTCCTAAATGGCCGAGTGCTCGTCATCACTTTCTCATGGGCTGATGTAGCGCACGCAATTGTCAACATCTATGCCCCAAATGGTGCACACGAGCATCAGGAATTTTTCTTGTCGGTCAAATCCCTCCTGCTACCCCCAGATTCTTTCCTAGTTGGTGACATAAACTGTTGGCTAACCTCACCAATGGACCGGTGGCCTTCCTCACCCCACGCCCCACAGGGTCACGTAGAACTACGCGTTCTAAAGGCCACCCTTGGGTTAATGGATGCGCTGCTGCGACATGCCCCACTGCTCAAAAACATGATGCATCCCCATGTCCACAATGGCCAATTAAGGTCCACGACCCACATTGACCTTATTCTAACGCTGGCGAAATTCCAACCCCACAGCTCCCACTTCAAAACAACAAAATGGAATTCTCCGACCATCAGCTGGTCTTGATAACCTACCACCTACCTGTCACAGTTGCTAAGGCCCCACATTGGTGCAAAATCTGCCCCCCCAAGCTCGCGTCACCAGAATTTCCACATGGGTGGAAGAGGCAACTTTGGCAAAAGAGTTTGTTGCACCATTTTTTGTGGAACCCATTTCCACATGGGCAACTTTCAAAGAGGATACCATCCGCCATTCTCACCATCTCTCCTCCAGATGCTCATGAGCCACATTGGCGGTTATCTCGTGCGCTCTGGCAGAATTGGAACACTTGGAGTCCAACATCCCAGTTACAGGATACAGCCCTGCATAGGGCCGGAAGTGGCCGGAGGCAGCCACCCACCTCAACGCACTCAAAAGGCAACACAAACATCGGGTTTGTGTTCAATACAGGGCCACACGCATCACAAAAGGTGACAAGTGCACCACATATTTCTTTAAAAAAATTTCGCACCATGCCAGAGTGTGGCCTGCACACAGGGGCAAAGATCAGATAATTCCATTGCGGATACACCGGCTGAAGTGGCAATCAAAATGCAAAAATATTACTCCAATTTGTACTGAGCTGAACTAATTTAGCCAGCCAAAGTGGCAGAATTTCTCAACTGAGCTCATATCCGCACCATTTTCCAATACCCGGAAATAATGAATTTAATACTATGAACAAATTATGGACAGCCATTCGCGGTGCGCCAAACCAAAAATTGCCCAGGCCCAGATGGCAATCCATATGAGTTCTACAAAAAATATTTCAAATATATATCTCCATTGCTGCTCGCCTCACTTAACTAATGCCTGTTTGAAATGCGCCTCCTACCAGGAGGACATGAGGCCTTTACTGTCACACTCTTCAAGAAAGGGGATAAGCTTGACTTAGCCAACTGGCGCCCCATTTTTCTAACAAACACAGACACTAAAATTTTAACAAAAATTATGGTTAACCAATTAGGGACTGTAGCATCTGCCACCATCTCCCCAGAACAATTCGGTTTCATCCCCAGAAGGTCAATTTGGGATAACGTACACTCTGTGGCTAATGTATGTCAGTCCACAGCCTCTGGGGCACTTGTATTCTTGGACCAACAAAAGGCCTATGATAGAGTAAACTGGGAATACCTAAGGGCCTGCCTCCATCAATTCCGCCTACCCCCTCGCTTCATCAAATGGGTGATGCTGCTCACAGAATCTGCAACAATGGCAGTGCGTGGCCCTGGCTTCCTAACGGAAGTAGTCCGCTCTCAAAGGGGCTTGCGACAAGGGGACCCCCTCAGCCCACTCTTATACAACTTCAGCCTTGACCCACTACTGCGAAATGTGAATGCCCAACTCACTGGGGTCCATGTGCCAGGACAAGCCCCAGTCAAGATAATGGCGTTTGCAGATAATTGTGTGGTTGGGGTGTCTAATAGTCAAGATGCACGCGCGCTTGATAAATCTTCCGGGAATATTCCTGGGTAAGCAACGCGGCACTGAACGCCTTAAAAACCAAAATCATCCTCCTTGGTCGGTTTCAGAACTTCTGGGCCTCAGCAAGTAATTCCCAACCTGGCCCATCTGCTCGCCCACGTCCACGCCTTACTAACTCAACACACACCGCTCCACTGGTGCTCCCCTTCATGCCACGTCCTACCTAGGACCGGTGCGCCATATGGGCGTGTGGCTGGAGGCAGGCGGATACGCGTCAGCAGTAATGGAGTGCCATATTCTGGACAACGTGACAAAGCGAATCACCTCTCTCAGAGCCCACCCTACTTCCCTTACTGGCAGGGTTGTTTTAGCCAACTCTATGCTCCTATCCAAAGTCTGGTTCAGATCCCACGCCATCCCTCTTCTCTCCCCAAGCTTCTTCAAATCCCTGTATGCTTTGCTGCAAGGATGGCTTTGGTCAGGCCGCCCTCCACCAGTGCGGCTAGAGGTCATGTTTGGCCCTCATCATCATGGTGACATGGGCCTGCTTGACTTCAAAGCCCATGCTGCCAAGATTCTGGGCACCTGGATCGCAGGCTGCCACTGCTCCTACACTCCCATCCCAACACTGGTCCCGCGCAGCCCACTCCAACTTCTCCCGAGCCTTGGGCCTCAACAATCCATTGAACCCCCACTCCCTGATGAAATACCTTGCATCACACACATCAGCCACAGGTCCTCACGGGACTAAAACCCACTACAAACGAATCCTACTCTCCATGCGGAGCGCGGAGTGGAGAATTTGTATTGGCGGACATGCAACCCAAAGAGGCCGCCCCTCTCCTCAGTTCACACAAGAGGTACAGGGGCTACCCATCCATGATGGCGTGATCCCCATTCGGCCCCATGTCCTATCCAGGGTGGACTACCTGGACATGATGGACATCCCTTATTCCATTGAGACCCAAAAAACAATCTGAAAATATGTACATCACCCTCTGTTGCAGCCTCAAGTCCGCTCCCATGTGTGGCAATGCCTGAGGTGGGTGTGTCGTACAGCTGAGCGCTCTAACGCTTTACACTCATCCTGTGTCGTGTACGGCCAGTATGGAACGCTGTTCCACCGCCTGGAGAAGTGCCCCACCTCTAAAGTGATATGACGCGAAGTTCAACGTCTGCTGGGCCAGGATCAAACGCATCCCTTCAGTCTGTCAAGAGATATGTTTGCTCTATCAATGGCTTCCCCCCTTCCACCCTCCCTCCGTGCTCTGGTGGTTGCAATCGCCATGTGGACCATCAACACGATTGTCTTAGATCCATCGCAGGCTCCACCCCACCCTCCCAGAAACTGTCCACAGATTCTGGTCTCATTTGGTGGACCACTTTCAAGCGTGGATGTTTGGATACCTCCCACCGCATTGCTGACAGCTGGTCTCCTCCTGGTTCCCAATCTGGTTCATCAAATCAGACCCCTTCCTCCACACGTGCTCAATAGTGGCTATGGCCCCTTCACACGTTCCCTCCCCCTCCCCATAAGTGGCGTTCCCGCTGGCAACAAGAGATAGCATCGCTTCTCTGGGGTGCCTCCCCTGGTACTATGTTTGTCCTTCCTGAGTCATATTTGAAAGTGTCCATCCCATGGTCGGCCTTCCCTGCAATAAATTTAAATTTAAATTTAAACTAAAGTATTGAATAGATGGTCAAATTAATTACAAGTACACCAGAAAGTGTGCAGTCACATGTGAGCCCCCGTTGAGGACAGATAACTGGCACTCTTTAAATTTATTGCGGGGAAGGCCAACTATGGGATGGACACTTCTGAATATGACTCAGGAAAGACAAACTTAGTACCAGGGGAGGCACCCCAGAGAAGCGATGCTATCTCTTGTTGCCAGCGGGAACGCCACTTATGGGGAGGGGGAGGGAACGTGTGAAGGGGCCGTAGCCACTATTGAGCACATGTGGAGGAAGGGGTCTGATTTGATGAACCAGACTGGGAACCAGGAAGAGACCAGCTGTCGGCGATGCGGTGGGAGGTATCCAAACGTCCATGCTTGAAAGTGGTCCACCAAATGAGACCGGAATCTGTGGACAGCTTCTGGGAGGGTGGGGATGGAGCCAGCGATGGCATCTAAGACAATCGTGTGGATGGCCACACGGCGATTGCAACCACCAGAGCACGGAGGGAGGGTGGAAGGGGGAGGCCATTGATAAAGCAAACATATCTCTTGACAGACTGAAGGGATGCGTATGATCCTGGCCCAGCAGACGTTGAACTTCGCGCCATATCACTTTAGAGGTGGGGCACTTCTCCAGGCGGTGGAACAGCATTCCATACTGGCCACACATGACACAGGATGAGTGTAAAGCGTTAGAGCGCTCAGCTGTATGATACACCCACCTCAGGCAGCGCCACACATGGGAGCGGACTTGAGGCTGCAACAGAGGATGGTGTGCGTATTTCCAGATAGTCTTTTGGGTCTCAGTGGAATAAGGGATGTCCATCATGTCCAGGTAGTCCACTCTGGATAGGACATGGGGTCAAATGGGGATCACGCCATCATGGATGGGTAGCCCCTGTACCTCTTGTGTGAACTGAGGAGAGGGGCGGCCTCTTCGGGTTGTATGTCTGCTAATACAAATTCTCCACTCTGCGCTTCGCATGGAGAGTAGGATTCATTTGTAGTGGGTTTTAGTCCCGTGAGGACCTGTGGCCGATGTGTGTGATGCGAGGTATTTCATCAGAGAGTGGGGGTTTGATGGATTGTTGAGGCCCAAGGCTTGGGAGAAGTTGGAGCGGGCCGCGCGGGAACAGTGTTGGGATGGGAGTGTAGGAGCGGTGACGGCCGCGATCCAGGTGCTCAGGATCTTGGCAGCATGGGCTTTGAAGTCAAGCAGGCCCATGCCACCTTGATGATGAGGGCCAAACATGACCTCTAGCCGCACTGGTGGAGGGCGGCCTGACCAAAGCCATCCTTGCAGCAAAGCATACAGGGATCTGAGGAAGCTTGGAGAGAAGGGGATGGCGTGGGTTCCGAACAAGACTTTGGTTAGGAGCATAGAGTTGCCAAGAACAACCCTGCCAGTGAGGGTAGTAGGGTGGGCTCTAAGAGAGGCGATTCGCTTCGTCACGTTGTCCAGTATATGGCACTCCATTACTGCTGACGCATATCCGCCTGCCTCCATCCACACGCCCAGATGGCGCACTGGTCCTATGGTAGGATGTGGCACGAAGGGGAGCACCAGTGGAGCGGTGTGTGTTGAGTTAGTAAGGCGTGGACGTGGGCGAGCAGATGGGCCAGGTTGGGAACTAATTGCTGGGGCCCAGCAGTTCTGAAACCGACCAAGGAGGATGATTTTGGTTTTGGAGGCGTTCAGTGCCACGTTGCTTACCTGGGAATATTCCTGGATGAGGGCTTCAAGCGCGCATGCATCTTTTGTTATTAGACACCCCCACCACACAATCATCTGCAAATGCCATCATCTTGACTGAGGTTTGGCCTGGCACATGGACCCCAGTGAGTTGGGCATTCACATTTCGCAGTAGTGGGTCAAGGCTGAAGTTGTATAAGAGTGGGCTGAGGGGGTCCCCTTGTCGCAAGCCCCTTTGAGGGCGGACTACTTCCGTTAGGAAGCCAGGGCCACGCACTGCCATTGTCACAGATTCCGTGAGCAGCATTACCCAGTTTATGAAGTGGGGGGTAGGCGGAATTGATGGAGGCAGGCCCTTAGATATTCCCAGTTTACTCAATCATAGGCCTTTTGTTGGTACAAGAATACAAGTGCCCCAGAGGCTGTGGACTGACACACATTAGCCACAGAGTGCACATTATCCCAAATCAACCTTCTGGGGATGAAACCGAATTGTTCTGGAGAGATGGTGGCATATGCTACAGTCCCTAAACGGTTAGCCATGATTTTTGTTAAAATTTTGGTGTCTGTGTTTGTTAGAGAAATGGGGCGCCAGTTGGCTAAGTCTAGCCTATCCCCTTTCTTGAAGAGTGTGACTGTAAAAGCCTCATGTCCTCCTGGTAGGAGGCGCGTTTCCAACAGGCTTTGGTTAAGTGAGGCTAGCAGCAATGGGGATATATATTTAAAATATTTTTTGTAGAACTCATATGGAATGCCATCTGGGCCTAGGCATTTTTGGTTTGGTGCACCGCGAATGGCTGTCCATAATTCATTCGGAGTAATTAAATTCATTATTTCCAGGTATCAGAAAATGGTGCAGATATGAGCTCAGTCGAGAAATTCCGCCATTTCAGCCAGCTGAATTGGTTCATCTTGGTATAACTTGGAGTAATATTTTTGCATTTTGATTGCCACTTCGGCCGGTGTGTCCACAATGGAATTATCTGATCTTTGCACCTGTGTGCAGGCCACTCTCTGGCGTGGTGCAAAAAAATTTTTTAAGAAGTATGCGGTGCACTTTTCACCTTTAGTGATGTGTGTGGCCCTGTATCGGACACAAACCCGATGTTTGTGTTGCCTTTCAAATGCGTTGAGGTGGGTGGCTGCCTCCACCCACTTCCAGCCCATGCAGGGCTGTATCCTGTGGCTGGAATGTTGGACTCCAAGTGGGCCAATTCCGCCAGAGCGCACGAGATAACCCTGATGTGGCTCATGAGCGTCTGGAGGAGAAATGGCGATAGTGGCAGATGGTGTCCTCTTTTAAAGTTGCCCATGTGGAAGTGGGTCCGCGCAAAACGGTGCAACAAATAATTCTGCCAAAGTTGCCTCTTACACCCATGTGGAAAATCCTGGCGACGCGAGCTCGGGGGGCGAATTTTGCATCAATGTTGGCTTTTGCAACTGTGACGGGTAAGTGTTAGGTTATTGAGATCAGTTGGTGGTCAGAGAATTCCATTTTCATTGTTTTGAAGTGGGAGATGTGGGGTTGGAATTTCACTGAAGTTAGAATAAGGTCGATGCAGGTCATGGACCTTAATTGGCCATTGTGGACATGGGGACACGTCATGTTTTTGAGCAGTGGGGCATGTCGCGGCAGCGCATCCATTAACCCAAGGGTGGCTTTTAGAACACGTAGTTCTACGTGACCCTGTGGGGCATGGGGTGAGGGAGGCCACTGGTCCGTTGGTGAGGTTAGCCAACAGTTCATGTCGCCAACTAGGAAAGAATCAGGGGGTAGTGGGAGGGATTTGACTGACAAGAAAAATTCCTGACGCTCGTGTGCACCATTTGGGGCATAGATGTTGCTGATTGCGTGCGCAACGTCAGCCCATGAGAAGGTGACGATGAGCACTCGGCCATTTAGGAATGTTTCTGAGGATGTGAATTTAAAAAATTATTTTTCCAAATTAGCACCCCACAGTGCTTCGACCAAAAGGATAGGGATGGGAGGAGCATTGTTTTCCAAGCTTCCTTGGAACCTCATGGACAGTGGGACTCCTGGATGGCCAGGATATCCACGGGTAAATTTTTTGTAAAAAACTCAGTTTCCTAGCCCAGGATGGGGAGGCCTTGAGTCCAGCGATATTCAATGTCCCTAGAGTGAAGGTTTCCCCATCGCACCTTAGGTGCAAGGGGGTGGGCCCTCGAGCCCACCAGCTTCTTCAAGGTCCCCACGGGCTTTCACAGCAGCGTTTGTGTTAGCAGCAACGCTATCAGGGTTTTTGTTAATTTTTGTGGAAAGAGTCACGTTGGCTTTGGCCTTTGCTTTTTGTTTTCCTGACATCGGACAAATTTTTTGCGGTGCAGATGAGTTTGGTGCACCGTTGAGCAGGTCAAAAAAAAGATTTTCAGTTGGGATAGGTCCCAAGACATTTTCAACCGGAGCTTGGGTGCAGCAATTGGGTGAGATCAAATCTCTCATTGGATCCTCAGATTGAGTGGCCCGCTCAGCATGGGCTTCCCAATCTGATTGGATGATGGATTCCCAAGTTGCTTCTGCCGCGAAGGTCTCCATGTCCTCCTGGCGTTGTGAGTGTGGGATGGTGGTGGTGGCCTTGGCCGCTTCCTTGGCCGTGGCCCTATGGGCCTGCTTGGCCTTCTTCTGCTCCTGTGGGGAGATGGGCTCTACCAATAGGTAGCAGCCTTGTGCTCCCCACAGGAAAGCCTCCTTGGTGCTTGCAGTTGGTTCATAGTGCGCCTCTTCACTGGCCATGGCTGCCAAGTGGTGCTCTTGTAATGTGACACCCTCCTTGATGGGGCATGCATGTACCTTATGGCTGAATGCATCACAGTGGGTGCAAATGGGGGGCGCGCTGTCCATGGTTACCCATAATGGGTGGGTGGTATGCCCTGTGATATCAATAAAAGTGGAGTGTGGGATCTGGGTTAGGTCCTTCACAATCTCCTCAGTTGGGGTCAGAACTGCAATGGCTTTGCTGGTGCACAGGTGTGGCATCAGCGTGAAGCATTGCATTTTGAAGGATTTTATTTTGCCATATACAGCGAAACCACCTTTCAGGTGTTGCTCCAAACTGTCACGTTTTACTGTAGTAGGCAAAAAGTCAAACGTGAGGAAAATTTGGTTTGATTTTGTCCATCTGGTGCATTTGGTTTCAACAACCCGTTGCCCTTCAGGGAGGTCGACCACTATGCGCACTGCTGCAGCCTCATCTGCTGCTATTTTGCTTTTGAAACCTAGGTCCAGCCAACCGCGTGACATGGAGTGAGGTGTAACGTACACCGCGGTTGGGAAAATTTTGTGTACATCTTCACAAAATTTTTCCCATAAGGCCGTTTTTTGGATGTCCAGATACACACGGACTCCAAATTCCACCGATGAAAGTGGCTGGGAGTGTGGCGTGTTGATGTACTGGTTGCATCGTGCTCGCCACACGAGTATCTCCAGGGAAATTGTGACCGTCGGTTTTTTGAGATTTTTGTCTATTCTGCCAGATTCTCCGGGGCGTTTTCGAACGTTAGAGGCTGTGGGCCTTCCGCCTGCTCCTCTTACCTTGCTTGCCCAACTGCTCCCTGACATGGGCGCAGACTAATCTCCTATGTGAGATTATCAAACTAGATTTAGTCTTGAATTGAATAGGTTGCAAAAGTGTTTGCAATGAGAAAGAAAAGTTGATAACTGGCACTCTTCACCACATAACTTAAGTTTCACTCAGAAAGGGTCATAACAGGGGGCCTAGAGGGTGGCAAGGAGGTTATCTAGGAGGGAGAAGATACTACCAGACTTCAAAAGAAGGGTGTAACCAAGTATAACTTGCATCCAAATTCACACTTATAAGCAAATGATTAAAAACTATTACTTTGCTTTACCTTGTCTTTTTATTCTACTGGCGCTGTATGTGGGCATACAGAAGGAAGGGGTGATTACCTTGATAAAATCTGGTGCAGAGTAAATTCCTGTTTTTATTACCAAAGCGTTTGAAATAAAAGACCTGGAGAGGGTCAGATGTCATGTTATCTGATACATCCCAAAAAGTTCTGATGTAATAAGTGAGATCTTCAATCAAGATACAACAGTATTCCTTCATTTTTGAGGATCATTTTTTGCCATGAGAAATCTGGCTCATCTGGTGATATTGGGTATGCAATGGTGACACAGTTTGAGCCAGTATCTGACATATTAGATAGGAGAGTCACTTTGAACCCAAGCAATGGATCCCCAGTGAGTTGGTGAATGATGATTGAGATTCTCATCCTGAAGAATCAAGGATTATCGGATCAATCTGAGCTGGCAATGCTGTCTGAGCACCAGGACTTTGAAGCTGTATTTGGTCTTAATGGGGAGCAGCTTGAGGTCCCTTTACTTGCTACTTGCATAGGTTATAGTTGGCTGGCCTAACTCTAGCTCTACTTTATAGCATGACTATGAAGTAAAGTTCTTGATCCTTTAGTATAGTAGATTACGCTAAAGTTCTACACAAATTAGCAATAAAATTTGACTAAAAAAGTGATCCTTTATTTAAAGTAAGAAAATAATATTTATAGTCAAATCACTTCATTTAAAAAGCAGTAGTGCTCTCATGATGAGGATCATTGACTATTGTACAATGCAATTGTGAAAGTAGTTGATCTTTCAGGAACAGGTTCAAATGGGAAGTCATAGATCAACTTCAATACAATCTATTTTATGAAAAATTCAAACAATGGATTTATGATTGTGTTACAGCCTTGATCAAAAATGAAGAATCAAGTTAATTGATTATACAATAGGGGGATTCCCATTTTAAACTATGGGCCCATTTGCTTTTTCATTTCATTTCGAAAAATAAGTTGAGCTACCCATTGGTTGACCCATTTATCCACTTAATCTGCGGGCTAAGTCTGCACTGGAGGAATATTTAGAAATAATGTTGAGTGAAGGGTTGATTATGCCTTCTAAATCTCATGTGGTGTCACCAGTGTCATCAGTACCAAAGTTCTCTGGGGAGTTGTGGCCTTTCATGGATTTCTGCCAATTGAACGCTGTTAAGGAGCCAGATCCATATCTGATGCCTTTTATTGAGGATATAAAGTTAATGATTGTAGGCTGTATTGTGTTCACCAAACAGATCTTGTGGAAGCCTTTTTCAGGTCCTGGTGAAGCCAGAACTATAAGGTTATCTTCATTTAAATGTCATCTGAGAGTGTTCCAATACCGCGTGACGTCATTTTGTTTGTAAAACACTCGAATGGTGTTTAACAAATTATCAACCAGATCCTGGGAGTAATGATAGGTCGTTGTTGAACATCCTACATGGATGATATATTGATGTTTTTCATACAGCATTTAGCATATATGTGATGTGTGGGAGGTTTTTAGAGTAATCACAAATGCAGGGTTGAGGTTAAAATCCTCAAATTGTGAGTTTCGGCTGAAGTTCAGTCATATTCCTGGAAAATATGGTGTTTTGGGAAGGCCTGGGAAATTTCCAGATAAGCTGAGCACTTTACAGGCATGGAAAGCACCAAAATGATCATACAGGGTTTTAAGGTTTATGGTAATGGTGAATTTCCTGCAGCAACTTTTCAGGACTTGTTAGATGTGGCCCTTCCCCTTCTGCAACTGACTGGAAATGTACCATTTATATGGGGTGGATGAGGAAGAGGCATTCAGACAATTGAAGGAGCATCTGGTTCCAGCCCCAGTGTTGGCCCATCCAAATCCCAGTAATTCATTTGTATCCAATATTGATGTTCCAAATTTTGCAGTGGAAGAATTTTTTTCTCCAGGAGCAGGATGATGGGCTATAACACCCTGTTTTCTATTATAGTTTAAAAAAATGGTACCATCAGAAACCAACTATATTATATATGAAAAAGAATCGCTGGTGGTTATTTCAGCTTTGAAGGAGTGGCAACTTTATTTGTTGTACTCATGTTATCCTTTTGTGGTTAAACAGATGATAAGTTCTTTAAATACTATAGACTCCCCCGACAATGAATTTAAAGCAGGTTTATTGGCATGTCAAATTTGTTCATTATGATTTTCAGGTTGAGTACTGACCAGGGCAAGAGAATACTATCACTTATTGGTTGAGATTGGATGAAGAGCTGGCATACCAAAAAGGGGAACTTGAAGATTTAACTCTGTAAATATGCTTCAACCTCACAAGTTTTATATGGTTGTATTTGGAAGAAATAAGTCAATCAAATTTGGAGATCACAGTGATATATTCCATTTAGCCAACAGTTGATTCATAAGTTGGGGGAGGGTCAAATGAGAACTGGCATTAAATGTATGAAGTAAAAGGGGGTAGTGCACCATAACTCACATATCAAGATTTCTTGTCTTTATATTCAAGAAGTGGTGTTGCATGCCTCACATAAACACCCATTGGCTGGTCACCCTGGGTTAGAGAAGACTATGGAATTAGTATGGCGAGATTACTAATGGTCAGGTTTTTTGGGGCCATATAAAAATATGTGGAAGCATGTTTGACCTGTGACAGATCAGAATATTGAAGACAAATCCATCAAAAAAGTTGAAAACCCTTCAGATTCTACATAATCCATGGGCTTCAGTGAGTTTAGAATTTATAATGGACTTACCAAAGGTCCAAGGGTAGGATGATATTATGGTGATTGTTAGCCAGCTTAAAAATATGCGGAATTTTCCCTTGCACCGCTAATTTTTAGTAAAAGATGCAGCAAAAATTTTTATAGATGGGGTTTTTGTGTGACATGGGTTGCCATAAGAGATTGTGTCAGACCATGAGCCTCAATTCATTTCAATATTCTGGTCACATCTAATCAGCATCTAAAAATTCTTTTGTGCTAGTCATCAGCATACCACTGTAAGTCTTAAGCAGAACCCCTCCACCTGAATCAGGATCAATTCCAGTTCTTCTCAAAAAGGGGCGGAAGCCATCACCAGTACCACTCAACTCCCAGGGAAATTCTGCCATGTGGTGGATGCAAGATGGGTCTCAGATTACCCCAGAGGGTTGCAGTTTTTCTCTCAGCTTTATCCTCTGACATGCTGGTGGAAAATAAACAAATGGTTTGCCAGGAGGTGGCGAAGGTTTGAGCTTTAGCATACGAGGCTGTTTGTGCTCCATAGAGAAGCAAGCTCCAGAGATGAAATTTAATATATCACCCCAAACCTGCTAAGATCCCACCATTGCATCTTAACCTCCCCAATCCCCAACAGGTATGGAAGCGGTCAACCACTTCCCCACCAACTGGGCTTGGCCTTATGTGGCCTGGCCCTGGGCGCTACCTGCCAGCTGCTCAAAACGTCATTAAAATCACAAAATGCATTTGTGTGACAAAAAAATATAATTAAGCAACAAGCATAAAATGAATTCAGATGATCAGGTTGGATCCAAGTCAGTTGCAAATAGGTCTGGTGGTCCATTTCGCTAGATTGTGTCACGTTTATTCCCAAATGTCAGTTGTGCATGAGTCACAATTTTCCCAGTGAGCTTTTAGGCAGCAGTCCTCAGCAGGTACCACTGTCACTCCATTTTCTTAATTTTCCCCTCCTTGAGTTTAAATTAAAATTCTACAAAAAAAACCCAAACTTTGGCCTTAAGTGTTTATTTAAAATAAAAGGTGTGATGATCCCTAGTCTAAGCTCCCCCTGGATGGTCTTCATGGCTGGTTTTCTCATTTTTAACATGTCATTTTGGACGGCTGTGCCTGCGGCATTCTGGTTTAAGTTTTGAGTGGTAAATCATCTGGAGTTCCAGGTCAGTCTTATAATTCTTATCAGCATGCCTCATGACATAATGAAGCTTTAACTCTGACCCTCTCCATCTTGCCCATCAGGTGATGTGTTGTGTAGGTTTGTCTGTGCCAGCATTGAACCCCTTCTCAGTTGGCCAAGTCCAGCTCAACTATGGTCCCAGTAGACCAGGATGTTCAGGATCCAGACTTGTGTTTGGTGTTGTCCGCTAACAACTCCAGAGTTGGTCGTAATAGGTCTAGCACTGATTTCCCCCTCCTCTGTTGGTTACCACCATCAGCTTATTGGAACCAAAAATGCTCACCTTCCAGAAGGGCCACGCCTATTTCCTGCTATCAGTGGAAATCCCATCTGGGAATTCACTGGGTGTCATTCAAGGCCCTAGTAGACATGGGGGCAGCAGTAAATTTCATGAGTTTGTAGTTGGCGCATCAGTTGTAATTGGATTTGGATGTAGGCCCAGAGGTGGTGGTTGCATCTTCCGCTGTACAGTAATCATACAAGGTGTATCTCCTGGTATCATTACAAGTGGGAACGTTAAGTTCTGCAATTATATCTTAGCCATGTCTAACCTGATATTCCCAGTTGTCATTGGTGTGGGTTGGTGGAGACGCCAACTAGTGAATGTCAACCTGGCCTCAAACATATTACTCTTTAAAAATTCTCAGGGTGGCAGTGAGTCTTTTTGCTCCTTGACACCTTGGGTAAAGCGTGAAGCAGAAGTGCCTTTTCCACGCACACTACACCTGCGGGCTTGCCTCCTAATTTTCTCCCATCGATGGAGCATATAAGGATATTTTTGATATGGAGAAAGCTACTCAAATTCTGCCATACTTGAAGTACAACCTTAAGTTCCACACAACGGTGACCATGATCAACATTAATTGTCCACTGTACCCTCATACAGTGGAAGAAAATGTGGCCTTGGACATAAGGATTGACAACATTCTTGTCATGTGCACATGACATCATAGTGGGGACCAACCCCATTGATAAGGCTGGGCGCCAGGAGGCCAGAAGGTGAAGCTACAGGCCCTCCCTGACCTGAGGCACACCCTAGACTAACACTGGGTATGGGCAAAATATGCTCAGGTTGGTACTAGTGGGGTGCCAAATGCCCAGCCCCTCACATCAGCCCAGGTGTTAAAACGGATGGTCTACCAAATTAATACGAACAGTTCCATTCAGTTCATCGAGGAATGGGGTTTCAAAACCCATTCCATTTATGCAACAATGTGTTTGGGTCAAATCCAGCTTCAATCGATCACTTGAGTGAATTCAGTTTCGGCTTATTTAACTAATTCAGACAGTAGCATTGCCCTATTGGTGGGTCAGTGCTTGGGTCCACTGCAGCAAACCCTGTATTCCCCTACTGATTCTTAAACATGTTTTCCCTGACCAACAATCCTTTTTGGTCGACTTCCCAAATAAACCTTTTCCCATTTTACATTTAACTTTTATGATATTTCAAACTCTCCTGTGCACAAACCTCTTTGAGGAGGTCTCATGCTCCATTAACCTTGCCATCGCAAATAAATTCGAAGCTATCCCCTAGTGCACCGTTGGTTTGTCCAGGTTCCATCCAACCTGGGTCGCTTATCCCCTTTCACTTTGTGCACCACGTCGCTTTTGGTGGTTCTTTTATTATTAAATTCGCACTTTTATGCCTAAGTTGTCATTGCTTCAGCACCCTCTGCTAGGCTCTAATTACTTTAGCACTAACGGCTAGTTCCCTGGCGTTGGCCTGGTTCACCGCGCGCTTCCAAGCTGGGAACAGGAGAGTTATAGACACTCTCCTTACATTAGTCGATCAACCTCTTTTTCATATGTGCATGAACTTTTCTAAAGTGGAACTTTTCTGAAGCGGAAACAGTGGGCGCTGGTTGTAGGCTTCAGCTGTTGTTAGCCACACTGCTGTTTCCTCTTTTTCCCAAAGGTTGGAGCAACTCAGCGTTATTATGGTTGCCTCCATTTGGAAAGTATACACCCTCTATGCTTGTACCTGGTGGATATGGACGGTTTGATGTCTGAAAGTCATGATTCCCCGACTTTCCACCCAAATAATCAATTTCCATTCCAATAATCGATTTTTCCTTTGACAGCGCATTCAGACAATACCAGCGGAATTGGTGCAGATGGGCCTGGGGGTGTCGGCCTTGGATAACACTGGGCATTCCCTTGCAGATAGGGTAATGAGGTCATTCATGTCTGAAAACGCATTTTTATGACGAAAAATTTAACCAACCCTCTGAGCTGTTTCTTAGCTTTTATGGCTTGGATGAGACCTCTATTCCAGTATAACAAATAACCACTGAAACCCTCGTTTGACCCCTACCATGATCTGGGGCACTCAGGAAGCTGAGAAGGAACTTCGTCTAAAATATGATAAAGTATATGCACCTGCAGAAGGCATGGTGGGGTATGTGGCCTCAGTATTAAGAGTGTCCAACTATCCCTCCCCCTTTTTGATTTTAAAACAAATTCTGATGGCTTGCTTGATCCAGAGGAAGAATTTTTTGGTGAGGTGTTGTCATTGTCCACCATAAATAAAGACCAATCTAGGTATTTTCTACTGACTGCTACCCTTCCTCCCCTTTAGAAAAGCTCACCACTACTATTTTTGTGGATACTGGCGCCTCTGGGAACTTTATGGACCAGTACCTAGCAGACTACCTTGGACTGAGTTACTTGCCAGGTGATATGATTAGGGGAGGGGCGTCCCAAGGTTTTCCCACTCTAAAGATTATTGGGACAGTGGACTATCAGGTTGGCAAGTACCACCTGTCTGATCACTTCTGTGCGGTCAAAAACCTCCTGTTCCCTATCATTTTTGGGTGTGGAGTGGTGGCGATAGTTTGACATTAGAACCAACCTGAAGGAGAATACCCTGTCCCTCACCATGAAGAATGGCTGCACATTCATTGTGCCTTTGTTGGAAGAGAACGCCCAGGGCAAATTGCCCACTGGACCCACCGTCTCCCTTTTCCCTTGCCTCATTGTGGAAGCCCTCAGTGGAAGTTTTTATACCTTCTTGCTTGGAGGGTTTGGAATCCTCTTTTGATGCAGCATCTGCCAACGCACTCCCTGAGCACTCAAAGTTCAATTGTGACTTCAAGCTCATGGTGGATTTGGTGCGTATATCTTCCCCTATTTACCCATTGACTGTCCAGGAGGAAGAGGCGTTGGATGTGTGGGTGAAGGAACAGTTAGACAAAGGTGCAATTTTTCAGCGTACCTCCCCTGTATGCTCCCCCTTCTCTTTGTGGAGAAGTCTGATGATACTTTACGCCTGTGTGTGGACTACGGGAACCTTAACAACGTCACTGTACCAGACCTCCATTCCATCCCTTTGGATTCACAGATTGCGCGCTATGTGGAGGAGGCAAAGGTCTTTTCAAGATGGATTGCCTCAATGCGTTTAATCAGATTCAGATAAATAAGGTCCAGGAGTGGTTAACTGCCTTCCGCACCAGAAAAGGAATATTCCAGTTTTGGGTCATGCACTTTGGGCTTAAGAAATCCCCTGCTATCTTTCAACGCCGCATTGATGCAGAATTGGGGGACCAGTTAGGGGTATGCGCGGTTTCCTACATGGATGATATCCTGGTGTTTTCCCCCAATCAGGAGTCCCATGCAGTCCACCTTTGGCAAGTGGTGGAGCAGTTAAAGGCAGCCAGCCTTACATTGAAAATAACAAAGTGTGAGTTCTTCAAGTCCCAGTTTACGTTTCTGGGCAACGTTGTGTTTGACCAGGGACACATGATAACTCCAGACAAGGAGAAGGCGATTCGTGATTGGCCTACCCCCACCTCAGTAAAGAAAAAGAGCTTTTTGTGGACGCGTACGTTCCTCAAGAAGTTCACTCCCAATCTGTCTGAGTTGGTGGCTCACTTATACAAGGCTAGCGGTGCCAAGGTGCTTCAGTGGTCCCCCATTTTGGAGGATGCTTTCCAAGCAGTGAAGTGCACCCTGTTGTCCATGTCTGTTCTTCGCCATGTCGACCCTTCAATGGAGTTCATTGTGTCTACTGATGCCTCCAACTTCGCCATATCGGCTGCCTTGTTACAAGTAGGTGAAGATGGGATAGAGCATCTGGTGGGATATTTTTAGGAAAATTTCGTTGCCAGAGTTAATTTACGCCGTTTATGACAAGGAGTTACTAGCAGTGGTGGAGGCGCTGAAATATTGGTGTCACCACTTGCATGGCTCTACCCAACCATTCCACATACGTACAGATCACCATGCCTTGATGTACTACCGTGCCCCTCATGTCCTAACCCCACAGAAGACCCGTTGGCATGAAACCCTTGCCCAATTTGCATTCACGTATGAGTTCACCAAGGGCAAGGATAATGGTTTGGCGGATGCTTTGAGCTGCAACCCTGCCTTAGCCCCTGACCCCAAGAAGGTAGAAGTGCACAACACACAGGTTATGATTCCTCCAAGTAAAATTTAGTCGCAACTTCCCTCTCCCCTGGCCAACGGGCCAGCGCTTGCACCTCTGGAAAATGCGGAGGAATATAGTATGTTCAGGAAGGTAGTCCTTTCTCAGCCGCTAGCAGCTGAATATACTATTTTACTTGCTAAGTTCGAGTTGAATCAAGAGGATCTCTCCAGGGGCTATCACATAAAGGATGAGATGGTGTGGTTTCAGGGGCGCCTATGGGTTCCTGCTGGACCGCTTCTCCTGGAAATCATCCAGGACCATCATGATGGACTTACCATTGGTCATCCTGGGAAAGCAAAGACATTAGAGTTAATACGGCACACATACAATTGGAAGGGCTTTTCTGCTCAGGTGGGGCGGTATTGTAAGGAATGTTTAATCTGCAACTAAATGAAGCCAAATTGTCGACCATTAGCGGGGTTGTTGGTACCAGTCCAGAAAGCTGAAGGGCCCTGTACTTCCCTATTGGTGGATTTTATTGTAGAACTACCTTTCTCAGATGGTTACAATGCCATCATAGTGGTAGTGGACCAGGTTTCAAAGTTCTCCCACTTCATTCCTTTCAGAACTACAGTAACCAAGGCTGAGATGGCCAGGCTTTTCGTCATGCATGTGTTTGCGCTCCATGGAGTTTCCCAAGAGATTATCAGTGACCGGGGACCCCAATTTACCTCTGTCCTTTGGGAAGAGTTGTGTAAGACTCTTCAGATTCGCCCTTGCCATTTGACTGCCTATCACCCACAATCAGATGAACAGACTGAACGAGTGAACCAGTGCTTGGAGCAGTTCCTGCGGTGTTACACCGCCGCAGATCATTCAGATTGGGCTTCTCACCTTCCCATGGCCCAGTTTAGCTAAAACAATACCTTGCACTCCTCGATTGGTTGTTCTCCATTTTTTGCCAGCCATGACTTTAACCCCGCCTTTAACATGGAGCCCAGCTGTGGGTCTAAGGTTGAAGTGGTGGTTACTTTGCTAAGACAATCAAGAAGATATACCAGGTGGTTTCCACAAGCTTGGAGGCGGCTATGCAGGTGTATAAGGAGAACGCTGATGGGAAGCGCTGAGTGGGTCCTGCATACAAGGAAGTGGATCTCGTGATGCTTGATGCTTGTAACATCCCTTTAAGCAGCCATTCAAGAAGCTGGGACCAAAGTTGATTAGCCCCTACCGCGTTGTTAGAAAGGTGGGCCATGCTTCATACCAGCTAGATCTCCCCCCTCATTCCGGATCTTCTCTGTGTTTCATGAGAGCAAACTGACGTTGTTTGAGGGCCCCCCACCAGAGACTCATGAGGCCTATCTCGTGGATGGGGCGCCAGAGTGGGAGGTGGAAGAAATAGTTGCCTCCCGCTGCATTAAAAGAATATATGAGTACCTGGTATCCTGGAAGGGCTTTGATGCTGCAGAGAACAGTTAGGTTCCAGCACGTGACTGTGTGCATGCCCAAGATCTGATTGAAGCCTTTCACAAGTGTTTCCCCCAGGCTGCTGGATCCCAACCTAAACCGACCGTTGCTGCCATGAAGTTGGCCCCTGCCCACAAGAACTCTTCCCTTGTGCAAGCCCCTGGAGGGGGAGTTGAGCCCCATCAAGAGGAGAGGGTAATGTCATGTGCACATGACATCATAGTGGGGACCAACCCCATTGATAAGGCTGGGCGCCAGGAGGCCAGAAGGTGAAGCTACAGGCCTTCCCTGACCTGAGGCACACCCTAGACCAACGCTGGGTATGGGCAAAATATGCTCAGGTTGGTACTAGTGAGGTGCCAAATGCCCAGCCACTCACATCAGCCCAGGCGTTAAAATGGACAGTCTACTGAATAAACGCAGATGGTTTCATTCAGTTCGTCAAGGAACAGGGTTTTGAAACCTGTTCCATTTATGAAACAACGCGTTTGGGTCGAATCCAACTTCAATCAATCACTTGAGTGAAGTCAGTTTTAGCTTATTTTACTAATTTAGATGGTAGCATTTCCCTATTGGTGGGTCAGTGCTTGGGTCCACTGCAGCAAACCATGTTTCATCCCATCGACGCTTAAATGTGTTTTCCCCAACCAACATTCCTTTTTGGTCGACTTCCTGAATAAACCTTTTCCCATTTTACTTTTTACTTTTATGATATTACAAACGCTCCTGTGCGCAAACCTCTTCAAGGAGGTCTCGCGCTCCATTAACCTTGTCATCACAAATACTTTGAAGCTATCCCCTAGTGCACCGTTGGTTCTCCCAGGTTCCCTCCAACCTGGGTCGCTTATCTCTTTCAATTTGTGCGCCACGTCGCTTTTGGTGGTTCTTTTATTATAATTTGCACTTTTATGCCTAAGTTGTTATTGCTCCACCACCCTCTGCTGGGCTCTAATTACTTTAGCACTAATGGCTAGTTCCCTGGCGTTGGCCTGGTGCACCGTGCACTGCCATGCTGGGAACAGGAGAGTTATAGACACTCTCCATATAATTCTCATGAAGGGGTGGTTTTTAAGGAGACATCCCCAGTCGCCTCCCCCACTATGTTCTCAAAAAAGGCTGATGGCACACTGTGCCCTTGCACAGATTATGGTCACCTCAACAACATCACAGTTCACAACACCTACCCACTTCCGCTGGAAAAATAATTTCCAAGAAATTGAAAAGTCAAGCGTATTTTTGAAACTTGATCTGGTGAACTCCTTTAACCAAATTTAGGTAGTTGAAGATCAGGAATGGCATATCATTATTTGGCAAAGCAAGGTATATTCAAATTCCACATAATGCCTTTCAGGTTAAAGAAAGTGCCTATCACATTCCAGTGGATGATTGACGACGTGCTGGGTGATCTGTGCAACATGTTCACCATTGCTTACATCAATGACATCCTCATTCACTCCCCAACCCCCAAACAATATGCTATAGATCTGGAGGCTGTACTTGCCGCTCTGCACAAGGCAGGACTATTTGTGAAGCTTATGAAGTGCAAGTTCTTCCACAATGAGGTTACCTTCTTGGGTAACCTGCTAACAAAAGATGTTACACATCCTCCCTGTAAACTCTAGGCTATCCTTGAGTAGCCTACCATGATGACCCAGAAGCAATTGCAGATCTTTTTGGGCACCATCATATTCTTGAAAAAAATCTTTCCCACCCTCTTGCAGCTAGCTGCACTGCTGCACCCCCTCACTGAAAAGAACGTCCCATTTTGTTGGACCCCAGAATGCCAGCAGGCATTTGATGCTATCAAGCTGGTATTCATATCACCGCCTGTGCTCAAGCATGCCAATGAAACCAAACCCCTCATTGTTTAATGTGACGCCTCTTCTGCTGTGGTGCTAACAGCCTTGTTGCAGTAACACAAGGGAGTGGAGCATCCAGTAGCATTTTTCCCACAAATCTACATCCACAAAGTTAACTGGGTTATCTATGACAAAGAGTTGGTGGATGTATTGTGGGTGCTAACCCATTTGAGGTACCTCCTGTAGGGCGCCACACATGAGGTGACAGTGCGGATGGTTTACCAAGACCTCATGTACTTTTGCAATTTACAGAAGTTGGAACACCATCAAGACTGTATGTAATGTGACATATACAGTTTTAACTTAAGTACAAATTTGTGAAGGGGTCACTGAACGTTCTCCCCAATTTTCTGAGCTGCAACCCCATCTTATGTCCCACAGAGGCAGAGGAACAAGTGCTCAGTACAGTGATTCCACCAGCCCAAATTTTATTCATTGTCCCACCCAAAATTTTGTTAGCAAATCTGGACCCAACTGCCCCCCTGTCCGCTCAAGTTTTGGCCTACCAGGTGACTAACCCTGAAGGCTTGGAGTTGTCAGTGCAGCTCATGGACCCGGAACACAAGTGTTCCTATTACTTGATGGGTTTGGAAGGAAATTTTTTGGTCCCAGCTATGGGTGCCCCTCAGCTTTGCACCAAAGTGATTCAAGCCCACCACAAACCCCCAGCGGTTGGTCACCCCAAAGTGAAAAAGGCCTTGACTTGGTGAAGCATATGTACATTTAGCCTGGGATCTCAAAGGACATCCCTGCATGAATAGCAAGTTGTGTTACCTGCGCACATTCAAATTAGACCGCTCTGGGTGGAACAGCCTTCTCCAACCACTGCAACAGGCTGAGGGGCCATGGATGTTGGCGTTCATTGACTTAATAGTTGAGCTCCCTCCCTCAAATGACCACAATACAATAATGGTTGTTGTAGACCAGTTCACCAAATTCGCTCTGTATATCCCCTGCTTGACTTCCGTCACCTCCAAAAAAACTGATATACCTACCATTGCATCAAAAGTGCCCCCATTCCTAACAGGTATGAGAGCATTCAACCACTTACCCACCAACTGGGCTTAGCCTTATGTGGCCTGGCCCTGGGCGCTACATGCCAGCTGCCCAAAATGTCACTGACATCACAAAGTGCATCTGTGTGACAAAAAATAAATTTAAGAAACAAGCATAAAATGAATTCAGCTGATCAGGTTGGATCCAAGTCAGTTGCAATTAAGTCTGGTGGGCCATTTCGCCAGATTGTTTCATGTTTATTCCCAAATGTCAGTTGTGCATGAGTCACTATTTCCCAGTGAGCTTTTAGGCAGTAGTTTTTTTTTTTAGTACTAGATGGTCCCAACCTTTTAGGCAGTAGTTTTGAAAGGTACCACTATCATTTCATTTTCTTAATTTCTCACTCCTTAGTTTAAATAAAAATCTACAAAAGTCCCAAATTTTGATCTTAAGTGTTCATTTAAAATAAAAGGTGTTATGATCCCTGGTCTAAGTACCCCATGGCTGGTCTTCATGGCCAGTGTTATAATTTTGGGTGGTAGCATTGTGATCTGCCATAAGGGTTGCATAGGTCAAACCTGTAAGTCCCAGGGAACGTCCTCTGGGTGTTGATCAGGCCATTTTTCTGTTCCTGAGCAAGAAGGCACCAAAGAGGATGGCGGTACCCCTCATTACTCAGGGCGATATTGCCCACATGGTAGATGAGCACTGGGTAGCAGCTCTTCTGCTTCAGATCCCACCCCAAGTACCCACACTCACCTTGACAGAACTGTTATGAGGAATCAGTAAAATCTGCGCCAAGATCGTCAAATTGAAATCAATCGGAACTAATTAGAGTGGCAATCAGCCCAATATTCAGATCTCAAATGGTCAGAAAGGTATGAAGACTGATTTATCAGCCAGAATGCCTGATGGTTTCAATTCAGTTAACATGACAATCAAAAAATTCACCTCCCTCCTAAAGTCATTGCGGATCATCCTTGATGGGCAGGTAACAGTATCAGACACCATTGACAAGGGTATAAAGCCCCCTGCTGACAATTTGAGCATTGCGCCCGATGCAACGCTACTGACTGAACAAATGGCCCAGTGACCAAACATGGGTGGGTTGGGCGTCCCAAACCCGTTACCAACCAAATGGTCCTGCCCCTATGTGGGGTGGCCTTGGGGATTCCCACCGCTTGTCAGGCCAAACACTGTCACACCAACTGTCAGAAATGCAGCCAATCCTCAGTTTGGACGTTCAAGGTCAAACTGACAGCGATTTGGCCTGCTGTCAAATTTTTGATGTCAGTTCCCAGGGAACTAATCCGCCCACTCCCAAATAATTCGCCAGTTAGGTCAAAATTGAGGGTCCCAATCCTGGCTTGTCACTACCCCAATTGACCACTATTTAATTAGTTGCATTGCACTGAGAAAATTGTTGGTCAATTTTCTTCCTTTCCTTTTCAATAAAATTTTGCCAAAAAAACCAATCAATTTTTATTTGTGTTGATTTCCTCTGACTGCATCCCCGATGGCATACCATGGTGGCCCATTGGTCCATATACTGGATGGTCTCTACCAGTACTTATGGTCACTATGGCCCCCTCCGTCGTTGATTGGATTCAGCGAGTCAGATACTTCTGGCACTTTAACCCTGCTATCATGAACTTCTGACAACAGTACACGGGGATCTTGTGGCCTTACATCCACCAACTGCAAGTGAGAATCCGTCTCCTTGTCTCCCCAGCTGAAATAACCCCACATGCCAATGAACTCATTTAAACTATTTCTGTGATTCCCCCTGCAGCAAGACCCCCTGGGTCTGGGATGGGCTCATTGTGGTTCGCCGTCAGGATCATACTCACTGTTGTTCTACACCAACAATTTGTCATCTCACAATGCCCAGCTCCATATAACGTCATTTGGTTGGCAATGCCTCTGGCATTCTGGCTTGCTTTTTGGGTGCTCACGCATACTGACTGGCAGGCCAGTCTAAAATTCTTCTGCTGTTTCCATGACAAAACCCATTTAAATGACATACAGACAATATGGGGATTGTCAGTTCTCTGAACAGTTTAAAAATATAAGAGAATAGGAGCAATTGTCCCAATAACACTTTTTTTATTTATAAATACAGCGACTCTTCACTGTTACGCTCTTCCTCTAATATCAACAACCTCCTCCTTTCAATCACCCATCTCACTTATATATCAGCAACTTCATACAATATCATTCTCATAGCTTAGACTATTCTATTCTGCCAATTCTCATTGGTTTTGGCTGTTATTTTTCAACAATCTATTGCCCTAATTTGAGGTGGTCTAAATTATATTCATCAAATGTCAACATCACCTTATCACCTTATTTGGAGGAAAACAATAACAACCCATTATAACCCAATATCGCCTCACCTTAAGATTCTCAAATACTCATAAATATATCCTAATCGGCAGATTCTCACCATTCCGTCATAACTCTTCAGGGCGTATCACCCAGTCATATTAAAATCTTGACATTACCCCCTCCCCCTTTTTTACTAGATGATAAGCCTCCTATTGTTTATACGCTCAAATAAACTTTGCATGTGCTCAATCAATGATTCAACCACTTACTGGGTCTTTGATAGTGTATGCATTGACACCATTTTTCTTGATTATTTATAATGGACCAACCCAGATGTTGGCCAGCTTATGTTTCCACCAAAACCATTTTGATTGTGAAACAAAACCATCTCACTCTCTTGGAATTGGGTCAACCTGCTACGTTGTACCTGATTGGCAGCCTAATTTCTAATCTTCTTGGCCAAGCTAAATGAGTACACTTCCAATTGCAACTTGATCAACGTGTCAGCTAAATTCATCGAGTAACAGTGGGGATCCATACTGCTGGTATCTTCTACAAACAAATAAAGCAATGCCAGAATAGAGGGGTACCATCTGTATAATTGTTGAAAGAGGCTCTTCCCCGTAGCAGAATAGTAGCTATTATTGTAAGAAAAGGCAACAGTAGACAGGAGGGAACTCCAACCAGAGGGTTTATTGGTTACCAGCTTCCTAAGGATATTCACCAGCGTCTTATTAACCTGTTTGACCATTCCGTTAGACTTGGGGTGATATGGAGTCATCAGAACCCCGTGGATGCCCATGAGCTCGTTCAATCTGGGGAGGATGTGTAAGGTAAAGTTGGTTCTGTTATTGGTAAGAATGAACTGAGGGCAACCATGTCATTGGTTAATACATTCCATTATGAACTTGGCCACTGTGACCGCACCCAAATACTGTATTGGCCGCACTTCAACCCACCTGGTCAAGTGGTCAATAGCCACCAGAATGTACTTACACCAGTTGGCTACCATTGGCAGAGTCCTGAAGACATTCAGGGAAACCGTATGCCAAGCAAAATGTGGTTTTACTAACCAGTACAAGGTCTTCTGGCATAATGGCTTTTCCACTTGCCACTGGTGGCAACAGGTAATGGTTTCAAGAACATCAAAGTTCATGCTTTCCCAATAATACTGAGGGCACAACGACTCCATTGTCTTGTGCATACCACCATGTCCAACTGCCTTGTGGGCGCTCATAATAGTCCCAGAGTGTGCTAAGGGTTGCAGAAGATTCACCATAGAATCGCCAATCTGCTTTTATAGTTCCCCCTTCCGTTAAAGGGTATATGCTCACATCTCATTTAATGCTTTGATCACTTGGAGCAGTTTGTCATCATATTTTCCGCTGAGAATCTTCTTGTACATCACATCGCTGAGATCTGATATCATGGCAATGGTCAGCAGTCAAGATAAACAGCCAGCGTTCTGATGCTTAACTCCTGGGTGGTAAAGGATCTCAAAGTCATAAGCCTGAAGCTTAAGAGCCCATTGAGCTAAACGCCCTTCAGGCTCTTTGAGGTTCTGTAAACAACATAATGACGCATGATCAATTATGACTTTAAATTTTACCCCATGCAAGTAGACTCTAAATTGCTTATATGCGTAGATACCACTAAGCACTTCTGCTCAGTCACAGTATAATCATGCTCATGGAAGTTCAGACTTTGACAGCAGTATGCAATGGGATGCTCCGCTCCCTCATCATCTTTCTGAGAAAGTACCAACCCAAAATTGGAAAGGGATGCATCCATCTGAATAATAAACTCAGTATCAAAGTTTGTATAGCATATCACCGGTGCACTGATCAGCGCCATCCAAAGTGTATTAAAGGTGTATTGATGACGTTCCATCCATTTGAATGCAGCATCCTTCTTTAACAACTAAAACAACGGTCCCCTATTACAGCTGAAGTTGGGGATGAAGCATTGTTAGTAACTTACCATTCCCAAAAATATCTTTATGTCACATCTACTATTAGGTGTAGTCGTTTTCCGGATGGTCTCCACCTTAGCTGGCTGTGGCTTCAGCCCCTTGGAGTCTAGCACAAACCCCAGGTATTCCAACTTATCTTTGAATAAGTTACATCTTCAAGTCTTAATTTTGATGTTTTCCTCAGCGAGCCATCAGAATACTGTTTCTAGATGATCAAGGTTCTCATAAAAGGTTTGAGAGAAAACATTGATATTTTCAAGATATACAAGGATACATGACAGCTTCAGGTCGCTGAGGATAGTGTCCATGGCTCGTTAGAACATAGACAGGGCGTTACACAGCCCTTGGGGCATACAGGTTGGTTGGAAAAGGCCTTTGAATGTGATTACAGCGCATTTCTCATGTTCCACTGCGAGCAGCTCAATTTACCAGTATCTGATATCAAGTCCATTGCAGAGAATAATGAGCTCCCCTTAACTGATCCAAAGCATTGTCAATCTGAGGTAAGGGGTATGAGTCCTATTTTGTAATACTATTGAGCTTCCAGTAGTCTATTACCATGAGGTTGGTGCTGTCCTTCTTTTTTACAATCAAAACAGGTGAAGCCCACATACTCTTGGAAGGTTTGAGCATCCCCTGCTCCAGAAATTTATGAATTTCTTCAGTGACAATGTCTTCCACTGCCCTTGATTGACGGATTGGCTGAGACCTTATGGGGATTATCAATTTTGTCCAATCAATGGACCACCCCCTGAGCACACCCTAAATTGTGGTTGTCAACGGTGAAATATCTTTATACTTTGGAATAAAGCTATCACTTGGTCTTTTTGTTCTTCTGATAGCCTATTAAATTTTTCTGTGGTACCACTGTCATTACGCCAGGCATTGACTTGACAGTTAGACCAAATCTATCAAACAAACTGAACTCATGAACCTGAAGGACCTCCTCAATTGGGTCAAGTGTAAATACGCTACTATTTGGTGTCAGCGGATTTTCATTAGTTCACTCTGAGATTCACTAACAAAACCTTGATCTTTCCATGCCCTGGGAGTATAATCCCAAAGAGCCATGTGAGGATCAAGCCACGTTTGCTGATAGGGCTCAATGACCTCTTCATAAAGCCTGACATGCACTTCCACCTCTAACACTGTGTTCACATGTACTTGATGTCTGAAAAGAATGGATATAGGCCCTGCAGCTCGGAAAGGTAGCCTTTTTGTATTTGTATATCTGCTGGGGAAGGGGCTTAGTCAATCTTTTTAATTGATGATAGTGAACTGAAATCACCCTATCACTATATGCAAGATTGATATGGCCCATGTGCACCAGATCCTTTGGCACTCCACTAGAGGTAAAGTAAATTGGGATCCGCTGTCCCAAAATTGCAAAGGTCTCCTCTTTCATATCAACAACAGTCCTAAAAAGGTGCAGGAAAGCAGTTATGATTAGAAAGTTGTATATTTTTGGTAGCACAATCGCTGGAGCTACAATGACAATGGACCCAAATTGTAAAGGTAGCACACTTTACGCTCCCTCAGAGATGGTGCTTTCTGCTCACGCAGTCCTGTACATCATTCAGTGGTCCACATCAGGTTTTAACATCAACTTCACCATCAACTTAGTGTAAACTATGTTATCTAGAGCGCCTGTATCTATTATAGTGCAAACTCTATTTTTCATTACAAAAGTATTTACAGTATGTACACTCAGAATAAGAAGAATATTGATTGTTTAATACATGGACATTTACATATACTCTTTTTTAAAGAAAACACATTATCCCCTCACTGACTTTGGGGTATTTTTAACAATGGCATCTACCAAAAGGGCAACGTTTACTCCTTTCAGAGTTGGCACATCTGTAGCGGAATCCAGCTTTTCTGAGGAAGATTGATCAAGCATTTAGCAGGCGTATGTCTTTGGTGCTCTGGAGGTCCTTCATCCGCTGCAGCCTTGGCTTGAGCTCATGTCACTACATTCATTCCTCCAACTTGCTGCTGGTATAAAATCCCATCATTGTATTTAGGGACTTCCATGGGTTATACTACTATTGATTCAGGGACGTTTAGGGTGGGGATCTCAGAGGTAGAGAGTCCCATCTCTACTCTGCTTCATCTTTTCCCTGGTATCATTGATTTTGTTGCACGTAGTGCATATTAAAGTTAGGGAAGCTTTATGCCAAGTGGCTAGGGCTACTGCATTCATAGCAGCTAACCCCATAAGAGCTTCATCCTTGATTTTCATAAGAAGGTCCAGGTCAGAAAGTTTGGGAACATTCAGCGTAATCACGGCAGGGTGGTAAGACAATTTCTGGCATTCAGAGTAACTAGGTCCAGGTCAGTAGTTAGGTTGCTGACAATTTTTGTAAATGGCCCTGGGGTGATAGTCAAACTGTTGAGAATAATTTGGCTGAGGATGAGGCGCGGAATTATATTAAGGCCAAGGGTTGCTAGGTGGAACGTGGGCCAGATGAGCATATTCCTTCAAATAATAGGGAACAGTGGAGGCGGTATTTTTCTGTTCCATATTTGATGGTAGAAAATTAGGGGATATGCGTCGCAAGGACTGTACAATTTTGAGCAGGGGAACGTCATCATCCTGAATTAGCAAAATTACATTGTGAAGCTCATGGTATGGCTTCACAGCAGAGGTCATTGTGATGCACACATCAGCTTCTGCTAAGTATCCTGCCTCAATCAGTATGTGAGATTCCTTTGTAAATTGATCAGAAAACTCCATGAGGGTCTCATTACAGTAGAATCTAATCGTCAAAAATTCCACCTTTTGCTGCAGCATCTTTGAGGTGCCCCAAAACAGTTAAAGCATGGTAACTTTTACATCCTGGTAGGTAATGGGGCTGCTTGGGAGGTAACAGATGACTTGATTGGCACTCCCAACATCCAAGGCAGATATCAACAGTTTTGCTTTCCATTGATTGGATGCGCCTTCTGTTAAAAATTTAAACCATTTGAAGAAGCGATGGATATTCCTATTTTGATCAAATGGAGGCAGTTTCTTGATATTGACCTCCTTGTCCCATTTATAGATGCAACTTTTTGGGGCTTACTGAGGAATGGTTATAGATCCAAAAGCAATTTCTTAATAAGAAGCTGGTCCAGCGGAAGTTGGGATGTCCGCCACTTCAGAAGTAGTGTGGACTTCTGTTATGGGTAACAATGACAGTAATTGAGGGAATTGGTGCTACAACTTATACTCATATCCAGAGCTATCATACTGGGTGTAGTAGCTCTGACCAGCATATGCCTCATCATATTATACCCCCTTGTTGTCCTTCTTCTTCCCAATGAGAAGGCTGGGAGGTACTAGTCAATTTCTGCTCCATGAAATGCAGTCATTTAATGGTATCATCCAAGTTATTAGTGAGTTCCTTGTTTTGTTGTCCCCAAATTTGCATTTGACTAAACGTGTTATTGAGCTAGTGCATAATGGCATTCCATTCTTGAAGA
The DNA here is from genome assembly GCA_022478985.1 of Massospora cicadina. Classification (NCBI taxonomy): domain Eukaryota; kingdom Fungi; phylum Entomophthoromycota; class Entomophthoromycetes; order Entomophthorales; family Entomophthoraceae; genus Massospora; species Massospora cicadina. Next base: position 17,025 of record JAKSZP010004082.1, on the reverse strand, counting down.
AGTTCATCCTGTTTTTGAGCACTGCATCTAGGGTAGGTTTAAGTTCCTCATATTTGGCTGGTGCAGTGCTTCATGAAGATTACCCAGCAATTCAGGCTTTATTAGACATAGCCGGAGACTGGAGATTCTTGAGTTTTTTAGCAGTTGATCAATGAGCCCCCTGTAGTGAGCACCACTGTTATGATTTGGGTGGTATCATTGGGATCCTAAATAAGGGCCACACAGGTCAAACACACTTGAACAACAGATAGATGATGTCAAGAGAGTGTCTGTAACTCTCTCGTTCCCAGCAAGATGATGTGGGATGCAAACCCACATTGCTAGGGAACTAGCCGTTAAGAAAAAGGGTAAGAAGACACCTCAAATGGTGCCTGTGCCAAAGGAGCCCCAGGCCAAGGTGTAGGACGCAACATATAAGACCAGGTAAGATAGAAACATAACAACTTGAGTGGACCCCAGAGGGGAGTCCATAATCAAGTGTAACTTGGCGTCAGGGAGCTTGGGTGCCTTGATCTGGAGGGGACCTGGGCGACCCAAGGGAGCACCTGGGATTTTGGTAAATTGTGATATAAGATAGTGGCCCACATAGTTGGAGACCTCCCCAAAGAGATCCGCCACCAGGTTAGCCCAAGGAACCATAAGTAAAACGTAAAAAAATGGGTATTTTTATTTAAGAAAAGTTGACCAACAAGGAATGTTGGTCGCAAAAACATATTTGAAGTGGACCAGGGAAATTCAGATTCTGCGGAAGTGCGCCCAAGCCTTGACGCTCCAATAAACAGACGCTTCTGTCCATTTTAGTATAATACACTGAAAGTGCCTTCACTCGAGTAATCAATTGAAGCTGTATTTTACCCAAGATCAAAATTTCATAACTTGAACGGGACTTGAACCCTTGATCTCCAATAAACTGAATCAAACCATCATCGTTTATAATGTAAATCATTCATTTTAGTGCCTGGGACGAGATCAGAGGCTGGGCGTTTTGCACTCCATTAGTATCAACCTGGGCATGCTTGGCTTGCACCCAGCGTTGATCTAAGGTGTGTTTCAGGTCAGGAATAGCCTGAAGTTTTACCTTATGGGCCTCCTGTTGCCCAGCCTTATCTCTAGCATCAGTTCCTACTATAATGTCATCCAACCATGACACAACCCTCTCCTCCTTCTTGGGCTCCACCCCCTCCAGGGGCGTTCGCTAAGGAGAAGTTCTTATGTGCTGGCAGCAACTTCATAGCAGCCACGGCTGGCCTAGGCTGAGATCCTGCAGCCTCAGGGAAACGATTATGAAATTATTTGATCAGGTTTTGGGCATGTACACAATCCCATGCTGGCACCCAACTGTTCTCTGCTGCGTCAAACCCTTTCCAAGATACCAAGTACTCAAGGCATCTCTTAACCCGGCAGGAGGCTACTATTTCCTCCACTTCCCATTCTGGTGCCCCATCCACAAGATAAGCCTCAGGAGTCACAGGAGGAGGGCCCTCAAACAGGGTCAACTTGCTTTCATGAAAGATGGAGAAGATCCAAAACGTAGAGGGAAGATCCAACTGGTAAGAGTCATGTCTCACCTTTCTAACTACACGGTAAGGACCAATCCTCTTCGTACCCAGTTTTTTGCAAGGCTGCTTGATAGGGATGTTGCGAGCATCAAGCATCACAAGATCCCCTTCCTTGTATACTGGACCCACTCGGCGCTTTCCATTGGCATTCTCCTTATAAACCAGCATAGCCGCCTCTAAACTTGCGGACACCCCTTGATGGACCTTCTTGAGAGTCTTAGCAAAGTCCAGCACCGCTTCCACTTTGGAACCACAGCTGGGCTCCATGTTAAAAGCAGGGTTAAAACTGTGGAGCAAAAAAAGGTGAACAACTGATTGATGAATGCAAAGTGTTGTTGTAGCTAAACTGGGCCATAGGAAGGTGAGGAACCCGGTCTGAATGGTCTGCGGTGGTGTAACAACGCAGAAATTGTTCCAAGCACTGGTTCACTCGCTCAGTCTGCCCATCTGATTGGGAGTGATAAGCAGTTAAACGGCAGGGGCAGATCTGAAGAGTTTTACACAACTCTTCCCAAAAGATGGAGGTGAACTGGGGTCCCCGGTCACTAATGATTTCTTGAGGAACAACATGAAGCGCAAAAACGTGGGCGATGAAGAGCCTGGCCATTTCAGTGGCAGTTACAGTTGTTCTGCAAGGAATAAAGTGGGCGAACTTTGTAAAGTGGTCCACCACCACCATGATTGCATCATACCCATCTGAAACTGGTAACTCCACAATAAAATCCACCAATAAGGAAGTCCAGGGCCCTTCAGCCTTTTGGACTGGTACCAGCAACCCTGCTAAAGGTTGCCAATTGGGTTTCATTTGATTGCAGATCAGGCACTCTTTACAGTACCGCCCTTCCAATTGTAAGTGCATCTTTTCGACTCCAAGGTCTTTGCTTTTCCAGGATGACCAACGGTGATTTCGTCATGATGGTCCTGGATGATATCCAGGCGTAGTGGTCCCTCAGGAACCCATAAGCGCCCCTGAAACCACACCATCTCATCCTTCATGTGATAACCCCTGGATAAGTCCTCCTGATTCAGAGCGCTCTTAGCGAGAACAACAGCATATTCAGCTGATAATGGCTGAGAAAGAACTACCTTCCTAAACATGCTATATTCTGCTGCATTTTCCAAAGGCATGAGCGCTGGCGTATGTACCGTGGACTTAGGAAGTTGAGGCAGAATCATACTCGGTGGAATCATCAACGGGGTGTTGTGAATCTTTACCTCATTTGGATTGAGAGCCAAAGCAGGGTTGCGGCTCAAAGCATCCGCCAAACCATTCTCCTTGCCCTTGGTGAACTCATAGGAAAATGTAAATAGGGCAAGGGTCTCATGCCAATGGGTCTGACGTGGTGTTAGAACATGTAGAGCATGGTAGTACAACAGGGCTCGGTGGTCTGTGTGTAGCTGGAATGGTTGGGAAGAGCCATGTAAATGGTGACGCCAATAAATCAGCGCCTCCACCACTGCTAATAACTCCTTGTCATATACGGCGTAATTTAACTCATGCAGAGACATTTTCCTAGAAAAATATCCCACAGGATGCTCAGACCCATCTTCACCCACCTGTAACAGGGCAGCCGCAATGGCGAAGTTGGAAGCAGCTGAGGTCACAATGAACTCCTTTGCAGGATCAACATGGTGAAGGATGGATGTGGATAACAAGGTGCACTTCACCGCTTGGAAAGCATCCTCCAAAATGGGGTACCACTGAAGCAACTTGGCCCCACTAGCCTTATATAAGGGGGCTGCCACCTCGGAAAGATTGGGTGTGAACTTCTTGAGGAACGTACACATCCCCAAAAAGCTCCTCAGTTCCTTGACATAGGTGGGGGTAGGCCACTCACGAATAACCTTCTCCTTGTCTGGAGTTATCATATGGCCCTGGTCAAAAATGACGTTGCCCAAAAAAGTAACCTGGGACTTGAAGAATTCGCATTTGCTAATCTTGAGGGTAAGGCAAGTGGCCCTCAATCTCTCCACTACTTGTCAAAGGTGAACTGCATGTGACTCATGATTGGTGGAAAACACCAGAATGTCATCCATGTAGGCAACCGCACATACCCCCAACAAGTCTCCCAACGCAGCATCAATGCGGCGTTGAAAGATGTCAGGGGCATTCTTAAGCCCAAAGGGCATAACCTGAAACTGGAAAATTCCTTTTCTGGTATGGAATGCGGTTAACCATTCCTGGCCCTTCTTTATCCAGATTTGATTGAACGCATTGAGGCAGTCCAGCTTGGAGAAGACCTTCGCCTTCTCCACATAGTGCGCAATCTGGGAATCTAAAGGGATGGGATGGAGATTGGGTACAGTCACATTGTTTAAATTTCCATAATTGACACACGGACATAAAGTTCCATCAGCCTTCTCCATAAAAAGCAGTGGGGAGCAAACAGGGGAGGTACGCTGAAAGATGTCACCTTTGGCCAACTGCTCTTTCACCCATACATCTAAAACCTCTTCTTCCTGGACATTCAATGGGTATATGGGGGAAGAAATATGCACCAGATTCACAGTAAGTTTAAATTCACAATCAAACTCGGAATGTTCTGGTAGTGTAATAGCTGAAGCTGCATCAAAAGAAGATGCCAACTCCTCCAAACAGGAAGGTAAGGAAAGTCCCACAGTGGGCTTCAGCAAAGGGGCAAGATATGCACTGGGAACATTGGGCCAATGGGGTAATTTAAGGCGTTATCCTCAGACAGAGGAACAATCAACTGGTGACCATTTGTTAAAGACAAGGATAAAGTGTTTTCTTTCAAATTAGTTCTGATGTCAAACTTTCACCACCACTCAACACCCAAAATGATGGGAAACAAGAGGTTTCTGATAGCCTGAAACTGGTCAGATAATAGATAAGAACCTACCTGGAAATTGACTGACTCCATGATGTTTAGTGTAGGGATACCTTGAGAAGCCCCACCTCTAACCATACCACCTGGTGAGTAACTCAACTCAAGGTAGTCAGCAAGTTTTTGGTCAATAAAATTATTTGAGGCACCAGTATCCCTCAATATAGTTGTGCTGAACTTTCCATAAGAGGATGTAAGGGTAGCAGTCAACAAGAAGTATCCATAATGGTATTAATTCAACGCAGAAAACGCCATCAACTCACCAGAAAATTTTTCTTCTGGCTTGAACAAGCCATCAGGGTATGTTTTGGAATCATAGAAGGGGGAAGGATAGTGGGCCACTCTTACTACTGAGGCCACATATCCTCCCACACCTTCTGCTGGTGCATATACATCTTTATATTTGTGATGAAGTTCCTTTTCCACTTTCTGAGAACCCCTAATCATGGTTGGGGTCAAATGAGGGTTCTCAGGAGTAATCTGGTAGACTGAAATGGAGTCCTCATCCAGACCATATGAGCAAATAAAAGGTTCGTTTTGGGATAAATTGCTCACGTTATAAAACGCGTTTTTCAGCTCAAATGAACCCCCACTCATTCCAAGGGTTCGGTGTGCATCGTTATCCAGGGCCATCACCCCCAAGCCCTGAGCTGATGCCTCAGCATGCACCTCAGAAACATGTTTGGAAGAAAGAACGATAACGGAATTGTTTTTGTTAAATTTGGGTTCAGACCCTTCAATGTTCCCAATTTCCGCCGAGATGGGGAGGAAATCAGTGGGAAGCATCTCATGCTTCAAGGAAAAATCACTAGTTGAGGAAGCACTGTTTATAGGGACGACCATGGGTGACATCATCGCGGCAGAATCATCTGAAACCTTTACTTCATTCTTGGGTCTAGACCCCTGTACATTTCCAAATTTAGAAGAAGTAGAAGGATTAGAAGGATAAGATTCCCTCATTTCTAGAGGCGCGCATGACTTTTTGGCTTCCATATTTATATGATTTGATCTGATGATGGCCAAATTACCTGGCCCCTTCTGGGTTGGGGTGGAGAAACTACCTCAAAGGGTTTTGACAAGGTGATCAAATTTGGAAGGAGGCGACTGCCAAATTGGGGAGTTTCACATTGATATGTCCAAGGTCAAATGGAGAAACAATGTTTTTACTTTGTCAGTTAATGGCAAAGCCTGGGCTTTTTCGCAGAATTCACTCAAGTATACTTTCATTAGACGACCCACTTGATGCAGAGAAAAGAACTCAAAGAAGGAATGGACAGATGCTTCATCAGGTCGATTCTGATCCAAGACCTGTTCCAAACCCCCTATTGCTTGCCACAAGAGTGGCTGTGTGCGGAGTACCGCAAAAACCCAGTCACCCGCCTCAAGAGACAACTGGGACAATAGATCCACTCCTCACAAAAGCGGATGGGAACTAGATGAATTGTTTTTCCTAACGAGGGTTTTGGCTCCAGAGAAGCTAAGGCCTGATGAATTTCCAAGTAAAATTTCAGGAGAAAGGTGGGGAATCATGATATTAGGATTGTGAAAAGTTCAAGACCACCAGGTATGAGCAGGAAGGGTGGGAACTTACCAATTAGTAGTTGCAAGAATAACGCCAAGATGCACCAATACAAAACCAAATGAGAAAACTGTGGTGAGCACCATTGTGGCAGTGACAAATGGCCAGCGCACCCAATTTACTAATAATGAAAGTCCCACACAGATAATTCTTATGCACATATAATAAAAAAGTTGGTCAGCTAATGTCAAGAGAGTGTCTGTAACTCTCTCATTCCCAGAAAGGTGATGTGGGATGCAAACCCACATTGCTAAGGAACTAGCCGTTAAGAAAAAGGGTAAGAAGACACCTCAAACGGTGCCTGTGCCAAAGGTACCCCAGGCCAAGGTGTAGGACGCAACATATAAGACCAGGTAAGATAGAAATATAACAACTTGAGTGGACCCCAGAGGGGAGTCCATAATCAAGTGTAACTTGGCATCAGGGAGCTTGGGTGCCTTGATCTGGAGGGGACCTGGGCGACCCAAGGGAGCACCTGGGATTTTGGTAAATTGTGATATAAGGTAGTGGCCCACATAGTTGGAGACCTCCCCAAAGAGGTCCGCCACCAGGTTAGCCCAAGGAACCATAAGTAAAACGTAAAAAATGGGTATTTTTATTTAAGAAAAGTTGACCAACAAGGAATGTTGGTCGCAAAAACATATTTGAAGTGGACCAGGGAAATTCAGATTCTGCGGAAGTGCGCCCAAGCCTTGACGCTCCAATAAACAGACGCTTCTGTTCATTTTAGTATAATACACTGAAAGTGCCTTAACTCGAGTAATCAATTGAAGCTGTATTTTACCCAAGATCAAAATTTCATAACTTGAACGGGACTTGAACCCTTGATCTCCAATAAACTGAATCAAACCATCATCGTTTATAATGTAAATCATTCATTTTAGTGCCTGGGACGAGATCAGAGGCTGGGCATTTTGCACCCCATTAGTATCAACCTGGGCATGCTTGGCTTGCACCCAGCGTTGATCTAAGGTGTGTTTCAGGTCAGGAAGAGCCTGAAGTTTCACCTTCTGAGCCTCCTGTCACTCAGCCTTATCTCTAGCATCAGTTCCTACTATAATGTCATCCAACCATGACAGATGATATGGGGACTGTCAGTCCTCTTAACAGTCTGAAAATATAAGAAAATAGGAGCAATTGCCCTGACAACACTTTTATTTATTTTTATAAATGCAGCGACTCTTCACTGTTCTGCTCTTCCTCTACTATCAACAACCTCCTCCTTTCAATCACCCATCTTGCTTATATATCAGCAACTTCATTCAATATCATTCTCATAGTTTAGACAATTCTAATCTGTCAATTTCCATTGGTTTCAGCTGTTATTTTTCAACTCTCTATCGCCCTAACGTGAGGCGATCTAAATTATACTCATCTAATGTTGACATCACCTTATTGCCTTATTTGGAGGCAATCCAATAACAACTCATTATAACCCAATATCACCTCATCATAAGGCGCTGTAAGGAGAGTGTCTATAACTCTCCTGTTCCCAGTGTGTTAGTGCTCAGTGCACAAAGCTAACGCCAGAGAACTAGCCGTCAATTCAAAAGTGACTAGAGCCCAGCGTAGGGTGCTGAAGCAATAATTACTCATGAAGAAAAGTATGATCATAATAGCAAACAACCCACCAAAAACAACGTGGTGCTCAAAGGAAAAAGGGGTAAACGTCCCAGGTTGGAGGGAACCTGGGTGACCCAACAGTGCACAAGTTGAAATTTTAATTGCATTTATAATAAAGTAGTTAATGTAGTGTGAGACCTCCTTGAAGAGGTCTGCGCACAGGTTTGCTAGAGATAACATAATGAAAATGGGAAGAATGGGAAAAGTTTATTAGGAAAGTCAACCAACAGGAGTGTTGGTCATGGGAAAAAGAATTAAACTACGTCAGGGAAATATGGGGTTTGCTGAAGTGGGCCCAAGCACTGACCCACCAATAGGCAAACACTACCATCCAAATTGGTAGCATACGCTAAAACTGACTTCACTCAAGTAATTAATTGAAGTTGGATCTGCGCTGAACGCGTTGTTTCATAAATGGAATGGGTTTCAAACCCCCATTCCTCAATCAACCAAATAGTGCCATTGTTGTTAATTGAATAAACTGTTCATTTTAAAGCCTGGGCTGACAAAAGGGCTGGGCGTTCAGCACTTCACTAATACCAACTTGGGCATATTTAGCTTGTACCCAGCGTTGGTCTAGTGTATGCCTGAGGTCAGAGAGGTCCTGAAGCTTCACCTTCTGGGCCTCCTGTTACCCATCCTTATCCTTAGGGTTGGTCCCCACTATGATGTCATTTAACCATGACAGGTGCTCAAATACTTGTAAATATTATCCTAGTCAGCAGATTTTCACCATTCCATCATAACTCTTCAGGGCTTATCATCTAGTTATATCAGAATCTCAACAGCCAGTTCTCTCATTTTCAAAATGTCATTTTGGATGGCTGTGCCTGCATTATTATGGTTTGGTTTTAAATGGTAATTATTCTAAATTCTAGATAATTCTTATTATTCTTATCAGCATTCTCCATGACAACCATCCCCAGTTAGATGGCCAGATGGAGAGGGTTTAATCAGGTTCTCAAACAATATCTTTTCTGTTACATTTCCTCTTAATAAGATATTTTCACTTTATGGGTTTGGTTGGCTTAATTCACCTATAACAACAGATGCCATGCTTCAACTGGGATGTTTCTATCCTTTGCAAACTATGGACAGAATCATCAGTTGATTGGGGGATCAGATAGTGGGGTTTTCCTGAGGGCAGTTAAAATGATACAGACTATGAGTAGTGTTTTGGACTATTGCATGGAAACTTGGAGTGGGCTATCAGTTAACAGAAACAACATACAGATCAGCATAAAGCATAAGACCCACAGTTAAAAGCTGAAAATGAATTCCAGTATTGCTAAGAAATTATAATGTGCCAGTGAGAAGTCAAAAATGATACCAGTGGTTTAGGACCATATGGAGCTCTCTTTATTGTTAATGAATTTGCATTTGAGCTGGAGATGCCAGAGGGGTCTAGGGCCTATCCAGTGCTCCATGCTTCTTTACAGTTGCAGTTTAAAGGAGAGATGCTGGACCAATCCAGTCCTTTGAGTCCTCAGGGAGATGATCATTTTGAGTATGAGGTAGAGTAAATTCTCAATATACAATGTATCTGAGGTCATCATAAATTATTTTTTTTATTTTTTTAGCACTAGGTGGTCCCAACCTAAAGGGGGATACACCAATCTGTCATCATAAATTATTAGTAAAGTAAAAGGGTAGTCTGGTGGAGGAGGCTATCTGGCAGATGCAGAAGGACTGTGCTTATTGTCCTAATAAAGTTTGAGAGTTTTTGCCTCATGGGGAATGCAACAGGTCAGATAAGCCTGACTGCTGCATCAACCTGATCCAAGAGGTTCTGATGCCAGTTGAGGAATCTAAGTTGAGGGTCAAAATAGGGAATGTTTTAATACAAAGTCAGGTTTGGAGGTAGTTTTGGTAAGACCCAGAGAAAACCAAGTCAAATTGTGGAAGCAAAAAATTGGGGTCATAAAATTTAATTAATTCTTACTGGATTTTCTCACATGATCTTGCCTAATCGTTATGAGTTGGGGCATAGGATTGCATAATGGGATGACTTGGGTTTCTCTTGGAAACCTAGTTAATTGTAAGCTAAATTAATTATTGGAAAATGATATATTGGGATAAAATTAGAGCTGTGAGGCTCTAATTTTGTATTCTATTCATAAATAAGAGTTATTTTTGCTAAATTTAACCTTTACAATAAATTTACAGATTTATCGTTGGTTATTTCAAACAAGTATTTTAGAACATGAGCTCTTATAGCAAGTTTGGCCAAGCATTGGCCTCTCTTTTGGAGCTACCCTAGGGGCAGGGGATATTGTTGGTGATAAGCGGCATAGGGACAAAGATCAGAGTATACATCATGAATCACCAACATGGTTCACAGACACGGGGACTGGTAGCAGCTGGCATGTCAGTCCTATGGTCTCTTACATGGTTAATGTTGCCGAATGCATTTGACACACTGGAGAGAACTGATGCGGTGCAGTATCTCTACAATAAGAAAGCAGAATAATGCAAAGTTAATCAAGTTATTTAGAATGTTGGAATATAGGTATAAATGGCTTTTGATTTAAATAGGTTTGCATTAGAAGTGCTATAAATCTTATAAGCCTAGCATAAAATCTATAAAACACCCTGATATTTTGATATTTTATGGCTGATCCTTTTAAGGCAATAGGCTTTAAAGATGGGCAGAAGGGTTGGAAATAGATGCGTTGCTAAGTAGTGTTGGAGATCAGCTCTAGGCCTAAATAGCTATCAGGTAAATACATAAACCTCACTCTATAATTTAATAATATCTATTATAAATCTCTAATCAATTTACTGCCAATATTCAACATAATCATCTTCAGTATATGACAAAACTTGGACTCTGATTGAGATCTATTCGGTTTCCTTAGATATTTTTATAATAGAGATATCGTCTATAGTTATTTTTATCATTTTATCTGTTAAGATATTAATATAGCAAACAAAAATGTAGTAAGTCCTATCCAAGGATATTATATCGATTGGAAAAGGTTACAAGGTTGGTGCAAAGTTAAAAGTTTATGAGATACAAACCTAGAGACTGATTTCAGCTTTATAGAGAGAGATGAGTCCCTTTGACCTTCCGCCCTTTAATCGCCTAAACCTTCTTCAAACCGATGCTAACTTTCGACCTCTTCGAAAGGTTAACCTCCCCTTGAAAGGTTCTACGCACGCTTAAACCTTCTAACTAAATATATAAGGTCCCCAGAACCCTCTAAACGGGACTCCTCCCTCCATCATAAACCTTTTGGCTGGCAATCCTGTCCATCTCTGTCATTAATCATATGGTGTAACTTTAAAGGTCATCCATCTCTGGTCAAGGGTTGCGATCGGGTAGCCGTAGCGTAAACTTATACTTGCAAGTCAAACGCTTGGAAAACTCCCAGGCCAACCCAGGAGTTTGAAATTATTCCAGATAGATCGTATAGTCAAGCAGGTTCTACGCCCCTGATACCGAGATACGAATTAATGCCTTTCATTATAAAGGTGGCGTGGTAAGTATTCTCTTATGGATCACATTATCCCTCCCGCCCACCCTCGTTTTAAGCGAATGGCAGTCCCCTAAGAATAAAAGGTTGCAGCTTTGGCTACTCAGAACCCCTTTTATCCGAGGCCCTTCAGTTATGTCATTTGAAACGCTATTGGGCACCTGTTCGTTTGCATGGGTTTCCTACCTGCATCCTGTTGAGCCCCTAGTTCACCTGGTATCGCCTCAACTTAAGCTCTCACTGGACCACATGATTTGCCCAAAGTTTAACCTTCCCAACCAACTTTTGACAAGCCCTAAAACTCCTTAGGTTTCACCCCGTTTACAATCCAAAGGTCAAAGTTACGATTCAGCTAGATAGATCCCCGCTTTAAGTTGTCAGAGTAAACCTTCGCCCTGAGTTGGACGGTCAAGCTATAAAACCCCACGGTGCAAAGGTCGGCCTCGCAAAACCTTTACGACCCGACGGGCTTTTAAGTAGTGGCATCGCTATGGAAAGTGGCGCGCGATAAGAGGCTTACAAGGGAATCGCCAACCTTTAATTAAAATACTAGGCGGGGGTGCTCTTACAGGCGGAGTAAAACTTCTGATTTCCGAGCATGAGGCCTTGTCCTTGAGGAGGGAGCATAGCAGATCAAGGTCCGGCTTGGGCCTGGCGCATTCCGCAGGGGAGGGTCGGTTGGTGAGAACTGGGGCGCCGCTTCGTGTCGCAAGCCAATCGGAATTCTGAATGAAATCCGCATATAAGACGGGGTCAAACCCCGTCGGGAGCCCCGTCCCGGTGTAGGGGAACGAGCGGGAGTAGTTGTAAGAGGCGAGGAAATGATCAAAGGTGACATCAAGGCTCGAGTCGAAAGATCGGCTAAGGCTTTGCGAGGGTAGAGGATCCTCGCTAGTAAACTGCGGAGTGTAGCTCAAGTACGAATTGAAAGGAACCATATAATCCTCCAACCCTGGAAGTGCGGCTTCCGAGGATTCTCTATGAAATTCTGAAAAACACGATTTAGGCGCCGATGACTCAAAATTAGGAGCGACCAAGCTAGGTTTGAAGGCTGGCGGCTCTGAGTTGACGATCGGGCTCGGTGGGTTAAAGGTTGGCCGCACCGGTAAAGCAGGAGGGTCGGGATGGTTTGTAGCCTCGGAGTTGAGCAAGGAGTCCAACCTGAAGCTAGAGTTCAGCTCCGGGGTGACCCATTCAAAGTTTTGAGTTTGGATAGGAGAAGCTGATTTCTCTCCTCCCGCTTCGAGACGCGCGATTCTCCAACTCCTTAACTTTGGCTTCAAGGGTTTTGACGTAGTTATCCTTCCTGTCGCGAAAGGCCCGCTGAGCGGCTCGGTTTTGCGCCAACCGTTTCTATCAAAGGGTGAGATAAAACATAAGTCTACGTTACATTTGCCGGCTCCGTGTTGGAGGGTTTGCGCCCCGGCTTCTTACGAACCTTCTCGGAGGCTGATAAAGTCAACACCATCGTAAGATACTTACCTCCAATTCTCATTTGCTTATCTGGGATTAGGTCGGAAATGGGCAGCAGCCTCTTCTCATTGCCAACCATCCATTCAGTGGATTCGTTTGTAGCGGTGGGATCCATGAGAGTGACAAACGGCCAAGCCTTGATTTATAATAAGTTTACTTCGATGCAATTGAGGATCGGGGCTTAGAATGTCGAACTATTGGCTCACGAAGTTGATGTTTTCTATTTAGGGCAGTTCCCGGATAAATGACGATAATTGGGCAGATCACTCTTTTGAATTCTGGAGATGGTAAATTCCTATCGGGCATGATTGGTTTGATAAATGTGGATCTACACGAGTTCCAGACGGCTCGATATTCGATTCGTTCGATTGCTCGAATTGGCTCTTTATTGGTTGATAATTCAATCTGCATGTGGTTTGCAAAGGCCAAAAGTGGAAATAGGTAAGCTCCACCTGCAGCCTTAGCAAACATGATGGCCTTAATCAATTATTTACAAGTGCTCTGTTTTTGATGATCCAATTACCACATCAACTTAAATTGTGGATCTGTTGAAAGGAGTAACTCTGATTTGATAGATCAGGAGATCAATCGGCATGGCTGGTAGAATAATTGGAGTTAATAATCAACTTACTCGGAGTTTGCATTTTGACAAAAAAGCCGCCTTTTAATAAGAATATGTTATGTTTTCTCTAGGTGCTCAGATTGAAGTCTTAATTTCTGTAGCCTGTCAACCTGAGTAAAAAAGAAATCAAGATTTAGCCGACGTGGGTGGCTACGGTACAATTTACTACCTTCTCCGATAGCAGGTTCCATAGGGTTAAAGGAGCAGGTCGGTAAATTATATTTTTTCCGATTCCCCATCTCGTAAATTTATACGAGGTTAATCATCCAACCTTAAATTGGCTTCGAGCTTCAAAAACTAAGAATCTTAGAAACGATTCTCCTTCAAATCATATATAGAGTATATATCCAGTAATCAAACCTCAAATAAATTGCATTATCAATCGTTGAGTTGCACACCTCGCATTTATGACATTGCGGTTATAGTTAAATAATCGCGGTGATAATTTTAAATCGACTAAAGTTGAGCATTTTACCAAGTATCTATAATGGATACTTTTGTAAGTATGGAGTGAATTTTATGACAACTTTTGTAGGGCGCATTTTCACTCGCTCCTCCACCTTTATTGCACCAAAATGGACGTCGAATACCTTAGATTAAATAAATATTAGGCCCTTAGGTCAATAAAGGCAATAGTAAAATCATATGGCCAAATGAATATCTGACCTACGACCTTAAGGTTTTGGTAAACTTAGTGCACCATAATTGTTGACTAGAACTTCATGCCAATATTTAAATCACCTGATGGCCTACTTGTCATGAATTAAGAACTTCCTTATCTGACAATGGGGATGGCACTTTTAAACTTTGTACAAATTTATAAACCTAGCTCAGCCCTGTAACCTAGGATCTGGTCCAATCGACTACTATGAAGATAAGTTAAAATAGAAGGGTCTCAGCGATATGATCACTTACTCCGATTGGTCAGAGTAACAGCTCAATACATACCCTGTCTAAATAAACCATGAATAATTTCTTGGATGTCTCATTTGCAAAGTATAAGCAAAAGCCAGCGTTGTATATCTAATATATCAGAGATATTTCTACATTTACTCTGCCGTTCCAAATTTTATAATCTTCATCCTATAAGTCCATCATATGGGTTTATCCCCATTTATCATTTGCTAAAGTATTAGTAGCCTTGTCGAGACCACTAAATTGATAAACGTTTAGTACCTTAGTTTTTCAACAATCATTGTTATGACCATATCTGGACTTTGCCATCTAGAAAATTATACTGGGCTGCGCTGCATAAGTAGGGTTTAAATCTTTCTGGTTTTTGGTAATCTGACATAATTTAAATTGCAATCAAAAACTCCAAGCCTAGTTTGTCAGAATTTGTTGAAACTCATGATGCCAGATAATAAAGATATCAGATCGACATAAACCATCAAGTGAGTGTTGTATCTTTTTATTAGTATGGCTATCAAATCTGGGATAGAGATAATGTACAGGAGGCCTCTGCAAATTCCCCTGAAGATAAAAGACAAATAAGATTAAGTATAAATAGTAACATAGTGCATGGAAAAAGCACACTACTGCACAAGTTCCTCCTTGGAACTTCTCAGATCTTTTTCAATCACTAGACCTCTGTCCTCTGCCAAGGTCTTATTATGTTGGATCTATATATTTAAATGGATGTTGTTATATATATATCTGTTTGAGATTTATAGACTCTGACACCATTTAACTGATTGTGATGAAACTTTGATGAGTTATTGTGGGCATGCCTGTGAAAGTTTATGAATTTTAAAAATTATTAGTTTCATAATAAATTAAAAGTTTTATATGCAAGAAGTGAAAACCTATATGTTCTCAATGGTATTTGCTATATTATTACAAATAAGCAGTTTGGTATTTGGTTGATTTGATATTTTAAATGGTTTTGCTAAGTGATTAGTGGTCATTTGGTCTAATCAGCAGGTTAATATAAATCAAAACTTTGAATCAAAAACCTAATTTGATTTTAAAGATACCTCCTCTCTTATAATCAGCTCAGCTTTTGGCTCTTAACTTAGTCACATCTATATCAACCATGTTTATCTTACAACACGTTGGTAACTGACTCATTGAAACCAATCCAATAGACTTCTACAATTTACTAAGCTCCCCACATTGGTTAGAAATCTATTGCCCATATTCATATGTTAAAAATATCAAATTATAGATTTTTAAACCAAACTCATTCATCTCCAACCTCAATTAATCTCCACCAGTATTGCTTAAGCCCAAATTGATATTGATTAAATGAGCAATTTGAGTTCTAGTAAAATCTAAATTAATAAATTTGAATATCTGAAATTCTATAAACACTGTAGCAAAGCACAGATAATGGATGCTAGTAGCATATAAAAGTATTACAGAATACTCAATTCCTAAAATTCCTAGTATAAAAAACTCTAGTCCAGTAACAACTTCCAAAACATTAAACTATTTGTACAAAAAGTGATACTTTAATAAGATAATCATGGTAAATATTTATATTTGAAATCCTAGAACCATAAAAAAGTCCCAATTTTAGGTGCACAATCAACAGGGGTTACAATTGTAACGAATCGAAAAACATCCCAGTTTTCGACCGCCATCTTGCCTTGGCGATGGGTGCCAAATGATTGTCTAATATGAGATTCCCTCCCCGAGGTAAGCGCTTTGATTTGTCACTCACCAATTCAACCTCGGATATGGGAAATTCGAAAAGCGAGAAAAGACGACACAGATAAGTGAGGATCTGACCCCGAAATTAGCCTTGTTTTATTTATTATCGAAAATAAACACGCGGACGAATTCAATCCCGATAACTTAGGGCACCGCGAACGAGACATAAAAAACCAGGGTATTTGGCGGAATCAAGGTTCTCGACGCCAAATCCCAATATTTTGTTGAGGATACAAAATTTAGATCGCCGCGGGATACCAGGTAAGACAAGGCAAGGGCGGCCCCGAGGCCACCAGAATCCCACGCGAAAGCGGGAAACGAGGAAAAATTCTGAACTGAGTTCAGAATCGCGTGGGCTCGACCTTTTAAGGTCACCCTTCTGGGGAGCCCCTCCTGCACTGTTCTTTAGACCCCTAAGAGCCTAAGAATAGTGCGGGAGGGGCACAGCCCAGTGCTGGATCCCGCATAAACCTCAAAAAAACCCAAGTGTTTCGACTCGAGATTCGGATTTCCGAATCTCGAGTCGAAATGTAATGATCGGTTTAACCCGACCGTTACACTAAGTCTCCAATATTAGTGACTTTATATTAATAAGTCCCTTCACCTCTTCCACAGGATAGAAACTCTAGTTGTGAGAACCTAAGCAAGACTTGGCCACCCTGGCAAATAAAATAAAATACTTGCTAAAGTCTTATACTCAAACCAGGTATTGACTGTCAAGCCTCTTGGGAATAGCACCATTAAGTCTATAAAAAGCAAAAGCACTACACCCCCATGACTTTACTCATCCTTCAGATAACTTTAAGAGAAGATTTACTATTTTAGTAGGGCCTTGGGAACTTTTTCTATAAACCCAGTTTATTATCCTCCTATTGGCAACTTTTTTGGGGTATAGACATCAATTGAAAACGCGCCAAGATTAAATATGGTCCTTCTTAAAGTGAGGGCATTTTATAAGTTATTCTATGCCCATATGTAAAGCAGTACCATACCTGATTACCTTTCTTAAATTTATGTAATGTCCAGTGCATATTATTCTTGGTTTTATGATTATTTTTTGAATCAAGGAAGATCCATAAGCTTTGGTTTAAATTTTAATTAGTGCCCTGACCAATCGGTCAAAATACTATTCTGGTCAGATTCCATTATCATCTATGATAGAATACAACAAGGGAGGCAAGGCAGGCCATCA
>JAKSZP010004081.1:0-175378 GCA_022478985.1 Massospora cicadina | reverse complement strand
AAAATTGGAGCTAGCAAACCCATCTAGAAAATCTCAAATTTAACTTTGGGGCTGAACCAAATCCTCTTAACAAGCCTAATGAAGTAATCAACCTAATGACTTTCTTGCCACTCTATTTTTCAACGCCAAGGCTTACAGCTGCTCAACCAATCTAGCCAAACCAAACAATTGCCACTAATATATTTTCCTTGGCCAAGGCAACTGAAAATCTCAACAAATCTTTCAAGTTAGCCAAGCCAAGTGGCCTCAAAAACAAATCACCCTCTCATACCACTTCATGTTATTTTAAACCTTTTAATTATTGTGCTTTATTTTGCTTAAACTTTAGGTTTCCTGACGAGTCTCAAAACAATTCCAAGGATATTAAGAAATTGCCTCCTGACTGCCTTTTTAATTTTTTATGAAGCTGTTCTCTAAATATTTATCCTTAAAGCATTGGTCAACCCCAGCATTAATCTACTTTCCAGTTGCTATTTAGCTGATTTATCTGGCGACCCAACTGTTTCTTGTATAATGATCAATTTCAACAACAGAATTAGTTATGAACTTCCCAATTGCTATCTTGAATTCACATGAGGCCAAATCAAATATTCTCTCCTTAAAGTTGACTGGACCAAACAGACCAAATATCTACCTTTTTCCATTATGACTCTTACTTCAGAGTAGTTCCTTTCAGAAACCTCAATGTTCAAAAAATCTAAGCTGAATTGGCAGCAAATTATCAAACCCTAGCCCGTAATTATTCGCCACCTATCATCAACTTGAACCTCAAAGATCTAAATATTCTAGCCAAATATATTTCTTTAAATGCTTAACTACAAATCGTTTTTATCATTTTATTTCAAACCACCCAATCCAGACCTTGTTGTTATGGCATGGCCTCTCCTTATAAGTCTTCCCTTTTCTACCTCAACTCCTTATTGGGTGCTACTGACTATCTTGACCAGAACATGAACCATTATGATATTCACCTGTGCTGAACTCTATTTTGAAACCAAATCTACACCAACTAGATTTTATATTCACTCTCATATCTCTCAACCTGACGCCAAAACAAAGAGTGTCATTCCTAAGCTAAGTGAATTAACCAAATCTTGGGATCTCTGCCTCTAAATACTTAAATTTTTAGGTAAATGAAGTTTATGAGATACACTGTCCTACCACCTTCTGCCTACAGATTTTGAAATTAGCCCCAAATTTACTCGCTGAAACTACACCATACCAAACTACCTTCAGTTATCACTTCCATCCCAACTCTGGTATTTGGGACCCTAAAGAGCTGGCTAACCTGAAGACCCCATTACTACCCTCAGTCAAGGTTTAGAGGGGATAGTGTTAGGATTCACCATAGTGGGTGTGAATCCTCGACCTTGGGTTTATAATAAATTATTTATTTAGACAATTCTGCTCATATTATTAATTAAACAATTAATAATTGTCAGGATTAGAAACCAAAATATTACCCTTAATTCACATAGAATTAAACGGATATTAACGCCAAATTTACAGTTAAAAAATTCAAAATAAATCGCCCATAAATGCTCTACTGACTGACAAGGTAGAGAAGAGAGCCAAACCAACATGTTATCATCTTGATATTAAGCCTAATACTATAATACATATGCAATTCCTCTATTCACTTCTGTAACGACCTTATATCACCTATTATACCTTTCTATATGCTGGCTTCACTATGGCAGATAATGGAAAAGAGTTAAAAGTTTTACCCTTATCTCAGTCCAGCTAATGATGAAGTTTGATCTACTCTACCCCTGAACTTTATTGTGCTATACCTCCTACATTCCCAAATCTTCTTTCCATTCTCGCACATGGTATGCACCAATCTCTCCTCATCTGGAATTCACCCTCTTTTATTTTATTATATTCTTGATTCAATTTTGTACTATTTAAAGTACCATTTATACCTTAAAAATTATGCTCAATCTAATACATCTTTCATCATTATCTTTTTCCTAGCTTATCTAGAACTTGTCTGTATGATAAGCAGAGATTTTCCTTGGAGAATACTTCTATTCCACCAAGAGATTTTATTGTTAAAATAATAGATTACTGCCTGTTTGCGTGAATAGAAGATACCAAGCCAAGGACGCAGATTCCATCAATGTAATGCCTTAGGGATAAAGAGACCCCAAAAGCTTCTTCTAGAACTAACTACAATTTTCTAATTGTGTAGCCTTTAAATAACCTGCCCTTTGAATTAAAAATCTAAAGAAATATACTCTCCATTCTATAAAAGAATTCTGATTGGTGCCATTCATGGTTAATAAGCAGCAATTAAGCGTGGTAGGCTAAAGGATTAACATAGATTAGGCCATGACTGTGAATGAGTAGGGCTTGGGGAAAATTTATAATAGGAGCAATATGTCAATTGCCATTAAAATATCAGCAGACAGCCGTCAGAAAACTAGGAACCCCATTACTGATTATTTTATGCTGGCATGGGCAAATAAGGGTTAAAATATAAAAATATATAAAAAGAAATATGGAAACCAAGGAAGCAAGCCTTGGAATCAATAAGTAAGAAAACAGAAGTTATAAGATTGGGGATTAGGAATTTGGTCCTTAAAAGTAAACATTAAGGAATTAAGGGCCACGTTGGATTTTCCAACAATATATCAATACAACTTTGACCACTACATATAAAGTTTGAGGCCATGGGTTGAGTTAAAGTATATTAAGAAATTTAACTCTGTGTCTAATTATTAGTTGAGATAGAAAATTAAGCAATTAGTAATAATATCATATATGACTGGTCAAACTAATTTCAACAGAAGGAATTTCATAAAGGTGGATAGGAACATCACTGCAATTTTAGGAAGAGCTTATTGAATTAGAATAATTCTCATTTTGGGGTTTACCTAATAACCATAAGGTAATTTTAATAGCTGTCAATGAATAATTGGATACCAGCACTAAATCCAAAATGGTGGTGCTGGGTTAGAATTTTTTAAGGTAACTTCCTATCCAGGTTTGATTCATCATAAAGCTATGAAATTTGGATAGAGTAATTATTTAATCACATAGGTCTTTAAATAATTTATATTCTATCTGTTATCCAATTTGTCTTCTTGAAATTCTGGTATAATCAATGTGAATTGCTCACTGCGTTAGTACTTTATATGAGGCCCTATATGAATTAGGTTCAACTGTGCAATTCATATTAGTAAGATATAAGCATAATTTAAATGACATATTTGATATAAGTCATAAGTAAAATGATAAACTCCATATTGAGGCTTCACCTATATTAGGGCGAAGCTCAACCTGGGCCAACAATTTTGGAAAAATAGTAAACTAAAAATGAAGTAAGTTGATACTTGTTTTTATTGTTGGAAAGCTAAATACATATCAACACACACAAAGCGGGAAGACATACATGGATACATAAGACATTGTAGTTTCTAAAGACTCATTATTAGTGGAAAAATTATGAAAATTTTGTATTTTAGAAAAAAATTCGTGCTGCCACCAGTGCCATGTGGAGAAACATTTCAAAAAAAGGAAGTTTACTCAACAGATAAAGTCCCATTTTGGTTCTTAAATAATAAGTATTGATACCATCTAGTACTAAAAAAATATGTATTGATGTTGCTGGCCCCTGTCAAACAGCGTGAACTGCTCTAAGTAAACATGGTATATACCACCTGAAAAAATGGGTTGAGGCTTGAGCCTTATAAGAACTGGGCTCCATGACAATAGCAAAGTTCATCATGGGGAACACCATATAAAACATGGTTTCCCAAGAATCATTTTCAGTGACTATAATACCAATTTCAATTTGAATGTCATAATCAAGATATATAACTTATGTTCATTCACAGAATAGTAACATCGCTCTCTAACCCTGAGTTTAATGGAACAATTAAACGTATCAATGGCTCCCTTGTAATATCCTCAGAAAAAAGTGACAGACCGCCTGTCAGATTGAGTAAGATTCTACCCACTGCTATATCTAGATACAATATCAGTTACAATTAGTCAATCTGACAGGCGGTCTGTCACTTTTTTCTGAGGATAAGCATAACTTAGCAGTTATATAAGACACTCAGGATAGATGCCCTTGTCATACTCTTGTTTAAAAAGACGCCAATGGCTTGGATCCCAAATGTTACTTGTTAGACCTGAGATCGATGCTAATCAAGCTGCAAGGTGAAGATTATTTTAATACACTAGGAAGGCATATTAGGGACCACATTGAAAACTAAATCACTGAGCTAAGTTACTGAGATCTAAAGCGTGTATATAGGCGTTGTTCCATGAAAAGCAGAGCTTTGGGTAAATTGACAAACTTGCAAATGCATGGGTTGGCCCCTTCAAGGTGATAAGAAGTTTAAAATGAGATTACACCTTGAAGAACTTTTCAGATATTTACATTATAAACAGAACACTAAGAAAGTTCATTTTTCCATATATTTTATTTAACCAAGGAAAGCCAACCAGGGGATGGTTCGTTTTATATAAAACCATAATTAAAAAACAAAAAGAAAAAACAAAAAACAAGGGCAAAGAATTATATTATATACAAATTAATATTTTCTTATTCAAACTGATACTTACATCTTTATATTTAATTTATATATGGTAAGAATATAGCACATGTGGTTTTCTTTCCGCTCAAGTTCACTTTCAAGTGTTTTAATTAAGAAATAAGTTTAATTTACCACCACCATCTAACCACGCTCTTTTATGATATGTCACAGATCAGCCGCTTGCTGCTCCAATGTGGGGTAGCAGTGATCCACCACCATGCGTTTCACATAATGCAGGCAAACATGTTTGCATGGGGTCAAATAACCTGCCATCTTCGTCTGGCCATTTCCCCCCACAGGATTTAGCACTCCACCTGGCGCGCATCCACCCTTCTCACCCCATCCTCTCACCCTCCCTTGATCCACAATCCAATTTTTACTCCAAATAACTATGGGTGTTTATTCCCATATGCCAACAAGGAAATTATCAAATTGGCCACTGCTGCATTTGTGCTAGCTGAATTTATCAATTTCCACCCTTTTAAGGGCTATTTTAAATATTGGATTCCAGACGGAGGAGGCCACTGCAGCAGCAGCTTCTACTCCTCTTATTTTAAAAATACTCCCATCCCTACTACCCAAACGCGCCTGCCTACAGATACCACAATGGTGGTGTCCTTTGCATCCCTCCATTCCTACCTCCTAACCCAAGTTTAATACGATCAGCTGATGGCTGGGCTTATGGCATATGGCTCTCAGCCCAAACTCATCTTTGCTGTTCCCTCCAGTGCGGAGCACCTTGATGCCCCTCGCACAACTGCCACCATAATCCCACACCACCCTGCTATAGCCCACCAAAACCCCCATGCTCATATTGCAGCAGCACCTGAGCACTTCTTTGGGCTCAGGTGGATTATAGTCACCAAATTTGTCCCCTCTGTTTTGGACTCACCCATTCCAAAAAATCCTGCCTCAAGCCATTTCCTCTGATGCAGCTTTGGAGCCACAAATAGTGGGTTACAAATGGGGCATTTTGTTGCCCTCTCCCACCCAACATTCTCATTCAATGAGACAGAGTGGGATATCGCCCCATTAAATGAACCACACACATTAACCCACACAATTCTACTCCCACCAATAAGAGTCAGGCTTGGATTACTATTCGCTCCCAAGAAAATCATTCACCCACTACCACCCACCAAACTTCTAATGCCACTACACTCATGAACCTGAAACCATGGGACCTATGGGCCAAGATTGACAAATCAGGTAACGTTATCATGAGTGAGCAAACTGGTCAACCTCTTGGACAGTTCATTTTATGGTCAGGCCAAAATTTTCCTTTCTGATTTTGACAATACCTAAACCACCAAACGTTTCACTCCTAAACCAAATGCTGTCCCCTTCCTAAGTGACCACCAGCTCACCTTAGTTGGTTGGCCTCTCCCCAGTTCCCAAACCTACGCAAAACAGTGGCCAAATCAGTGGATCAATACCAACTTGGGCTACCCACACTCTACTTCCCCCCTGATTTCCCCAAATCTCCCTGCAGCAATATCTCAAAATTATTTGATGATGCCAAAGTCACTGTCATGCATGTTTCTAAACTAGAAGATTTTAACCCATCTGCTAAATTCACCCACCAGAGTATCTCCAATTTTCCCAACCCCCCAAAGCTAGCATGCAAGCTGAACTCAAATAGCGGAATTTGTTGAAGCTTTCTACCATGCTAATCTTGATGAGGAGGTGGAGAACTCATACTACACTGCCATCCACCCACACTACGCTGATGCCCCAACTCCCTGGCTCTCCGTTTTAGTCCATCTCTCCAACCAACTTAAAATAGTTGTGGCAAACTCATCTGCAGACAAACCGCCTGACCCCCCTCTCACCCTCAGCCATGGTGGGTTAGCAGGTTCCACTCCCCGCCTGGTTTGCTGTTTTTGTTTTGTCTTCCTAGCCATTCTTTTTATCAGGTTATTTTATTTTATTTTGGTTCTCAAGTTTTGGTACTGTCTGTCCCCTGGTCAGCATACCTCAAATAAATCAATCAAAAGAATATAGCAGATGGACACCAAACTCCTTTGCTTTGCATTTTTATCCCTGCAACTCTTACTGAAATAATGCTTAGAATTTTTTGCCATGATTTTCGTCAAGATTACAGCCTAATATAAAGAATCAATCACCTCTGATGGTGGGATACAAGACAAATCTGGAGAAATGTTCACTTCTGATGTTGATGTATAAACTAGATCCAAAACATCTAGTACCTATATTTTTGAAAATATTGTAGGAAGCCCACCAAAATCACAAAGAAATAATTTGAATAATAATTTCATCTTAAAGGTTCCCGCCATTTTCTAAAAAAATTGGTACTCATCCCCTATAAACATTTCTTTAATAAAATAAAGTGAATATATAGTTCATAAAAAATTATTAATTGATTATTATAAATTAGCTACCCTCAAGGATATTAGACAATTAGAGCGGTATTTCTTAATTGTATATCTACAAATCCTTTCACTAGGGTCTTTGGGTACCATGGATTCTTACTTAAACAGTTGGTCTTATTACCCCTTTACTAAAAAATTTTTTAGTTCTCCCTGACATGTCCCCAAGTCCCTGGTAAATCTCGCCAAATGTGATGAAAAATATCAATTTAGCTTCTGGAAATCTCTTCCTACCGTAAAAGCCCTCATCTCAGTGAGTGACCAGTTAATAAATATGTAGAGCACCAGTTAAGTCACGTAATCTTCCATTACCAGGTTCTATAAAGGTGGATTTTAATGTCCCATCCGCTAGATATTATGAACTGCAGCTCTTTGACTTCTCAGATTTCATCCAACTCCTTATAACTGGAATTTTTGTACCAGGTGAACAAGCAAATCAAAGATGATTTCTATATATATCAATTCTGTTAATGAGTCTATATTCTACTGTGAACCTTTATGTTGACCAAGGTAAGTTAGGCTGTACTGAGCACTACTTGCGTCTTTTTGTCAGCTCATCTCTATACCATTTAATTCAGGTAACAGACTCCATTTTAAAACAATTCTCAAAATCAACTTTTCAGAAACTTTAAATACTCATCTCATTGTTTTTTATTTCTGCCTCAACTTTCAGTAAAGAGAATTGGAGGTCAATACTTAAGAATTGGCAACTCCTGAATGACTTGCAAACTCAGTTAACTCACCTTAATGAAGGGTCATCAGATAATCTGCTCTGAAATATCCATCCACTTTAATGATCTAAAGTATTTATTTAACTAAGGCAAGCCAACTAGGGGACTGAAAATAATGATATATGTAATGGGATAGGGGGAAGTGAAGTATAGCAAGATTTAGGCACCCCAGAGTAGACGAGCTACCCTTGTTGCAAGCCAGTACTGCCAGGTATAGGGGGGCTGAATGCCTTACTCCAAAGGGGTATCCCTATTATAGAGTAGGTGTGGAGGAAGGGGCCCGTATGCAGAAACCAGACTGGGAACCATGATTCAACAAGTTGTTGTTGCTTTGGCCTCATGTATCTGTATAGCCAGCTTGAAAGTGTTCCAGTAGGTGTAGGTGTAATCTGCTTATTGTCCCACGGATGGTAGGTATAGTTCCCTTGAATGCATCCAGTGCTATAGTGTGGATTGTCCACATTGCAATGGCGACTATCAGGGAGTGGAATGTGGGTGTTATCAGGGATTCAAGTTGGAGTGCGAGGAGGATTTTGGAGATTGACAGCTCCTGGACATTTTGGGCTTATAACAGATGCGCAACTTCCTGCCATATGGCTCTATATGGGGGGCATGCTTTGAGGCGGCGGTGTAGGGTGCCATCCCCTCCATACACTGCGCACTCTGCATGAAGAGAGTTGGATTCATTTGCTGTTCTGTAGGTTCTTCTGATGAAACGCCAGGTGTTATCTCTTACCCTTGGCTGGAGGAGCGGATGATGTGTTAGCCTCCATATTGCCTTCTGTGTAGTTAGATCATATGGGATGTCTAAATTATCTAGGAAGTTGATTCTCATAATGAATGAGACCATGTCATGTGTGTCTTTATGTAGGTGGTCCTCTTGTTTTCTTATCTTGAAGTGGCTCTGAGCCTTCCCCTTCAAAGACTAATTTCTGTGAGAGTAAAGTTCCACTCCATATGCTGGGTGGTGCGGAGGAGGCGTTTGAAGTGAGTTGGGTCCCATGTGGGCCCTCTGCGTTGGGGCAGTTTTCAAGGTATGTTATCAGGATTGATGGGTTGTGTGTTGGATAGTTTAGGCACCTGTTCAAAGTTGGCTCTCGCCGCTCTAGACCAGTGTTGTTGTGGGAGGTCTGGGGCTAGTACTTCCTTTATCCAGGTGCCCAATATGCGGTTGGCATGGACCTCAAAGTCATTAGGCCCATGCCTCCGCTGGAGCGTGGACCAAAGAGTGTTTCCACATGTACAGGTGGCCGGTACTCAGACCACAGCCATCACTGGGTAAGTGCGCGGATTGAGGATATGAATGTAGGTGAGAAGGAGATTGCGTGTATGGGGAACCACAGCATCAGGAGGATGAGTGAGTTGGCAACTGTTACTCACCCTTTTAGTCCTGGGGATCTTCCCTTGAGTGAGGCGACGTGGTCTGACACCCGCTGTAGTAGATTTTTCTCAATTGTCTCATTGGCATACCCCCTGTTTCCAGCCATATCCCAAGGTAGCGGACAGGGTTGGTTGTAGGGGGTGATACGAAGGGTAGGATGAGTGGGTTGTTCCTTTGTGGGTGGCTGTGAGGTTTAAGTGTTGTGGCCCAGTTGATAGTGTACTTGCTGAGGAGAATTATTTCATTTTCTCTTTGTTGTTGAGTGACACATTACTCACAATGGAATATTCCTCAAGGGTGCTTTCCAGCTGTCGGGCATCATTGTTGTTAGCTATACCTGTCATGCAGATATCCGCAAAGGCTAATATCTTGACTGGTGGCTGGCCTTTTGCAGTTATGCCCATAAGGCGTGAGTTGGTGACACAAAGGAGTGGATCAAAGCTGAAGTTGTACAGCAGTGGGCTGAGGGGGTCCTCTTTTTTGAGTTCTCTGCGTGGTGTGATCTTGTTGGTTAAAAAGCCAGGGCCTCACACAGCCATGGATGCGGATTATTTGAGAAACATCGCCCAGTTTATGAATCTTGGTGGGAGTTTGAAGGCGCTTAAGCATTCCTTCAGGTATGGTCAACTAACGCGGTCATATGCCTTTTCCTGGTCTATGAATACCAGCGCTCCAGTTGCTTTGGACTGACATATGTTGGCAACAGAGTGTATATTGGTACAGATTGAACGCCCTGGTATAAGCCCAAACTGATTGGGCGACAGGACTTTGGAGGCTATGTGCCTAACCTGGTTGCTAAAATTTTTATGAGTAGTTTTGTATCAGTTGTTGAGAATTTTTCTTCTCAATTCTAGGTGACTCCGTTAGTGTGCCAGGCCAAACAGTATGAAGACTGCTGGCCCTTGCTTTTTCACAATCATCGGCGACCTTTCCCTATAAATTTGCAGGGCAACCCACCAATCCAGCAGACCAAAAACTTCTCCTTCTGAGGATTGACCACTCGTTATGGCTCAGAGGTCCTCTTTGGGACTTGTCCAATGATTGTGGTTCAGCGGACTCTATTGGCTCCCTCAGGGTTTCTCCTCTTCAATCCTTCCAGTGCATCATTGTTGTTGCTAGTTGCCCAAGTTCCCGCAGGGTTTCTATATAGTTTAAGGTTGGGAGTTGGTTGCGCCGACCACTCCAGGTGTTAACCCAGCACCTAACTTCAGGGGATCTTGAGTCCCACCTCTATAAGCTAAGCTAACCGCTGTAACTATAAACTTAATAAAGGGAGGTAAAGGAAGGTATTTTATTAGAATAAAAAGACAGCCTTTAAGTAGGGTGGCCAAAAATGAATTTTGTAATCATACTGGTGTATAATTATCACGAGGAATATAATGGGGAATAGGGGGTTGGAGGTTATGAACTACTTGAGTCAGCATCAGTGGCAGTTGGTTTACAAAAGTTATATCACATGGCATTTGTAAGCTTATGGGTAATTGTTTACATTCATTTAAATAGTTTATATATCACATGTGAGGCAGCCTCTGGATGCGGATCAATTTAACTTTAAATGGATTTGCTTCACTCCTTTATCATATGGAATTCATCAGCTTATGGGTAATTGATTACATTCATTAGATATGGTTTATATATCACATGTGAGGCAGCCTCTTGATGTGGATCATTTTAGCCTTAAATGGATTTTCTTCACTCCTGTTCACATCCTAAGTGGTCTCAGATAGACAATCAATCAACTTGTTGATTTAAAGCTTTTCTGGTTTCATTAATTCAGTAATGGTTCAATTCTCAAAATGGTAATCTAATTGGTAAATTCATCATGTAATAAGTTCATATCAGTAATTACAATTCACTCGCCATTATATTAGCATATCAACTCTCAACCTTGTAAGCATAAATCCTAGTTAAGCAAGATCTAATCATTGACTCAACCCCAAGGTTAATGCTGAGCTTATTCCTTAGCCAAGGATAACATCACCTAGGAATTAAATTCCAACATATCTCCCCACCAAGCCTTAGCTATAGGGTTAACTCCTTGCTCACGTTCAATGACATCCTCCTCTCCACATCCTCCACTGATTTTTGCCTTTGGCTAGTCAAGCAGCACACTAAAAGAGCCCCCTGTAGTGAGCACCAGTGTTGAGAATTTTACATTCTCCATACTAGGTGACTCTATTAGTGTGCCAGGCCAAACAGTATGAAGACTGTAGGCCCTTGCTTTTTCACAATCATTGGCGACCTTTCTCTAAAAATTAGCAGGGCAACCCACCAACCCAACAGACCAACAACTTCTCCTTATGAGGCTTGACCACTCGTTATGGCTCAGAGGTCCTCTTTGGAACTTGTCCAACGATTTTGGTTTAGTGGCCTCTATTGATTCCCTCAGGGTTTCTCCCCTTCAATCTTTCCAGTTCATCATTGTTGGTGCTAGTTGCTTAGGTTCCTGCAGGGTTTCCATCTAGTTCAAGGGTGGGAGTTGGTTGCGCCGACCTCTCCAGGTGTTTTAACCCAGCACCTAACAACTTGGGATCTTGAGTCCCATTTCTACAAGCTAAGCTAACTACTGTTAACTAAAAACTTAATAAAGATGGGAAGACAGAATATAGATTTATTAAGAGGGAGATCAAACTATTTATAGGCATTTATTGCCTGTCCACATCTCTGGCATTTATGCCAGCATCATCAGTACTCAATGGTGATTCTTCTTGCTTAGTATTTGTCAGCACTCTCACTGGCAATACTCGTCATCCTCAAATGTCCATGATTACATCAATCCTTGATTCATCATAATATGAATTAATTAAATATAGACATCCTCGGCATAAGTTGCTGGTGCCAATTTAAACCTAAAATACTGTCGGAGATTCTGCCTGATACTCTCACAAAGTCAAAATATGATTTGACTTTATTTAATTAATATTAAATGGTTTGGCATCCTTGGCATAAGTCAATAAACCTCTGAAATTTGACTTACTGCCAGAAATCCCACAATCATTTTCACATGAAGTTGGTGCGGGGATAAAAGCTGAGCTTAAACAGTTAGTATTGATTGGTCTGCCATCCTTGGCATAAGTCGCCAGTGTCAAAATTAACTGAAAACTATCAGGATCATCTCTGGATACTTTTTTGATGTCAAATATAAGTAATTCATCATCTTAATTGATAATATTAATTATCTCAACATCCTCGGCCTCAGTCGCTGGTGTTGAGACTACCAATTTTCTATTGGGCATGATGCCTGATACTTTCTTGATCCTGAAGATCAAAGCAGCTCAACCCAACCAAATGGGGAGCACAAATTGGGGTATTATCCTTAATTATTAATCAAAATTAGAAAACTAATTGGCAATCATCTTCAATTAATTATTATACTAATTTCATTAATATGTGAGGAATATCACCTGATTAAAAATCCAATATTAGTGTTAGAGAGTGCAATTGAGCACCAGTTGGCCAAGTCCAGTTTGTCGCCCTTCTTGAACTGAGTTATGACATAGGAATCCTGGCCACCAGATAGGAGGTGTGTTTCCTGAAGGCACTGGTTCATTGATTCTAACAGGGGGGCGATTTTCTTGAAGTATTTTTTGTAGAATTTGTATTATATCCCATCAGGCCCTGGCATTTCCTATGTGATGCACCACAGACTGTGTCCCAGAGCTCCACCTGTGTGATTAGGTTTATGAGGCTATAGTCTGGAGGTGTGCTTTATATTCTAGCGGTGTGTATAAAATCTTTAATTTTGGGGGTCAGTTGAGGTGTCAAGGTATGATTTGGTGTAGTAGCGGTGTACTTCCGCCTTGACCTCAACGGGGTCATTTGCCACGGTGCCATCATCTTTGTGGACCTGTGTGCACGCATGCTGGTTGCAGGGAGTGATATTTGGCAGAAGAAGTACATCACTAAGGTTTTACCTTCTTTTATGAACTTACCTTTAATACTTTGATTCTGTGTTTTTATTTGAAGATGAGGGCGTTTAGGTGGGTGGATATTTCCGCCCATTTTGCACCCCCAGGTGGAGCTATAACTGGACTCCAGGGTGTTAAGCTCAATGTGGTCCAGTTCCTCCAAGGTGCACATAATTGTGGCTGAGTCAGTGGTGTGTTTATGCGAGGTGAAATGTCAAGTTTTATTTATCAGTTCAGTTTTGAAATTTGCTCAGGTTTTGATGGGGTCCATTATAAATGGGGTTGCAAATCCTGGGTTTGTGGCCTCATGTTCAACCTTCATCCAGGTTGACGCCTGTGTGGGAGTTCAGGTTAACAAGAGCTACACCAAACATCGATGAATCCCCCCTTGGGTTGGGACCATCTAGTACTAAAAAAAGAGCTACACCAAAATGACATGGTAGTTGGGGAAATTGAACTTTTTTGTTGAGAAGTTGGAGATGTTCGAGAAGTGGGTTTTTGGGGTGAGGATGTAGTTGATATGGCTCATTGGGATGAGCGTTCCCTCACGTATGTTGGGGTGGGTCATGTGGGGAAGGAGTGGTTACCCAGGGGGAGGGCATTGTGTAGGCCAAGGGATGCCTTCATTGCACGGAATTTGATATACCCCAGTGAGTATCCACTGGAGTTAGGCCATTGGTCCATGTTGGGCTATTTCAGCAGTTAAAATCGCCCAACAGGATGGTATCTGATGGGAGGGTGTGTGTGGGACAGTTTTTAGGAATTGTTTCCTCTCAGTTGTGGTGCACGGTGCATATATGAATGCTATCAAGATTTTGTCCTCTTGGTTTGCAATCATTGCTACCATGATGTGGCTATGCAGATATGATGAGGAGTTCGTGATTCTTAATAATTGTTATTTCAAATGACCACCCCACAGTGGGACATCCATACTGATAGGGATGGTGAGACCCTGGCTGATCAGGACCCTCTTTCCCCTATAGACAGGGGGTTTCTCGGATTCCAAGATATATACAGGTGGTTTTCGCAGGAAGTCCAGCTTTCTTGGCTTAGGATGCATGAGCCCTGGCTCCCACGATGTTTAAAGTCCCTATTGATACTGAGGTGCCCACGGCGCCTCAGGAGTGGTTGGGAGGGCTTCCTATCCCAACCCCAACGCCCATATTGTTGTACCTGCTCAATGTCACTGGTCCAATCCATTATGTGTCATCATCCAATTCCTTACCCTGTGAAAAGTTTGCACAGGTTTTGCAGGTTTTAGAATTTTCATCAGATTTTTCTGCTCATGACTCATGGTGGTTTTATACTGTAAAGATTTACTTAAGTGGTTATCAGCTTTCAACCCTATTAACCTTTTTACTAAACAGGTTCAGTTTCCTCGTGCTCTTTGTCACGTTGTATAGTAGATTATCATTTGATAATAGTATGATGATATTATTCATAGTTGTATATGAATTCTTATATTTCATCCCAACGCTCAGCCAATATTCACAATTAGATACTTCTGATGTCGTACTTCTAGGGATTCATTCCCTTATTATATCCAACCCAATCTTCGATGAGATACCCTGATGACAGTCTCTTTGGTCTAACACACAGTCAGTAACTATCCCTGATTGTGACTCCTTCTTCTCTAGATCCCCGATCAGATCTTTACTCTTTTCTCTAAGAGTCTTCCAATTATCGCACACAGCAATAATATCCTTAAGACAGAACAGCACAATAAAAGCAGATGATAGTCTACTCATTAAGCTATATCCTGAATGAATAACTTAGAACTATATATTTGTAATATGATCTAATTATCTGTTATTGTCTGTTTTTTTACTATAGTGAATCCCAGGGAATTTTTAGTGGGAATTCAGTCATCTAACCCTCAGTTGACACCTCTTCGATGAAATGGCAGCCATTGCTGTTGAATCACCCATCCTCATCTTGGCAGCGATGGTCTTCCCATCCTGGCTAGGATTCCACCATTGGGCATCCTTGAGACCTAAATGGAAAGAGTCAGAAAACATGTCCTCAACGTTTTCCTCTTGATCAAAGCAAACCAACCATATTTGGCTAGCGACCTGCGTAGGTAATGGGACTTATTACACATTAATACAGGTCACTCACCAACCAATCAATTCACTAGTTGCAGGTGACATCACTTGCTTTGCAACTTGCTATTAATTCCCAATCAGTTGGTGATGAAACCTGACTGATCCCAATTGGTACACCTGATAGTTAATCACTATAAAATGCCCCTATTTTGTTGGCAACTCCACTCAATGAGATCTTAAGTATTCATCCAGATCGATCCCTGATGGATATGACCAGGCGAATATTTCAAAATCCCCTGAATGTAGTTACTCCAAAACTTGGGCCAACCAATTTCAATTCACTTCACCTTAGGGAATTTTTCCCTAAAGATACCAGGTAATCTAGCAGGCTGGGAATATGGGCAAAAATCTTAACACATCATTCTCTTGCCTAGATTTCCAGAAAGAAAAGGACTGGGCATGAGAACACCGCTTCAGACACTTGGTCAGATACTTCATTGGTTAAAGCGGAGTACACTCATAGATACTCAATGCTGCTCGGGATGACCTCTGGCACATGGTGTTCTTCCTCTTCCTCCTCGCTAATGCCTTCTCAGAGCGTGGTCCCCACAATCTACTGTCATGGCAGGCTGATCAATTTACTCGTGATTATATTAGTACTGGGATCCAGTTTCCCCCCATCAGGGTATATGACCCGCTGTCATATTTAGGATTCTTGGTCCAGCGTCCTTGATTTCCTGATTTTCTCCTCATCCTTGATAGGAGACTCTTGCCGTTGATGTTTGTTTTGTGGCTCACTTAAGAATACTTATTTTGAATCTGTCCTTGTTATTTCTCTCATAACCTCTTGCTCAAGTCATTCCTAATTCTTTTCTTGGAAAGCTTATCCCATTAATTTTGATATTAATTTCTCCTAAATTGGAGCTTAATGGATTGTAGAGATCATATTGTCAACTTTCATATAAGTCTGACATCCCCCTCTTATCCAGCTCATATGTCGAATTCTGAGTCATGATACCAGCAGCTTCTGAATAGTTTGTCTGATCAAGACCTCCATCTCTTCCAGCAGATGAATTGGGATGCTCAGCAGAACCTCTTCTACGGTCCTTCCAGGACTCATATGACTAGTCTGGTGCCAGTGGTTAGTCCTTCTGTCAAATTACTGGAAATGGTAACTAATCCCTCCAAAACCAGGCTTGCAATTGTTTCGAACAACTCTTGGCTGATTCTTCCTCTGCTGTCAATTTCAGAGTTGGACTTTGAAACTCTCCTTGATTCAGCTCCTTTTGCTGATGCACCAACCATCATCATAGTTGCTCCAGAGATTATGCTGTTTGCTCTTTACTGCTCATTTCTTGACAGGTTGGACCTGCTTCCTGAGCTCCTCTTCTGACTCGGACAATTTTACGAACCTGCTGTTCTAGCTACTGAGCTCACCATCAGTAAGAGTATTCACTTTGAGCTCCCCTATGCTGAATCCGGGCCCAAGTCATAATTGCTTTGTCCCTAGCGCTGAATCCCTCTGATCTAGATAACATCCTGGATCAGGATACCGCTGCTTATGCTCTTCACTTTGCTGGCCAAGTTCTTCGA
Source organism: Massospora cicadina (assembly GCA_022478985.1). Lineage (NCBI taxonomy): Eukaryota > Fungi > Entomophthoromycota > Entomophthoromycetes > Entomophthorales > Entomophthoraceae > Massospora > Massospora cicadina. The sequence goes on along the minus strand of JAKSZP010004081.1, from coordinate 158,780 downwards.
AGTTGGTCCACAAAGCTTCCAGACACGCCAAGGTTCCATCATTCATTCATCTTTAGCTTCCAAGAAGCCCATAATCATAACTTGCAGGATGCAATCCGCTCCCTGCACGACTATCTCTTTGCCAGCACTTCCCATTGGTATCTTCCACTGATGGCGTTGGTAGGAGGCATGATTAAGCAACCCCCATCAAGCATCCCTTGTTCATTTCCAGCCCACATGTCTGGTGTTTTTGATGAAGCCCGTCATCAGGCGCTCAAGACTAATCTTCTGTCTCTAGTGCCATATTGGGATTACTCAGGGTTATTTGCCAATTGCCTCTTCTTATACTGTTGCTTTCCTCCCCACTCCAGGGTTTCACAATTGGCTTCATCAAACATCTCAATTTCCCTTCCCCTAGTCACTTTCTCGCAGGGCTCTGCATTTGCTCAAAGAACGTGGTTTCATGTAGGTCTATCCCTTGCTAGTGTCCAATCTCACATCAGTTTTGATGGGCTGCTCATTCCTACCGTGATCCATCCTCCCTCCCCCAAGAGGTGACATAGGCGGAATCATCCCCATATTAAGACAGTTAGTAAAAAATAAAAATTATAAAATTTATATCGGTTTTTTCTTTATGCAGTTTATAATCTTTTTTCCAGTATCTTTTATCAATTTTTATCTTTATTATTCTTTTATCTATAGGACTTGACCTTGTTCTGGTTCAGTGGTCCATATTTTTATTTTTCCCCCACAAACTAGGTCCTGGCTTACTTAAACCTGCCATTTTTCTATGGTTCAGAGGTCCTTTTTAGGACTTGACCTAATCATCAGGACATGACCAACTTAATGGTTCATTGGTCCTTTGGGAACTCTTTTATTTTTTCCATCAATCCATCGCTTTAGATACTTAGCATGGACTTGATTCACAACTCTTCCATCCAAAAGATTCATGATGGAGTAGGCAACAGTCACCATCTTGGCGATCACTTAAAACTGACCTGACCACAATGCATCTGTTTGTTTCTTCTTCCAAAACCATGCATATTGCAATAGGCAACTCTTTCCCTTATTCGATATTTTGCTAAGGCCATTTAGTTTTTATCATCCGTCAATTTTGCTCATATCTTTTTCTTCAAGCTTGTACTAAATGCTTGCTAATGCATACTGATCAGGATATTTGTCATTCAGTTCAAATATTGCTTGGAACTCATCCCCTGATGTTGGCTCCACTGCCAAATAAAATTGGCGGCAACGCGGCCTTTCTCCCATACAACTACTCAAATGGCATCTTTCCCGTCGCTTTATGATGAATAATATTGTAGGCAAACATCACCAAACTCAGGTATGTTCCCCTTGTGGAAGTTCTCCCTGCGACTAGCTTCCTCAAAGTCATGGCCAACATTCCATTCACCCATTCTACCACTCCATTTGTCTCCACCTGGTAAGGTACTGACATGACTCCTCTGATCCCCATTATCTCATTCAATCTTGGGATCACATGAGACATGAAGTTGGTCCCTTTGTTGCTAAGCAGGACCTGCAGACATCCATGCCGGTATACTAATTGATTCAGGATGAACCTCACAGTAATGGTAGCGTCTACTTTTGTTAGGGCCTTCACCTTGACCCATCTTGTCAGATGGTCGATGGCAACTATAATGTACTTGACTCCCCCTGTGCTCATTGTTAGCGGTCCTATCATATTGATGGACACCGTGTTCCAGGCAAACCCAGGACATACCAGAGGGTATCCAGTTGTATTCTTATGTGGTTTGTGCAGCTGGCACTCCACACAACAAGCTAGATAAAACGCGACATTGTAGTTGATTGATTCACAGTAATACTGGAAAATATGGTCAGTTGTTTTTCTCAGGCCTCCATTCCTGACAGCCTTGTGAGCGGCTTGTACTATCACTGCTCTTTCTGACAGTTTTGGGAATAATAACTACTTCCCGTTGATCATCTTGAATACTTGTCCATCCATAGTCTTAATGGTTTCTATTGCTTTTCAAAGCACACCTTGGATTTCTTGAGGCTCATCCCCAATTTTTCCGTTAAATTCTCTGGAATAGCTCATCCGCCTGCAGGTATACCATCTGGACCATTGATAACCATGATAAGCCATCCACGTTCTGGTGAGAAGCTCCCACTCGGTGACAATCTCATAATCATAAGCCTGGAGCTTAAGTGCCCATCGGGCCAGTTGTCCTTCTGGCTCTCTCAAATTGTGCAGCCAATGCAGTGAAGAGTGGTCCGTTACCACCTTAAAGTGCGTTCCATGGATGTACATCCAAAACTGCTTGCATGCTTAAATGACCACAAGGCATTCCTGCTCAGTCATGGTGTAGTTCCTCTCAGCAGCTGAGAGTGTCCAGCTCACATATGCCACTGGATGTTCGTCCCCAAGTTCGTCTACTTGGCTTAGTATGGCGCCAATTGCCATCAACAAAGCATCAGTTTGAATAATAAACTCCTGATCAAAATTTGGATGTTTTAGAAACAGAGAATTTATTAAATACTGGCGTAACTCATTGAAGGAGTTCTGGCCTCTTCATTTTCATATTAATCCTTTTTTTGGATCCTTCAATAAATGGAATAATGGCTCAGCTATCTGGGCGAAGTCCAATTGAATCTTCTGTAGTATCTGACCATCCCAAGGAACACTTGAATGTCTTGGACACTCTTTGGTACAGCCATCCATTCTATGACTGCTATCTTCTGGGTTTGCGGCTGCAATCCCTGGAGTTGATTACAAATCCCAGATATTCCAACTCTTTATTAAAGAAGTGGCACTTCCTTGGCTTGATCTTCAGGTTAGCCATGGACAGTTGCTTGAATACTTCTTCCAAGTGGTGTAGGTGATCAGTAAACGTCCTACTGAACACGTTTATATCGTCCAGATATACCAGGATGCATGACAACTTCAAGTTGCTTAATATCAAATACATGGCCCACTGAACCGTTTCAGGCTCATTGCATAGACCCTGGGGCATCCTCATTGGTTGGTATAGCCCCTGCGCGGTAATATTTAAACATCTTTCCTGGTCTTCTTTTGGCAAGTTGATCTGCCAATATCCCAATATCAGATCCATCGTGGAGAAATACTTCGCTTCCCTCAAATGATGTAGTGCGTCATCAATCCTGGTAGGGGATATGAATCCTTCTCTATAATTTTATTCAGCTTTTGGTAGTCAATCACCACCCAGTTGGATCCATCCTTTTTATTCATGATCAGAATCAGACTCACCCAGAGACTTTATGAAGGAACTAGAAGCCCATGATTCACTAGTTTGCTGATTTCATCCTCCACTACTGCTTCAGCAGCTTTTGATCATCGGATTGGTCTCATCCTGATTGGCAAATTGGCCTCATCTAATCAGACTTCAGAATAATTCTTCAGGATTCTCAGCAGTTCGAATCTTGTCCTCCAGTTGTTGGGCGTACGGCTGGGCAACTTCCTTGATTATCTTGGGGTCGATTCTCTTCACCCCAGCTCTGGCCACAGCATTATCATCCAAATTGACCACTTGATACAGCTGATCCTGCTCGTCGTCTACAAATAGATCACTGATATCAATTTCCTAAGCTATAATGTCAGGAGGAACAGGCTTCTCCGCAGCTCTAGACTGTTCCCCATCTAGTCCGTTGGCCCTTTTCCTGATTCCTTGGTGGCTGTTGACTCTTTGGCCTGGACCACGATGATCTGATCCTTTGGCTTCTTACAGTGCATGGCGAAATGTCCTTTCCCGCCACAATGGTAGCAAACCTTTTCCTTCTTGTTTACCCATCTAAATTCTTCAGGCTTATTCCCTAACACGGTTCAAATAGTTGTCTTTTTAGCTCCTTCATTTTCCTTTGTGGGATTTGAATTGCATAATGGACTGGATTTGAAGCTTCTATTTGGGGCATCAAATGTTGCTCTCAACATCTTCAAGTTATCTATCGTTTGCAAGCTAGTTATTTCTGTTGTGAACACGGAAGACATCATGCAATGCAAATCGAGATAGGGCCAAAAGGCCACTTGCAAGGCGATTCTGGCATCAAATTCATCCAATACTGCCGCTTCAACCAGGATCTGCGACTCCTGGTAAAAATCAATCCGCGAAGCTATCTAGAGACTCATCTTTATGGAACTGGATTCCCATAAATTCCTGTTTGCACTTTGACATTTGTGTTGGACTCTTAAACTCTTTCATGATGGCTGCCTTTGCCACAGTATACAACTAGCTGTCCCCCTCCAGGTGAGGTAACACTAAGTTCTGAAAGTCAGTGTCTAGGCATTTCATGACCATCAACGCCTTTTGACGATCCCCGTAGCCATTCATGGTCATGTCAAACAGTTGGAAAAACAATGGGACATTATCCCAATGGAACGTTGGCAATTTTGGCGTAGCCTTAAATTCCTCCAAGTTATTTCTGGCCAATTCTCTCATTTCAGCCACTCACTAACTTGAGGAGTGACTTTGGGCATCATCTCCAAAATGGCAGCAAAAGCGGGTGGCATGTTCCTTGGGGTATTTGACTTTCCAAGTATCTTGAAAGGACTTCTTTCTTTGGCATCGCTTGTTATATTGGGCTCAAAAGCACATTTGTGAGCTTTAAGTTCCTCCACTTGTTTGATTAATCTCTCTATATTTGCACCAAAATTTCTTAAATGAATGCAATCCGCTTCTCGCTCCATTTTCAGGTATAAGACCTCTCTGAACAAGGCCCCTTTCTTTCTTCTTCTATGAAGTTACTTTCCCAGTTAACTCATTCCCAAAGCTTGCTACATTATCTATCCCTTCCTCCACCTTGGCGACTTGTTCTTCCAAGGTTGCAAACTCCCAATGGTCCGCTGAGTTTAGAGCATTCTGGTTTATAGTGGCTAACTTGGTCCAAAGTTTGCATAGCTAATCTATATACGACATTCTTATAAATTTTTCAACTCAACTACCCCTGTAGTGAGCACCAACTTGTAAAAATTTACTTAAGTGGTTGTTATCAGTTTTCAACCCTAGTAACCTTTTTACTGCACAGGTTCAGTTTCCTCGTGTGCTTCATCACGTTGTATAGTAGATTATTGTTCAATAATAGTATGATGACTATTATCCATAGTTGAGAGTGAATTCTTATATTTCAGCCCAACGCTCAGCCAGTATTCCCAATTAAATACTTGTAATGTCGTACCTGTAAGGATTCATTCCCTTATTCTATTCAACCCAATCTTCGATGAGATACCCTGGTGACAGTCTCTTCAGTCCAACACACAGTCAGCAGCTATCCCCAATTGTGACTCCTTCTTCTCTAGATCCCCGCTCAGATCTTTACTCTTTTCTCTAAGAGGCTTCCAATTATCGCACACAGCAATAATATCCTTGAGACAGAACAGCACAAAGGAAGCTGATAATAGTTTACTCATTAAACTATATCCTGAATGAATAACTTAGAACTATATATCTGTAATATGATCTAATTATCTGTTATTGTCTGTTTTTTTATTATGGTGAATCCCAGGGAATTTATTGTGGGGATTTGGCCATCTAACTCTCAGTTGACACCTCTTCAATGAAATGGCAGCCGTTTCTATTGAATCACCCAACCTTTTCTCAGCAGTGATGGTCTTCCCCATCCTTGCTAGAATTCCATTGTTGGACATCCTCAAGACCTAAACGGAAAGAGTCAGAAAACGTGTCCCTAACATTTTTCTCTTAATCCAATCAAACCAATCATATTTGGCTAGTGACCTGCGTAGGTAATGGGACTTATTACACATTAAGGCGGGTCATGCACCAACTGATTGATTTGCTAGTTGCAGGCAGCATCAATCGCTTCACAACTTGCTATTCATTCCTAATCAGAAGATGATGAAACCCAACTGATCCCAATCAGTACACCTGATAGTTAATCACTATCAGATGCACCTATTTTGTCAGTAACTCTGCCTGATGAGATCTTAAGTATTCATCCAGGTCGATCCTCAATGGATATGACTAGGCGAATATCCCAAAATCCCCCAAACGTAGTTACTCCAAAACTTGGGCCAACCAATTTCCAATTCACTTATCTTAAGGAATTTTCCCCTAGCAATTCCAGGTAATTTAGCAGGCTGGGAATATGTACAAATAATCCAACAGATGCAGTGCGCTGATTGGTTTCTGTGGTTGCAGGGTTCAAATTTGAGTCTTAGCCACACATTTTCTCCCATAGTGAATCTGAATTGTCCTGCTAAGTTCACTTGATTGATACCATTTGGTGATTCAGTCAAATTGTTAAAAAAATTTTCAGCTTTTCCAATCTGCTCTGATTGGGTGGCTCAGTTAATTTCCTTTATGTCCTCCTCAGCTTGGACATTCTTTTCTAATTAGTTGGCTCAATTGGTTTACTCTATGTCCTTCTGAATTTGTCCAGGGTCAACGGAGGAGGCCACGAGTGATTCAGCCTTGGACGCTGCCCGCTTGCAGGCCTTCTGTACCATTTTGCATACTTTGGGTGATACTGGGTCTATGAGGATGTAATGCACATCCTCTCCCCAGAGGAATTGGTGGATGGAGTCAGTTATTTGCCAAAGACTTTGTCATCTTCTTCAATGGCGTTGTCACAGAAGGCTCTGGCCAAAATGCCCTCCTTCATGGGGCATGCATGTTCCTTGTGCCCAATGCGGTGCAGTGGTTGTAGATTGGTAATTCGCGTTCCAGTGTGACGTGAATGGCTTTGACACACTCCCATCTGGGAGGTTAAACACCGCTTTGCATGGGATTCTTGTGAAGTCCGTTGCCACCTTGGGGCTTGGGCAGATCATGGCAATTACCTTTCCTGGGCACAGGTTCAGCATCAGGTGAAACTGATGTAGTTTGCGTTATTTTAATTACTCTATATCCTTCAAGTCTGGCTTAGAGCTCTGCCTTAATTAGCTTGTGAGGAATGTTGGTAGGGATCAAGTTGAAGGATATGAACAAAGTGTTCACTTTGTTCCATCTGGTGTGCATGGTGTGCACAATTAGTTTGCCCTTGGGGAGGGAATTTTTGACGCAGACTTTTGCGGCAGCATCTGCTTTTATTAAGTTTCAAAAGCCCATATAAATCAAGCTATGGTGTATAGTATGCGTGGTGATGTACACCGCGTGGAGGAAAAGGGAGGCCTGTGCCTCGCTCACTTTCTCCCACAGAGTTGGAGAATCAACCTTAGGAAAAGTTGGAACCCATGATATAAAATCAATAGGTGTTGGGCATATTGGATTTCCATATATATAAATTTTGTTTTGTGTTGAACTCCACAAACCTGGACAGTGTCTGAGTTTTGATTTATTAGCGGCATTAGTCTCTGGTCCCCCTCCAGGGCATTTCTTGCCCTTTGGCGCACCATTTTTTCCATTGCCTGATATGGATTTCACCCGGTTTTCTTGGGATTTGAGGAAATCGCCCATCTCTCCTGTGTGATTATCAAAATGATGTTCAAATCAAACCATAGTAACTAAAGTTATTGGTAAAAGAAGGAAAAAGTTTTGATTTAAAATATTAAATTAAAACCCAGATTGGAAATAGCACCCTCAAGGTACAATTTCAAAATTGAACACCCAATAGAATACTTGGGGGATCAAATCAATATTATCAATTAATTAATTCATCTAACCAAGCAAATTTTGGATACTACTCAATTTACTAGTTCTTTGTGGATGCCTGGTAATCCTGGACCACATGGAAGCCTGGATTTCAAGGCTTTCTGGACCTCTAGGCATGCCTGGACCCCAAGGAAGTCCTGATGCACCTGGACGCCCTGGTATACCAAGAAGACCTGCCCCATTAATACCTGGGCCTCCTGGGCCCAGTAATAGTTTAGGTATTCTAGAAAACTGATAAAATTCTTGGTACAGCAGGTGAAACTAATTTATACCCAGTTTGGACGCGATGCAAAGGGGAGCAAACTCACCCAGGATGGAGTGACTTTAACCGTGGAATTCTCTTAACCGCTCACCATGTCAACTTGGAACCTTGACAGCACTACCTATCTTAGTATAAGGGATGGAGTAGCAAATCCTCACTGGAACAGCGTCAACTTGATCTTAGTGACAAAAGCTCTAGTGTAAAGAATAGTCATGCAGTTGCATCAGATCCATGTCTCCAAAACTGCCCTTCATTCAGCCTATGAGTGAATGGACCTTGTTACTGACGATGCAAACAAATTGAACCATAAATTAAAGGCCATTTAATCACATGAATATTCTGTGATAACAAATTCTCCCAGAATGAATGTGTACTCCCATTCCTATACACGTAGTTAACCTCATGACCACTTCAGTCAACTCATTTGAGCCCTCTTTTAAAGAAAAATAACACACGAGAAAAAAGTGTTTTTTTTTCTTATAGTGTTACAAGAGTGCTCTGGAGTTGGCTACCAATCATCAAATCATAAGCATATATCATTTGCCTCAGCCAAGTTGCCCAGGTACTATGGTCCCACACTTAATGAATTGTTACATTTGGGCCAATGCTAAGGCCTCTCAAATTAGAGAAATTGTGGTTGGCTTACCTTGGCAAACAATGCAGGCTTTTTGAGGGACTAGCCTCAATCAAGTAGATTTTATCAACAAGTTTGCCTAAGAGGTTATCTTGATGCTCAAACTTTAGTTCTAAAGAATAAGCTCACAGTTGATAGCTCCATCACATTTTCTTTATCTACGTTCCAATAATGCACATATCCAATTGTACATTAAGGTGGTGATCACAATTTTACTTTGTTGTTGACCATTAATAAAGCCCTTATGTAATTTCTCCAAATTTCCTTAAAACTGCTGGATCTCATTGATTTGAACTTAAATCTTGACCCCACGTTCTAGCTATGACGCATCACAGCTCTCCTACAACCAAAAAGTACTGCATCTATTGCAAGTATACAAATTATGCTGTGGATAGTTGTTTCCGGCCTTCCTCAGAATAACACAATAAAGTGACTTATCAGCTTAGAGAAAAAGGCTCCCTCTGCTGAAAAATTCCTAAGCATCTAAACCTACCAGTTCCATGCTTAGTACTTCCTGTTTTTATGCTATCAAATCCATTTTTGTTGGTGTGATCACTTCTCCTTAAGGTAATAAAGACCTAAAATTTTCTTATTTCTAAATTGGATAATTACCAAAACTTTGATTACATTCAGCTCTGTTAGCTAAAGTTAGGATTTAGCCAATAAAGCTCAAGTAAGTTTTAAAATCCAAACATGGGTAAATACAAACTTCAGATAGCCTTGTTACAAATATCCTTCGACTCCTTTAACAGTTTATTCCCTGTTTGGAACTTCAGTTGTATGAGTAGGAGTGGTAGTTATTGAAGTTAAAGTTCTAAACATAGTAGGTAGCAGATCCCCAATTAACATTACTTCCTCTAATTCATTCAAAAAATAGCTCCATACTCAATATATGAGGATAAATATAGAACATTGGGATCTCAGCCCACTAAAGTATTGTAGCACATTCAGTGTCAGGACCTAAGATGATGAGCAAGTTCAGATCCCTACTATCAAATCATGTCTCAATAAATTGACTTCTAAGCTCTTATGATCAAAGCTTTTCCTTTATGCACCAATGAGAAATTTGATCAGGAAGCATGATGCACATGAGAATAGGTGAAAATGCTTTCTGAAATTGCATCTCTGCTTCCCAAATCTTAAAAGGTGCGACTCTCAACACTGCATTCACAGGGATAATGTAGAACAATGAGGGTGTCAATCAGGCCGTAAATTCAGAAGGATGTGAAAAACCTGATTGTATGGGCCATTGAGGTCCACTCAGCATCTTGTCCCTAATTGATCTTTATTATAAAATCTTATTTTACTCATTAAACTAATATTTTTCAACCTATCTCTTCATCTTCATCGATCTCTCTACTAGTTTTTAAGCTTATAAGGCTATTTTGAACCCATGCTCAATTAAGAGAATTTTTAAGCCAAGATATGTGGTGCTCATTAAGGGGGCTCTGAACTGCTCAAGTGAAACGTCTATTACGAAAAAAGGAATCAAGAAAGGAAAACCTGCTGATAGGGTGAGAAGCGTAATTCAAGGATCAACACCTTTCAGTACAAAGTAACTCCTTTACGGCATGAATGCCTAGAATTTTGGGCCACCTTCAAATTCAACTTACCATATTTTGATCATAATCAGAATCAACTCCAATATGAAAACTTCAATAAGATTATTAAACAACTATTGAACAGCATCTACTCCGTGAGAAACCGTCCAGTCTTTCCTGAGCCACTTCAGTGCCTACCACAATGCAAGATTTATATACCTCAGCCCTGCTACCTCGGAAGAATTGACTTTGATCACTGAATTCTAACTCTTCAGATTCGTCCATCCAGCCATACACCACATCCTACAAATAGTTGTTTTGCATCACCATGAAGTAGCGCAACAACAAGGACTCACACAAACCTTACACTCATATATGATAAGGTTTATAATGCTGCTTTATTCTTCATTTACCTCAATTGAGAATCCACTATCATCAACCGCCAGCTAGAATGAGGCTCATATCAACTCTTTGTGTTGAATAAAGAAATTTAGGTTACCTTGAGACCAGCTTTATTAAAACGTGAAGCTGCTAGAGTTTACCTGATACTAACGCATTAACCAGATTGAGGACCATGTGCAGACACTCCAGAAGCATTACCAAGAGTTAGACTCCCATAAAATCGCCACTGGAAGTGAAAGGTCTGAGGCCCAGGAGATAAGAAGGCTTGGAAGGCCCTGAAAATCCAGAAGGGCCCTAAGGACCCCAAGGACCTTAAGGAACTTCTAGTTCCTTGGTGTCTTCTCCTGTCAATACTAAAAACTTTTGAAAACAAGACGTTCTAATGGAGCTCGCTGCTTTATAAAAATAAAATATAAAGTCTGGCTCAATGATGCTTGCTACAAGTAGATTGAATCCCTCTTGATCCCAGAATAGAATCAATGCCTTGTCTGAAGAGATGAAAATTTCAGCACAGTTGTCAAGCTCACCAATATCAGCATCACTAAGTTTTAAAAACCTGTTTCAGGTCTGGAACTTGATTGAGTATCTTTTCGTCAGCTGCTTCTCTGATGTAGCAAAATTTAATCTCCAAGGGAGATGTTGTTTTAAAAGCTTCAATTACCTCTCTAAATTGAAATTGGGGTGAGATTAAAAATGATTTAGAAGGATTAGAGATTGTTGGACCAAAAATTCCCTACAAATATGTGGAAACTAAATTTCTGAGCCTGCACTAGTTCCTGCTATTAAAGCTATTCCACTATATTGTGACAACTTTGAAGCCTAGTTTCGAGGAGAAATTCATTCTGGGACAGGAAAGCATTTCTTTCTTCTTGTACACTTATGAGAGCTTAATGGAGGAAGCCAACTACCATCAGAAGATGAAACACATTCATTTCTTCCTGTATAATACCGCCCAGGAAATTATGACTCCCCATTTGAAGTAATGTCATACCTGGGAACAAGTTTGTATTGCCCTAATCCAGTTTTTTAAAAACAAAAAAACCTTGCTCAATCTCAAGCATGAGTCACGGCCATTTGGTTTAACAAAGAGGAAAATCTGATGGAGTTTTCCAGCTGAGAACTATGCCCAAGCACACCCTTGTTAACCACTAATCTTACTAGATTGGATGACGCCATAATCACATTGTCAGATAACCAGATAAAAGACATACTGGAAGGAATATTGACTACTTAACTCCCACAGCTGAATCAACACTTGGACCCAAGAAGGGGGTCAATTAAGCTACCACGATTAATCACATGGAAAAGTAATAGTTGGTACAACTTAATTTAACATTAAGAAATTTTTTCAGTCCAATTTGAGCCTAAGATACCCTGAGATGAAATACTGCTATTAAAAACGAAGGATCATCAGAAGATCAGCTGACAATTACTCAAGGTGTCACTTGATTCAGTAAAGTAAGTTTAACTTTCAAAAGGGTAAATAACAGGAATCTACCCAGCGATCAAACTTAGTGATACCAGTCTCATTCAAATTGTTACATTCAACTTGTAATTTTTCCCTATCAAAAATTTGGTACAAAGGCATTGTACCATCCAGAATGCATCTCCTGACTAAATGCCTCCCTTCTGGATTTTTCCCACCAATAATTTAATTATTTTTGGGCTTTTATTGTTAGATGCGACAAAAAATCCGCTGTTATATATACTATAATAAAAGCACATCATCAAGTTCTATATCTCGTTTTGGGACTTGAATTCAATAAGCCCATTTCACCCACTTACCCCTAGGACGGATAAGCTAGCTAACAGGACATAAGTAGTGACTTAGCGCCCTTTAAAACAATTTAGTTTAAAAAACCTTAGATGGCTTCAAGTATTGACTATCTGGATTTTGGGCATAGCACCATCAAGCTCAAAAGTGGAAGTCCACAGGCTGGTGCTCGCTACTCAGGCTCAGTCAACGCTTAACAATACCTGCAACTAATTGATTGCACCATGGAAGGTAACCCAATTGATAGTATCGCCCACTGGGTGCACAACGGTAACAGGGAAGAAGATGATTAAATGGGAAGTCCACCCATTGTCATGTTTATAGTATTTCAATAAAATCCTACAGAGATTCCTAAATATCTGTTGTCTAACATAAATTACTATGAGGGAGTCTGAGAGTTACATTGTGGAGCCATTAACCCAGGAGAAAGGTACATCTATTAAAGGGCATTTGCCGTGGAAAAAAACTCTCACAAACCTGTATGAATCTAGCGCTCTCCCAGAGAGTTATGAAACAAGTGCAAATCAATATCACTATATCATGCAATTCATACCCCTGCACTATACCATATAGTTCATTTACTAGGAGTCCATCATGATAAACTCCACTGTCATATCAATACCCAAGGGACCTTATTTTTGGCCTACGTGCAGGTATATATTTTAGCATCACAGAGTATAGTAGACATTCACTTTTTGATTTAAAGTAATCAATTTTACATTATTCAGATCCATAATAAATTATAGATTTTTGATTCTATAGCTATCAAGTATGCAAAGAAGCTGTGAAGATTCTTTAAAAAGGCATCTTGGAGTCAAATGAAAATACCAAGCTATTAATTGATGCCTTAGCTGAAGAGCTCCGATGACAAGATTTGAAGCTCATGACAAAAGAGCCGCGCAAACTTCCACTAGCCATCACCAGGAAAAAGAACAGATCTTCCTCCATAAGGCCCATCTAGAGAAAGCCCTACAACGCAATGTTGACATGGAGTCCCATTGAAACTCTAAGAATTCATCAGTGTCACAAAATATCAGTTTTTGAGTGTCCCAGGTCGAACAGGATCTAATAAACCATACAACTCAGGTGTCTACTCTTTTCATTACTGAGTGACTCAACAAATCGTAAAGCAACTTGAGAGGCAGACTCCCCAGTTGAGAGGAAATTAAACAAATCTACCATCGCCTCAATGAAGCTGAGAAATGCTGGAATGCTCTTACAGAAGAGCTGAAAATTAAAACTGACAAGCCTCCCCAGAGCACCAAATGCAAAGTGATAATAGAGGACTTGAATTGGCGCATTGGATTATAAGGGGATAGAACAAGCTTTGATGAAATTACCGCTCATCCTCTTGCCAAAAAATTTACAATCTGGACATCCTCAATAAGAACATATAGAATGATAACGCCATTATTAATAGAAGAATTAATCTGCTGTATGTAACGCTAAGAATTACCCTGGAGGAAATAGAACAACATCTCTCTTTCCGCTCAGTGTAACTTTCTGAGCAATTTTTATGGTTAATAAAAGTAAAACCTAGTTGCCCACCGTAGTTTCGCTCTGATGTCATCATCTTCCCTTACAGCTGCCCCAGTGTGGGGCAGCAGCGAAACTCCACCTGCCATTTTCCATCCAACAGTAAAACGTGCTCAGACTGGATCACCCAGCCATACCAAACCCATGGGATGATTTGTTCCTCCCAAGGATCTTGATGATCACCTCGCATGATCCCAAGTGGTGCCCCACTGTCCCCTGGTGCTCCCTCAGAGCAACATTCATTTCGGCCTTAGGGTCAAATATGGGAAACTTTTCCCATACAATGACCAAGCCATTATTGAATTGACTCAGGCGGTGATGACACCAGCCTGTTTTATTGACTTCTGCCCCTATAAGATGTATTTCAATCTCAGCTTCACTTGTGAAGCCAATGCTGCCACTGCAGCAATGGTGCCCCTGGTCTTCCAGGATACACCTCTCCCAACAACATGCACCCAGCTCCCAGCAGACACCACTTTAGTGGTTTAGTTCGCTGGTTTGCCTACCCACATTCCCCCTGAGGTGCTCCTCCAGGAGCTTATGGAAGGTTTTGCGGCCTATGGCTCCAACCCCATCTTACAATTTGTGGTCCCAAATGGGGCTACATGCTTCACTGGGCCTCGGGCATATGCCACAATCAGCCCTGAAATAAACACATTTCCTCATCAATTCCCCCTCGCGCCTCTATCCCATATGCCCCCAACCATCTTTTCTGGGCCCATGTCTAGGGAAGATGGATGATTTGTCCATCCTGTTTTGAGTTAGACCACTTGAAAGGCAAGTGCCCATATCTAGCAGCTTCTGATGGCACTGATAGTTTGTCTGATGGCCACCAATCTGCCTCCCAACATGTGCTAATTCTGGCATGGGGTACAATCCTACCTCCCTCTCCCCCAAAGCCTGTTGCTGCAGGTGCACCTGTATCCACCAATCTGCCTCCACCATGCCCAGTGCCATGCATGAATCTCTAATCAAGTGCAGGATTGGACCCCAGTCTGATCCCATGCAAATCCAACAAATCAACCAATCCTCAACCATACGTTGATTACCCAATTCAATTTTGCCAGAACCCATGGGAGTTTTTGGATGAAATTGATGAATCAGGTAATATCATTGAAGAACCATCGCTGCAAGTTGACTGGTTCTGAGATGCAAAATGGGATGCAGAATACCCCCCTCATTTATATGTCACAAAGCAAAATGCCAAACCATTCCACAGCGACCACCAGCTTGCAGTAGAAGAAGCCGCCACACCAGATTGCCGTCCCCTCTTCAAAGCTGTCGCTAAATTAGTGGCAGCGCTCACAGGAGGAATTCCACATCCTGTTATCCCCAAAAATCTTACTCCAAAAAGTAAGACTAACATAAAACAACTTCACAAAAATGTCATTGACACTATCCAGAATGTTGTAACTGTAGCATGGAATCTGAAAGCTAAGATTACCTGAATTAACATCGTAACATTTGTTAAACTACCAGATGCCCACATTAAAGCTTAAAAAGCTTTAGCCGAATATATTACTGCCATTTTTATGGTTGGCAATTACTCAGAAGTACCAATCATCAGTGACATCAAAATACATACCGCCAATGCCCTGACGCCCTTGCTATCTGCCTTGACACGCACCCTACTCTGGGAAGATATAGCTGCTGCCAAAGATGAGCCCCCTGAGCCCCCTCCCCTTCTGCCATATAGGGATAAGCAGTCTCCGCTGCTCACCTGGTTGGTTGTTTTGTTCAGTGTGATTCATTCAATCGCTCATTTGTGCATTTTGCTTGAAACAATTAGTAACGGTATTTTTAGTTTAAGTTTTTAGTTTGGTAATTTCTGTCTCCTGGTCAGCTTACCTCAGTTAAATAAATAGAACAACATCTCAATCCTCTACAGGACCAAACATGTTGACTCAAACAGCAAGTTGAACAGAGTTACATAAGAACCAAAATTACCAATTTTAAAGCTCCTGGTGCAAACGTCGTTGAATAATTGGAAGCCACAACCTTTAGGCATATCTATAAGGGAAAGTTTACACCTGGAGAATGGAGTATCGCATCTTTCCTTTACATGCATTATGCTGCAATGGAAGGTGTGAAGATCATCAAAAGGCTATGCACATTTTATCTTTTTTAAGCCGTATTGCTGTGAAAACTAAGAGCTAGTGGCTACTCAACTTCCTCCTCTGGAGTGACACCAATGTTAAACTCTGAGGCTATCTCACTCCTGATTATAGCTCGCTTTAACTCCCTATGTTTCTTGCACAGGTTCTTTAATGATGCAATCTAGTAGTTGATAAAGAATCTGATGTAATATATGGGTGATTGATACTAGTATAAGACTAGTATACAGTTGAGCATTTTACAACTTAATATTTCTCCTGCTCAGGATTCTCTTTTGAACAGGTATAATATTCCTTCAACCCACTAATAAGATACTAATAAACTCCCATATAGCAAGATAATTTATAGCCCTTCACCTCCTCCTCTTCTATTGGCAACTTCTGGATTACAACAGAACTTAATTTAATGTATGAGGTTCAGAGGTTCTAAGGGAACTTCATCCTAAGATTTGTCTCCTTATTCCGTCTTAAAGGTCCTCTCTTGACTTATCCAACAATTATAGTTCAGTTGTCTTATTGGTGAACTTCTATCCCTTTCTCTCTTGACTCAGGAGCTGCGGAGAATTTGATATTATTATCTAGCCCAGGAATATTTTGATCCCTCTACTCTAATACCAAGATTACTAAAAAGTGAAACAATTGTATAATAAACTGGATATGTCTGAGACTAAAAAAATTGCTTTATTTTAGATCCCAAGGGAATATATAGGGGATTATGCGCCAACTTTTCTGTTGGTGCCCCAATTGGAAATGGCAGCCGTTGCTGATGATTTCACCATCAACAAAACACATAACTACAAATGAGTCTTCCACTCATTATCCAAAATAATCGAGCTCACCTGCTAATTAAATAAAAATCTGCCATGGGTTGAATTTAGAGGTAGCATGTCATAATGCTCTCATCCAACCCTGGCGGAGTAACTCCATTAAGCTAGCAACCTCCTTAGGTAATGGGACCATTTACCCACTGCCAGCAGGTCGCTTTGCCTAAAAGGTTAAACTTCCAGTTGCTGACACCAAAGGCACAGTCAACGCCCAGCAACTACTCATTAAGCTCTAGGTATTTTGGTGACAAAAAATGATTGACTCCTACGAGTTAATTTAATCAATACTAAAATTGACAATGAAACTTCTTGTTCATTGTTGGGGATCATCCCAGATAAAACATTACAAATCTGGTGGACCAGAACCCAGAGGATTAATAAATATCATTTAGGCTAATTTGCTGAACAATAGTTATTGTATAGAACACACCCACATCTAGTAGAGGACCTTGTTTCCTAGCTGATAGAAGAATTATTATAATCAGATTAGGCGGGATAATATGCTCTTATTTAGAATCCCAACAATAGCTTAAGAGGTTATGTAGCCTCATATGGATGACCTGCATACCTGGAGAGAAGTGAAGGAGGTGCTCATCAAGGAGTTTGGTTCCAAGAAGGCCTGATTATGAATAAACATGCCTTCATGAGAAATGCGCTACACCAAAATGAAACCCTTGCCAAATTCGCTGACTGCTTTTAAATAGAGGTATAAATGCTGATGACCTCAAAAGCACTTATATTGGACAATGACGTAGCCACTGTCATTTCTGGTCTACATAGCAACCCTGACCTAGCAATGCACATCACATATGTAAAACAAAGCTTCAATTCTGTCTTAAACATTAAGGAATCCCTGATCAATGTAGTTGATATGCACAAGGCAGAGACCTCCTGAAAGGCCTCCACAAAACCCATAATGTACTCCATAGAGTAAGCAAAACCTAAGAAGGAGGAAAGCCAATGTGCAACTAGTGCAAGTAAAAATAACCATACTGAGGATATGTGCTTTAAGAAAAACCCTGCCCTTGCTGAGCAGGGAAAAAGAAGGTCACCCATTGGAGAGGTACCTCTATAGCCTACCAACCCAAAGTATCTGAAAGAAAAACATGGCAATTGCTCATCTCGCATGCATTGAGAATGAATCAAGTGATGACTCTGAAGGAGTTCATGAGGTTAAAGGTTATTACATTCTAAGTTCACCCGCTGATCTCACTATTCTGGACTGTTTAAACGCTGAAAATATTAATGATCCCCAGGTCCCAAAGGCAATGGCCTCAATCAGGTTATCAGGTGTCCCAAGATAATTGATAAAGTCAGTTATGCTGATCTATACCTTATCCTGTTGATACGACCCATCTCTAGTGTTCACATTCTACTGGTGATTTAGATAAAAGTATCCCAAGACTTATAAAAACAATATGCAACTTTTCTCATTAAATAGGTTTAGCCCTTCAACCAAAGTTTGAAGGGACTATTACCAAAGTGGTAGCAGTAATTCAGAAGGTCTGAGTTATGGCTATATTAGATATGGAATCACCTATTAATGTTATCTCATCCTGACTTATCAAAAATAACAAGCTCGCTTTTGATCTAAATAGACTCAATATTATAACGCCACCTGTTTGAACAACACCAAAGCGATAGTTTCTTATTTATCTCAGCCAATCCGAGTTGGCAAGTTAGTTTTATCAACTCCTACAGTTGCGCCAAGCAATAGCCAGTAAGATATACTTATTGGATGCAGTTTATTATATAATATGAAGGAGTTATCAATTTTAAAGGAGGACGTTTGTCACTCTTCAACTATGAAGCAAACCTTGTACTGAATAATAAAGACTCCAGAAAGAAGGATTACTCTTGTCTGGTCGAGTAACCTGTTTCCTTTTTACCCTTGAGATATTCTACCTCTGGAAAAATATGATAAAGCTAACTAGCTCAGTAGATGCAGCAGAGGGCATACCATTTTTACCATTAAGGAGGTAAGAAGTAAACCATGATAACAAAAGAGTGGGTTCTACTAACATACCCCTGGTTATACCCCAAAAGATTACTATATATCACTAGTATCAATGGAGTTTTTAGGTTTGAACCAAGAGTTTTTCCAGGAGTCCTCAATACAGCCTATTAACAGCCTATTGGGACACTACTTGGAAACCTAACCAGTCAAAATACCATAGTCATAAACATTAAGAGATTGGGAAAGGTCAAATACTTCCCATTGATGGGATTGAAAAGGTACATTTTATTATTAATCACCTTAAATTTTGGCCTACCATCCAGCAATATAATGTGCGCTATCCTTCAAGTCCAAATATCTGAAATCTAGATCTTGAGGAACTTAAAAATTGCATCAAAATACTCAAAGAATATCTTGATGTTTCTCTACGTCAGATGTAGACTAAGTCACATGACTAATGGACACATAGTATTGATGTTGGAGATTTTATAATTATCTGATCGAAGTTATATAGAATTTAAAAGTAGAAGGGCAATACATGAAGACCAACCTCAAGCAATAATTAGATACCAGCTTACTTGTGACCTCCCAGATCCAATTGTTATCCCCACTGTTACTTATTAAATAAGAATGGTCATCACAGGATAGTGATGGATTACCAGAAGCTAAACAGCCTCACTAAGAAGGCCAGTTAGCCAATTCCACAATTTGATGATGCTGTGGCCTTACTCTTTAGCTCAAATTTCTTCTCTACGATGGACCTTACAAGCAGTTATTAGCAGATAAATCTATCGCCAGAAGACTAAGAAAAATGCGCGTTGATATGAATAAAGAGAACTATTCCAACATATACGGCTCCCTCAAGGAATATTCAATGCTCCAGCCTTATTTTAATGAACAGTGGATCACATAATGCAAGATCTTAAAAAATGCTATGTGATTGTGTACCTAGATGATATAACTGTTTTAAAAATCATCACCAATCATCTAGAATACCTCAATTCTTTTTTCAACAACTGAGATAACCATATCAAATTAAAACCTGTGATATGTACCTTTTTCCAGCAGGAACAGGAATTTTTAAGACATGTCATCTTTCAGGAAGGAGTTCAACCCTTTTATGATAAGGTTAAAGAAATTTTCAAGATGCTTGAGCTAAAGAGCCTCTAAGACATACAGGTATTCTTAGGAATGATGGGATATTAACATCAATTTATCCCTAATCTTACTCAACTCACAAAACCTCTTGTCTGTTTGCTTACCAAAAGCACCCCATTTCATGTAGGGTTAGAGTCAAAATATGTGTTTGAGTCAAAATAAAGTTTGTTAAAGAGAAGACCAATCCTATGACATCTGGACTACAGGAAGCCATTCATCTTGTTTACTTATGCCTCCAACTTAGCCTTGGGCGCCATGCTCTCTCAATTGGATGATGAAGGCATTGTCCACCTGGCGTCTTATTATAGCAAAATTTTTTTAAAGCTGAGCAATATTATAGCATCACGGAGAAAGAGTGCTTAGCTGTTTTCCTGACAGTGAATACTTCCAGCCCTTATGGTATGGTATGAACTTTACAGTTGTTTTGGAACCCGCTTTGAGAGTGGCTGCAAACATGAATGACCAGATAGAAAGAACAGCCCTTTGGGCTCTCAAACTTCAGCACTATAGCATAAATACCGTCCATTGAATGTAGCAAAATATATGAACGTAGATGGACTGATTAGATTGCCCCTACTATGTCTAGATAACAGCAAAGATGAATGGTTACATAACCTACTCATGAAGCCAGACCCTTGGGTGGACGAAGATGAACCAGATCATAAGATGCTATAATGCCATGCTTTAAAAACAAAGGTTTCAACAGATTACTTTACAAGAAAGTCAGAATCGCTTGGTTGCCTTACTTGAAACCTATGGAATTGGTACCAGCTATATAGGAAGCACAAAATACCAAAGGACATGGAGGAGCCAGGAAAACTTATGAATGGATCAAGGATCACTGATATTAGGAAGGAATACTGGATTCTGTAGTGGAATTCTTAGACGCTTGCATAACTTGTTAAAAAACATACATTACATAAGGCCAAGTACAAGTATCAGCCAATGACCCCTCAGCAGCCGTTTCACATCATTAGTTTAGACGTCATAGGTCCATTACCTGAATCCACAGGAGAGAATCAAACATCCTTGTAGAGATTAATCATTTCATAAAATGGGTCGAAGCAATCACCATTCCAGCGCAGACTGCTAAAGCTACTACAACTTTTTATATCAAAAGTATTTTTACTAAGCACAACTGACGTCAAAAAAAACTATGCAACAATTTGAAAAACTTTTCCTTGAAGAATTTGTGAGAACCATAGCTATGAGCATAGGAACTCAACAGTTATTCTCAGCGCCTTATACACATCAACTTTTGGGACTGTAAA
Source organism: Massospora cicadina (assembly GCA_022478985.1). NCBI lineage: Eukaryota > Fungi > Entomophthoromycota > Entomophthoromycetes > Entomophthorales > Entomophthoraceae > Massospora > Massospora cicadina. Next base: position 137,727 of record JAKSZP010004081.1, on the reverse strand, counting down.
AAGTAAATGGAGCATTGGTTTTTATATTATGCAATATGGCCACTACCAATCCATTGCAATGAACCAATATCTCTTATGTGAGTTGATGGCTTACAGGATAAGTTTCCGTAGAATTAAAGAAAATTTCACCATTGAGGCCTTATATGGAAGAAAACCAGGGATCCCTGCTTTATTAGCTCGTGAAGTTACCAGGGACAACATCAAAGTGCCTGAGAAAGCGCTAAGAAGATTAGCTCAGAAGATCATTTAATTACAATCAAAGTGATGACAAATTCTAGCCAAGATGGTTACAAGAGAAGGTCAAGCAGTGATGCCTCTCTCAATACTTTAACCACCTTTGAGATTTTGGACTTAGTACTGTTTTATCACAATTGTATAGCACCCCAAAGAAAAGTTAAATTCAATATGAGATGGGCCATATGCCATAACTTTCAAACATGGAGACAAATACTTAATCAAGTCCCTAGAAACTGGAGTAAAAATCAACAGCATACATAGCCATTCTTGCGCCATACTCTCATGCCAAAAATCATAAAAGGGTGATGTCAAAAAACAGATATCAGACATGAAGGTAAGGATATTGACTACTTGACTCCAAAATCTGAATTGACACCTGGACCTGAGAAGGTGGTTAGCGAAATTCTTTCAATTCATAACATGGAGATATTTGATAATTGGGACAGCTCAAATTGACATCAGGAAAATTCTGACAGATCAATTTGAGCCTAAGATACCCTAAGATGAAATCCTGCCTAATCAATATGAAGGATCATCAGAAGTTTAGGTGACAATTACTCAAGGTGTCACTCTAGGCAGTAAATTAAGATGAACCCACAAAAGGGTGTTAATTAGGAATCTGCACAGCGATAAATTTAAGTGATACTAATCTCATAAGATTTGGTAAATTTTAACTTATAATTTTCCCTATCCAAGCTATGATACATAGGCATTATAACATCTATAGAGCATCGCTTGACCAAGATCCTCCCTTCTGGATTCCCCTCACCATTATTTTTATTAATCCTTTACCTTTAGGAGATTATTTTGTTAAATGAGACACATAAAAAACATATATAATACTATAATAAATTACATCAAAAAATTTATACACGTTTTGGTACTTGACTTCAATAAAATAATATTTTTTACTTACCATAAGATGGATGCTCTAGCTCATAGGACATAAGCGGTGACTTGGCACCCTTTAGAAGAAACTCAAACCTGTTGTGCGGCTTACACGGCTTTAAGTATTGACTGCCAGGCTTTTTGGGCATATGACCATCAAGCTTAAAAAAGAAGCCCAAAAACGATTATCTCAACGTTGGGATCCTACCCTGAGGTCCAAATTCATATGATTAGCAAGAATAACAACTTTACCTGTATTTGGAAGAATATTTGAAGTATTTAATAAAATTCTTGCATCAATCCTTCATCCCAAGTCCACTGCGTTCACCTCTCACAGCCAACCTTAGGTTCAGTTGTCAAGAACCATAAAAATCCCCAACCTCAAGGCTCATACTGCAATGGATTTTATCATAGCTCCAAACTTTTTGAAGGTGACTTACAGAGGAGGCGGGAAAATGGCAGTCATTAAAGATGAGGCGCTTCATGCTTACAATCCTGTCCTGCCTCAATAAGTTTTAACAACAACCAACGAGACTGATGTTGTTATACTGGAAGAAGATTATTTTGTACTCATCAATGATAATAATCTGATACTGCTTACTCTTCTTCTGATATATCTCCTATGTTCCTCACTATGTCCCCTCAATTTGTGGTTTAGTTACACGCTTCACTGTTTGAGTATATAAATCCCTGTCACGCCATTGTTGACAGTGGTTCCCCTGAAAATGGCACTTTTTATAAATTAATGAAGCACATCAAAGTAGTTCCTGACTTGCCACACTACATGGAATACAACACAGCTGGACCACAATGCACTATGTCCATTAGTACCTAATCCTCTCTGCCCATTTGCATTTGAAAGCTTTTGATGAATACCTCAGCTGTAGCATTAGACAAACAAGTTATGACCTTCTTCTTTGGACTAGTTTCTCCACAACTATTTTACTGTCTTAAACTATGATGAAGATTTCTTATCCATTTTAGAACAAAGTTCCCTTTGGTTTTTAAGATTCCCCAAAGTGCCAAGATGGGAGGTTAAAGCTTGGTCTTGCCTGTTAGAAAAGAAATTCATATTGACAGGCTCAAATATCATGTAATGAGTTCTTGAGTATGGATAACCCCTCCTGTGGTAGATGGCCAAAAGGGTATGTCCATCTAGCTGCCAAAGCTGACTACTATACCACTCAAGTCTCAGGTCATCATCAATACCTGGGTACATATCAATATACCTCATGACAGTTGATGGATTATGAGGCATAGATAACATCTCAGTCAAAGAGATTCTGACCTGACCAGGATTTTAAATCCTGCCTATTCTGGATCCACATTGGTGCTGCTGGATAACCTCACTGACAAATATAAAATAGTGGGTCCTAGTACTCCAGCCGCTTATGTTCACCTCCTTCCAGTAGGAGTCATTGACAACATCCATAGCTTTGGAAATCTAAGGGATTTTAGGTTAGAAACATCCTTATCAATAGCTCTAGTTGACACCTCCATTGGGCAAGAGCTCACCAGAAAACAACAGATAAAAGTTAAGAAAACACTGGAATAAAATTTGGACTCTTCTCAACCTCTACATACAATTTTAGGAATATTAATGGTTAACATCACGTTGAGACTGGGACGCTCACCCATTTGAACCATACCTACCAGAAGAGTAAGGTTTAAGAGTATCATGGCTGTTGAGCTCAAGCAGCTACTTGAAGCCAAGCTATTAGTACCTTCTTGTGGCCTTTGGGCTCCCCGCTCCTGTAAATTAAAATAAGGTTGGAAGTCATAATGTATATATGGATTATCAAAGACTTATCTCCAGTACTTAGAAGGACAGTTACCCTTTGCCCCATATTAAGGATTCTTTCTTCTTGCTTGCCAGTTCATAATATTTTTCTCAATGTATCTCACTAGTAGATACTGGCAAGTAGAGCTAGCACCTGTTGATTAATCAAAATACGCGCTCATAGCTAATGAGAGTCTATTTGAGCTAATGAGGTTGCCCCAGGGATTTTGCAATGCACTTGCCTTCTTTAATTCATCATGGAAGGAATCCTAGGGGACTTAGAGCTATTCTGTGGTCTTGTGTACCTCAATGATAACATCGTCTTCTCGCAAACTTTTAACGTCCATGTGGAACATTTCCAGGAAGTTTTTAATCATTTTAAAGAAGCCTCAATAAAGCTCAAGCCTTCAAAGTTTTCTTTCTTCTAATCTGAAATGGAATTCCTTGGACACGAGGTCTTAAAAAATGGAATTTAGTCCATCCTGGACAAAGTTGCTGTCATTGAGAAGATGTTGCGCCCTCAGAGCCATAGAGATATCATTTAATTCCTTTATATGGTGGGTTATTATTGTCAAATCATCCCTCAGTTTGCCAACTTAGCTGAACCTTTGTTCTACCTTCTACAAAAATTTATCTTTCAAGTGGTGGCCTGAACAGCAACTAAGCTTTTGATGCGTTGTGGACCACTCTTTGTACTAAACCTATTTTTAGTTCATCCACGTCTTGACTGGCCCTTTTTGTTATTCACCAATATTAGTGACGTTACAGTTGGGGCCATCCTAGCTCAGCATGATGAAGGTTAGGTCAACAACCCTGTGGCTTACTTTAGCAAGACCTGATAAATTTTTAACAGAATTAAAGCGTACCAAGTGCGAGTGCATGCTGTACTATTGGTAATCAAGAATTTCTGACTATAAATGTACAGCACCAATTTCACCATCATAACTGACCATTCCTTACTCCTATGGCTGCAGTAGATGAGGGACAAGATGGCCAGTTAGCAAGATGGGCATTAAGGCTTCAGAATTACAAAAGACTATATTCCATCATGCAGGAGCAATTATCAGAATGATGATGGTTTTTTGATGATGCCAGTGCTAGCTGCTTTAACTCCCAAAGAAAAACAACTATATGATTTAATTATCTGCCTGAACGGTGGGAGCTAGAAACTCCAGAGATCCAAGCTGAGCTACAAAAATTGACTCTAACACAATTTAAAGAGAGATTGTTGTATAAAAAGATTGACAATAAATGGCTCCCTTATATGATTCACTTCCTGAATTGTGCTTTTTTGAAGGACATATGATAATGAGGCATGCGGCAGTGAAAAAGCTTACAAATAGCTAAAGAAGCAATGCTATTGGGATCAGATGGTTGATACCATCCAGGAATTCCTAGAGGCCTGTATGACTTGTCAAACTCAAGATCAAGCTAGTCCCTGGTACCAACATTCAATTGTGGTTCTACCAGTCCCTTTAATTTCATCAGCATTGATGTGCTAGCACTCTTCCCACTGGGTTACATGACCAAAAATATATCCTATTAGCTGTGGACCATTTGACCAAATGGGGTGATGCAATTTTTGTTCCTGTGACACCGCAAAAGCCATGGCCCATTTCCTTATCCAATCAATTTTCACTCAGCATGGATGCCCACAAACTTTAATTTCGGACAATGGGTTAAATTCATCTCACAGGGGGTCTAAGAACTAAATTAAATTTTTGGGACTAACCAAAATTTTAATGCCCCTATAATTCCTCAACCAATGTGGTGGTTGAACAGGCTAATGGAACGCTTGTTTCTATTCTGCGGAAGATGGCCACCTCTGACCCTATGCGCTGGAACTACTATCTACCAAGCGCTTTTCTCACTTTTAAATTAAGCTACCATCAGATAATCAAGATGTCCCTTTTTGAAGCTCTATATGGGCATACACCTCTACTATCAAGAATCATTCAGACCTTAGTCATTACCTCCATGCCTGAGAACTCCAATTTGACCATGAGGGTCTTATCTAATGAGATTGTCCAGATACAAGCCCTAGCCACTCAGGGAATTATCACCACTACAGGAGGGGAAACATCCCAATTTAATTTTGGCTGACATCCTTACTGATTTTTCTAATTAGGTGACCTATTTATCTTTTATCACCATCAACCTAGAGGTTAACAAAATAAGCTCAAAATCTCTTTGGTCCAGACCCTATAAGGGTATGCATAAGGTGAACTTCAAATACACTATTGCCAATGTCAATCAGGGGACATGGTAAACTGATTAAATGGCCAATTCCTACAGCCCTATAACTCTCTAACAGGATAATGGAGATGCGTTGTTAGGATTCGAGATGATGAGCAAGTCAAGATCCCTACTCCTGATTAAAGCCTAAATAGGTCAACTTCCAAGTCCTTACAATCAAACCTAATAAGGCACTGATTGAAAATTTAATCAGGAAGCATCACGCGCAAAAGAATTGATGGAAGTGCCTTCTAGAATTGCACCTCCACTTCCTAAATCTTGAAATGCGCAACTCCCACAGTGTGATCATGGGGTTAATTTAGAACAATGGGGGCACCAACCAGGAAGCTGATCTGGAAGGATGAAATATTATGATTATACAGGGCCATGGAGGTCCTCTCAGCATTGTTTCCCCACTCTCCCAAAAAATATCATATCCTTTCAATCAATAAAGTAGTGTATTTAACCTATCATTTTGTCTTCATTGAATTCTCTGCTAGTTCTACAATTTTGAGCCCGTTTTGAATTTCAGTTACATTCAAGTGAACTGCTAAGCTGATAATCAGTTTTGCCTCTTTGATTTGAAAAGCCTATACTCACTGCTCCTGCTATAGCCTTAAAAACAGCTGTTATGAATTACTCATTGGAGTCTAGTTAATGAGATAGTGTAATTATATAATAAATAATAATCAACATTTTAACTCTCTTCTGAGATATCACTACCACTTAAATTTTATATTTTAAATAAGGAAGGCTTTAAGAAACATAGATGTTTCATTGATTATCCTACCTTCATCTGTCATTTAGAATACCGATTCTGGGGCCCAAAACTAGACTATCCCTGGCACTGTTGAAGCTGAGGATAAAATTCCAATCTATGTCTCACCCTTTTAGTATACCTCCATGCTCTCAAACTGTGGTGGACTCCCAAGTAATTCATATCTCTCTTACTAATGCATAGAATTATATGGACACAACAATCCTTTTATTAATGAAGTTTTGACCTGCCTTAAGATACTAGACCCTGCCTATGGAAATTATATCTCTGTTTAATTAGATAATTACCCAGTTATAGATTTCAAATCCTTTGGAATGATATCATATCCCATGTTAAACTCTGTCCTACTAAATATATATAATAGATGTTAACTGTTGTGGCACACTACAAATCATAGGTATTGTACCTCCTACAACAATTTTCTTAGTAAATAGTAACTTAGGGATACCCATACGCCAAACCAACTTCACGATGTAGAAGCCCTAATAGTATGATAAAAAAATATTTATTCTAAGGGACCTTAAGATGATATTAAAATGACCGGAGTCATCCATTTTGTGGAATTTATAATCATCTTTATTTCAAAGCTTGAGCTCAAGGGAAGGTTAAAGTATAGGAGGTTTAAGTAAATATAGATTTAAAACAATTAATTAAGGCTTGACTACTTATACCATCAAAAAGCCCTTGGGCTTCACCTCAGCTATTAATTCTTAAAAATGATGAAAGTCATTGGGTCATAATGGACTATCTCCACCTAAAGTCCATTACTCAATAGGTTAGTTATCCCCTTCCTTATTTAGATGACTTGTTACATCTAGTTTCTGGATCATGGTATTTTTTGGCGTTGGATCTTGTTAATGGCTACTATCAGATCGATCTTTTCCCCAATGATTTAGATAAATGACTTTATCTCTAGTAAAAGCTTGTTTGAACCTATGTGGATGCTGCAGGTGCTATGTATGACCCTTCTACCTTTCATAGTGAAAGGGATGACCTAATTAGGGACTTAAAATGATCCTGTGTGATAGTATATCTTGATAATATACCTATCTTTTTGCTATCACTGCACACTTAGCTCATTATAGAAATGTATTCCAGAAACTATGACTAGCTTCATTGAAGCTAAAACCATCCAAATAGTCCTTCTTCCAGAGTGAAATGGCTTTTAGGGTCATAACCTAAGTCAAGAATAAATTTCCCCAATGAACAACAAAGTCACGGCCATTTCACAAATGCCGTTACCTAAGCCACTTTTAGATGTACATGTTTCCTTGGAATAATTAGTTATTAGAAACAATCCATTTTTCAAATTGCAGATACATCTGAACCCTTATGATATTTGTTAAAGAAGAGATATACATTCTAGTGGAAAGAAGAACAACAATCCTTCAACATAATATACTTATCTCTTACTCACTCCCTTATTAATAAACCCAAACTTTAATTAGCTTTTTTAATCTACACTAATGCTATTGATATTGCTATAGGAGCCATACTATCCAAACATGATAAAAAGTTAGTGGGCAATCCTGGTACCAATTAGGCAAATTATTATCTTAACATGAAATTATAGTGTAACAGAACATGAGTGCCTGGCTGTCTTAATGACCATTATACATTTCTGACCCTATTTATATGGGACTACTTAGCTATAATTACTCCCCTATGCATCTTTGAAGTGGCTTCAACAAAAATTAAAGATACTGATGGAAATTAGGGTTGTTGGGCTTTTAAATCTTCATATTATTATTCTTTATAATACACCTTACTGGCATAGATCAGAATGTAGATTGACCATATTACCCATTCTAACTCTAGCAAAACCTGAGGAAGATCAACTCTACAATCTTCTAAGCTAACCTCCTATGTGAGAAAATGACTTACTCTAGATACAAAAAGAGTTAAAAAGGTCAAACATTAAACTTTGTAATGGTCAGCTCTATAAGCTAGTGTCAAATCAATGGCTATAGTTTATTTGTCTTAACATACGAACTGGTACCATCTTATAAGGACACCTGCAAGTCAGACATGGAGAAATTTTATAAAATACCAATGGCTCAAGTTCCAGTTTTGCTAGGAGGGGATGCTTCCCATAAAACAATTTATTAGAGTCATGCTTAATTTACAAAATCCAAATGGACTTACTCCTTTATCCCAGCATTAAGTGGTTCTTTTCTAAACCATTTACACATGGTTATTATCAATGTCGTAAGCCCTCTATCTCAAGCATCTATTGGTCATTGATTAATCTTGCTGGCCGCTGATCAACTCATTAAATGAATTAAAACATTTCCCTTTATTCTGTTTCTGCCAAAGCTACCACCTCATTTTTTATAATAATATCATCAACCAAAAAAAATGTCATACCAAAATTTTCTTGTAAAATGGACAAAACTTTTCCTCATCACTAGTGCAAGAATTAACTGATTTAATGGGATCTATTTATGTGTTTAACTCATCCTACCATTCTGAAACTGATGGGATAGTTGAGTGAGATAGTGTAACTTCAATCTCAACCTTTTGTTAAATTCATTATGACCCTCTTTATTAGCCTGTATATCCTGTGCATTTATAACTTATTAAATTAGTCACCAATGAAGTAGCAAAAAAGTCCATCTCAAGATGTGTTTGGAAAAACTCTCAATTTCTCTCCATAGTAAAATGTATTTAATACCATGCCTTGACCAAAACCCCAATGATACTATTATGACTATTACCAATGAAATCATTTTGGCTTTAAACTCTGTCCTTGGATAATCTGTCTACTACCACTACCAGGAAACAAACCTATATAACAAAGACGTCCCCCTAAATACCTTCCAGCTAGGTGATTTAGTCCTTTTTTATTATCACCAACCAGGTGGAAGAAACAAAAATTACTCTCAAATTGTTTAACAAAACAAGTTCATATATAAGAAGAGAAATGAACATTTGATTGTTAAGTTACCCACAGTACTGCTGTGAATCAGGTACATAGCCAATATTGACAGCCCTTTAACCCCTATGCCAAAATTTAGAAGGGGTATTTGGCAGGATTCCAAACCAATATAAAGAATTGATCAATTCTGATGGCAGTATTAAAACATAAATTGTAGAAACAATTATTTTTGATGCCAGGGTTCAAACCAAACCAAAAGATTATTTACTACAGCTGTTAAAGTTCAAACCAAAATAAAAAAGACTAGCTCTACCTTATTTAAGATTGTAGGGGGCCACCAATTCAAGGAGAACCAATTAAAATATCTAGCCTTGAGTTTTACAATCCATTTCCCTGGAGAATAGGTACTCATCCCCTATAAATTTTGTTTCATTCAATTATAGTGATTATCATGGCTCATACAAAATATTTATGGCTGCAATTATCACTCAGAGAACATTAAGGATATTAAACGCCCAAATAAAAATCTTCTTTTAATGTATATTTACAAAAAAGTCCTTTTTCTAGGGTCTTTGGGTAACTGAACTCATACTTGGACAATTAGGTATTACTCTACCCTTGTCCCAAAATTTTATAAGAAATAAGTTACCCTTTCCTTGATTCAAAACTAATATTGCACTAAAACATTATTCCATAAGCTGTGCCCCAACAGAACCTTTGGGGCATGGCAAAAGACACTAAATGTATAGTCAAGAGTGAAGGTAAGAAATTGGATGATTAAAATAATAATCTCAGCCAGATAATTAGCATTTTAGTTCTTTATCTACTGCCATGCTGGTGAGATTCTATTATTACCTTGATTTTAAACTGCTATGCCTTGATGGCTTATCATGGTCACCTTGAAGCATAGACTAGATATGATGATCCTTCTCTTAGAGCGTTTACTCCAAAACTTTCATATTAGTGATATATATGAATGGTCACGTTGGGAACAGGAGCAATAAATTATTGTCAAATAGTTAAGGTAATTCACACTTGCCTAGTTTCAGAATAGCAATTGGCTAGATCAAGCAAATCTAACAGGAACAAATTTTTTAATTGGACATGAGTGGCATTATTTTGCAAATATTAGTATAGCTCATAGTAGAGAAAAAAATATTTAAAAAAATATGATAGTGAATTCAACAAAAATCTAATTTTATCATATCTGTTGTCATGATTTTGATATGACTGGATGATAATCTTGGGACAGCCGGGCGTAATCTGCCAAACATAGTATTAGTTACAATTATTTGAGTGCCTTGAGATGAGGTGATATTGGGATATAACGGGTCTTTATTGGATGTACTGAGTTTATTGGATCGCCTCTATATATAAGGCGATAAGGAAATAAGGCAATGTTGATATCTGATGAATACAAAGTAAATCACCTACAAATAGGGCGACAGAAGATTAAGAATAATAAGCCAAATTTGAGGAGAATTGGAGGAATAGAATAACCCAAGCAATGAGAAATAGTATCGCCTGAAGCTGATGTATATAAGTGAAATAGGCAATTGAGAGAGGGAGGTTTTTTGGAGGGCAGATGAGATGGGACAGCGAAACGGTAGCTGTATTTATATAATATAAATAAAAAGAACTGGTTGGGGCATTGCTCCTATTTTTTAAGTATATTTTCAAGTGCATCCAAAGGACTGACAATCCCCACATTGTCCGTCCATTGCTCAGAGGGCTCGACCTGTGTGAATAGCATGACAGATCCTAGTGATACCATTCAAAATTATAACAGTGGTGCTCACTACAGGGGGCCCATTGATCAACCACCCAACACTCCGGAACTCCAGTCGCCAACCATGCCTTACCAAAGCTGTGTCATTGGGGAGTCTTCCAGAACCCCACATCAGCTGGATATGAAAAACTCAAAGTTACCTTGGACGCGGTACTCAAAAACCAAGATGAACTCCTTCAAGAATGTAACGCGGTCATGCACCAACTTGATGGTACATTTAGTCAAATGCAAATCTTGGGACTACAAAACAAAGAACTTGCCAAATGACTGAATGATACCACCCAGTGGCTGCAATATGCAGAACAAAGATTATCTACTCCTTCTCAGACATCTCTCTGGGAGGATGATGACTATCAAGAAGAAGAATCCTACATAGGAGAAAACAGCGCTGGTCAAAGCTACAACACTCACAATAATATCACCGGATATTCATATGAGTCAGAATACCACTTACCTCCAGTAATGGCTATACCACCTACAACTGATGGTCATGCTACCCCTGAAGCGACGAATATCCCAACTTCTGCTAATCCCACTCCTCATTGAGAATCCGCTTTTGGGTCTCGTTCCATTCCTCAGTATGGGCCTAACACCCATGAACAAAAGGAGGAAATTAATATCAAAAAGATACCCCCATTTGACCACAATGGGAACATTCATGGGTTCTTTAAACGATTTGAGTTCACAGTGGAAGGAGCCTCTGATAAATGGAAAGCTAAATTGCTAATATCTGCCCTGGATGTAGGAAGCACCAATCAGGTCACCTGTTACCTCCCAATTAGTTCTGTCTCCTATAAGGACATAAAGGACACTGTACTCCACTTGTTTTGGGGAAACTCAAAAATATTGCAGAGGAAAGTGGAATTCTTAACAATAAGATTCTGTCAAAATGAGACTCTTGTAGAGTTTGCTGATTGATTCACAACAGAAGCCCATGTACTAATCGGAGCTGGGTACTTAGCAGAAGCTGACATGTGCATTGCCATGTCCGCTGTGGTGAAGCCATATCGCGAACTTTCTAATGTTATTTCACCGCTTCTGGATGATGATGTACCTCTGCTTAAGATTGTACAGATTTATGTTGGGTATCTCCTAACTTTTCACCGCCAAATTCAGATTGTAAGACACTGCTGTCATGGCACCCTCTTATTCTGGAGAATACTATTGTCCGCCTCCAGCTCCATTTAGTAATCCTCAGCCTTACTATAATTCTGTGCCTCATCCTCGGCCAAATTATAATCAACAGTTTGATCAGCGTCAATGGGCTGGCCATGACAACCGCCAGCAAAATAGTTATCAACCTGAACCCAAGTATGCTGACTGTCAACAATTGACTTACCATCCTGGAACTGAGTATACCAAATGACCCCAACCCTTCCAGTCTGGACCCAATTACAATAACCTAGGACGTGGTTCTTATGGGGTTAACTGCTACGAATGCAGTCGCCCTGGTCATTTGGCTAAATTCTGCCATAATTGCCATGTGAATTAAGTACAACAAGACCAATACTACCAGGGAAAAGATGGAGCGGAGTAGAGATGGGACCCTCTACCTCCGCGATACCCACTCAACACATCCCTAAATCAATAGTAGTATACCCTGCAAAAGTTCCTCAGTACAATGACGGAATTTTATACCAGCAGCCAGTTGGAGGAGTAAACGTAGTAACCCAAGCTCAAGCTAAGGTGGCGACGGAAGAAGAGTCCCTCAAACAACTGAAGCCCTATGACTATCAAATGCTGGAGCAAGCTTCATCAGATCAACTTGATTCTGCCGCGGATGTGCCAATTCTGAAAGGAGTGAACGTCGCCCTTCCAGTAGATGCCATTGTCAGAGAATACCCCAAGTAGGAGAGGGGATTATGAATTTCCTTGGGAAAATAGAGCCCATAAATGTTCATGTATTAAACAGTTAATATTCTTCTTATTCTGAGTGTACATTTTGTGATATTTTAGTAATGAAAATTAGAGTTCGCGCTATAATAGATACTGGTGCTCCAGTCAACATAGTTTTTCACTAAGTTAATGCAAAAATTGACGTTGAAACCTGATGTGGACCATTGCATGGTTTATGGAACTGCTGGAGCTGTAAGCACTGTCTCTGAGGGAGCTTATAGTGCGCTACCTTTGCGCTTTGGGTCCATTGTTGTTGTGGCTCCGGTGATTGTGTTACCAAATGAGCACTATGACCTATTAATCAGGACCACTTTCCTGCAGCATTTTGGGGCTATCGTTGATATGATGGAGGAGACCCTCGCCATTCTGGGTCAGCGGATCCCAATTTACTTTACTACTAGGGGAGTACCAAAGGATCTGGTGCATATGAGCCATATTAACCTTGCCTATAGTGATGGGGTATGGCCTGTTTGCTACCATTGACTAATGCTCAAAACTTGGGCCCTTCCCCAGAAGATCTATGAATGTCAAGCGATACCTCTTCTAGCATTAGGGCCCATATCTATCCCTTCCGGCCATCAAGTCTTAGTGAATACTGAGTTAAAGGTAGAAGTGACAAGTGGGCTATACAGAGAAGTTATTGGGCTCTATTATCAAACACGGTTTGAGCTGCACGTAGCTCCAGGAATTATACTTCCAGGACATGGGGAGATAATTTTTTTTGTTAGCAAACCTGCAGAGCGAACCAATTCAAATCTGCCGCCATCAAACTATAGCGTATCTTCATCTGATTCCCATAGATGAGGTCTGTCAGGTTCATGATTTTGGATCATTGGACGAATTTGGACTACCTCTTAAAACATTGGTCAATATACTAATGGTGGTACCGAGGAGTAATTTAATGGGATTAATGGATGAACAAAAAAGACCAAGCAATGGCTTTATTTCAGAAATACAAGGGGATTTTCACTGGTGACAATCACGATTTAGGGTGTTCTTGGGGGGTGGTCCATCAATTGGACACTGGTAATCATCCTCTGATAAGGTCTCAGCTGATCCTCCATTCTTGGGTAGCAGAAGATGTGGTTACTGAGGAAATTGACAAGTTATTACAACAAGGGATGCTTGAGCCATCCAAGAGCCCGTAGGCTTCGCCTGTTTAGATTGTAAAAAGAAGGATGGCATTAACCATGTAGTAATAGACTACCGGAAGCTCAATAGTATTACAAAAAAGGATTCATATCCCTTGCCAAGAATTGACGATGCTCTGGACCGATTAGGGGTGCCCGCTACTTTTCTACAATGGACTTAATATCAGGTACTGGCAAATTGAGTTACCCTTGGTGGAATAGGAAAAATGCGCTGTGATCACCTCTAAAGGCCTTTTAACCAACATGGATGCCTCAAGAACTGTGTAACGCTCCAGCTACTTTTCAGCATGCCATGGACACTATTCTTGGCGACCTGAAACTGTCATGCATCCTAGTATACCTCGATGATATTAACGTTTTCTCTCAATTTTTTTGGAGCACCTCGACTACCTTGAAGCAGTATTCCGCCAGCTGGCTGAGGCAAACATTAAAATTAAGCCTTGAAAGTGTAACTTTTTAAAGATCAGCTAGAATACCTGAGGTTTGTGGTAGACTCAACTGGGCTGCAGCCACAACCATTAAAGTGGAGGCCATCAGTAAAATGACTACACCTAATGTAAGCGCGACATACAGGTATTTCTGGGGATGGTCAGTTACTACTGACGCTTTATCCCTAATTTTAGCTATATTGGAGGCCCGCTATTTCAGTTGTTAAAAAGGGATGCTGTGTTCAAATGGACGGAACGTCATCAATCCACTTTTGATGCACTCCATACAGCTTTAAGCAGTGCACCGGTGTTGCAATATCCAAACTTCGACTGGTAGTTTATCATTCGAGGGATGCATCCCTTTCCGCTGTTGGGGCAGTACTTTCTCAGAAAGATGATGAGGGAGAAGAACATCCTGTTGTGTTCTGTAGTCATAGTCTGAACTGTCATTAGTGTAACTATACTGTGACCAAGCGAGAGTGCTTAGCAGTAATCTACACATATAAACAATTTAGAGTCTATCTGCATGGGGTAAAGTTTAAAGTTGTAACCAATCACATGTCATTACGCTGGTTGCAGAATCTCAAAGAACCAGAAGGACAGTTGGCTCGATGGGCTCTCAAGTTACAGGCTTATGATTTTGAGATTCTTCATTGGCTGGGAGCAAAGCACCAGAATGCTGACTGTTTATCTTGATTACTGACTATTGCAGTGACAGCGGATCTTGACGACATGATGTATGATAAGATGCTCAGCAGAAAATATGTTGACGAACTGCCCCAAGTAATCAAAGTGTTAAATGAAATGTGCACGAATACCTTCCAACAGAATGGAGAACTGTACAAACAAATTGGTGATTCTATGGTGAATTTCCCATGGCCCTCCACATGGCTGGGAATCATTATGAGCGCTCACAGAGCAGTTGGGCATGGTGGCATGCATAAAACTATAGAGTTGTTACACCCACAATACTATTGGGAAAGTATGTGTTTTGATGTGCTCAAAACTATTTCCTGTTGTCATCAGTGCCAAGTGGAGAAGCCATTCCGCCTTATGACATCATATCGGTTAGTGAAACCACATTTTGCCTAGCATACGGTCTCCCTTGATGTTGTTGGCCTCTTGCCAACAGGAGCCAACCGTTGTAAGTACATTCTAGTGGCTATTGATCACTTGACCCGGTGGGTTTAAGTAAAGGCAATATGAGACCTGGGGGCAGTTACAGTGGCTAAATTTGTGTTGGAATGCATTATCCAGCGGCATGGATGCCCTTAGTTTATTCTCACTGATAATGGCACCAACTTCACCTCGCACATCCTTCCCAAGCTGAATGAGCTTATGGGAATCTGCGGAGTTCTGATGACCTCATACCACCCCAAGTCTAATGGAATGGTCAAATGATTGAACAGAACTTTGGTGAACATACTCCAAAAATCAGTAATGGATCACCCTTCCGATTGGAGCTCTCTTCTTTCCACTGTCATGTTCACTTATAACATTAGTTACCATTCTGCCATGGGGAAGAGCCCCTTCTAATTACTATATGGCTGACACCCTGCTCTTCCAGCATTGCTTTATGCGTGTTTAAAAGATACTGGCAGACTAGAACCCCACCGCTATTTGACAAACCTCACAAACATTCTGATCAAGCCACAAACTGAAGCATATTCCTTCAGCTTGGCTAAGAAGATTAGGAATCAGGCTGCTGATCAGGCACGCCATAGTGGGTTGGTGCCATTCAAGGAAGGCGATATGGTTCTCTTTCATGATCAGCATGGATTTGGGTGGAAGCACAAGCTGGCTAATATTTGGGTCAGTCCATTTAAAGTAATAGAGAAAACTGGAGTTGACGTGTATACTATTAAGGATCCTACAAGCAGTTGGATCATTAACCGAGTACATGTGAAGTTCCTCTGACCTTACAAACAATAGGATCTTTTTTTAGTATAAGATGGCAAACAATAGGATCTTATCATCCAGTCAAGGAGGGGGTAATGTCTCGATTTTGATATGACTGTATGATAATCTTGGGACAGTGGGGCGCAATCCACCAAACATAGTATCAGGTACAATTATTCAAGTACCTTGAGATGATGCGATATTGGGATATAATGGGTCTTTATCAGATGTAATAAGTTTATTGGATCGCCTCTATATAAGGTGATAAGGTGATAAGGCTATAAGGTGATGTTGATATTTGACATTATATGAAGTAAATTGCCTACAAATAGAGCGACAGAGGATTAAGAATAACAAGCCAAATTTGAGGAGAATTGGCGGAATAGAATAACCCAAGCAATGGGAAATAATATCTCCTGAAGCTGATGTATATAAGCAAAAACAGGCGATTGAGAGAGGGAGGTTTTTTGGAGGGCAGATGAGATGGGACAGCGAAAAGTAGCTGTATTTATAAAAATAAATAAAAAGAACTGGCTGGGGCAATTGCTCCTATTTTTAAGTATATTTTCAAGTGCGTCCGAAGGACTGATGATCCCCACATCATCTGTCTGTTACTCAGAGGGCTCGACCTGTGTGGGTAGCCCAACGGATCCTAGCAATACCATTCAAATTTATGATATCTGTGATAGAGCTTGGCAGTGTGAACTGCCAATTTGTTAAAAGAGCTTCCTCTACCTAAATAAAGTTTTATCTATCCTCACCTTCCAATGGGTAGCAATCTTTGTCAGACAGTTGCACTCACAGCTTTAAATAAGGATATTTTAGGTTGAATTCAACCAAAAAGGGGAAATGTCAGCCATTTTCAATTTTCTGATGTTGTTAAGATCAATTCTAATCATAACAAAAATGATGCTTTTAAGGATATCAGCCAAAAGACCCTGGAAAATTCTTGATGAACCCCAATAATCAGGGTACACCTGTTCAAAACCTGCATGGGCATTCAATGTAAAATCAAATGGTCAGATTACTCTGACCACACAACAGACCATGTAGCAACCTATCAGAAGGTACGCCCCCAACCACCAGCAGGTCCTAAAAAGCACCTACGTGGGGACCACCCCCTTTTATAGGCGTGGCGGAGGTCCCCCAAGGTGAAAGTTTTTTTTATTAAGCTGTGATTTTAAAATTTATAAAAACCTTACCGCATGGGTACATTTTGCCCCAAAACCTCAGCTATCATTTTGCCAACAAGTAACTCACATTTCCCACGATCTGATAGGAGAGTATTTCATATTTCCTAATTTAAGAGGCTTCAAAGCTATTTTTAAACTATCCTCAAATTCCCCCAACCCTTAAAAGAGTTTAGTAACAGATTGGGCGGATATCAAGGGGATCGTTTTCTCATTCTTACTCCATTTATTAATAAAACTCTTAAATATCCAGATTTTTAATAGTATAAATTTATTGAATTTAACTAAACTTTTGTGGGATTCAGAGGCGTTAGCACCAGCGAGCACAGAAAAGTTGGATTCCTACAAATTGGTGCTCACTACAGGGATACCTGTATATTAAAAACTTGCAAAAATGGAGGCTTCAAACGTTAGTAACCCTCCTATTTTCCTTGTCACATTGAATCACGTTTAATTGCTCTGGAAAAGCAACTATCAAGCGCTCTATCCTATCTCAAAGAACTTGAGCGGAGTTCAATAAAACCATTTTTAAAGATAAGATCATCCCTGGAGAGGGGAGTATTACTACTTCCTTTTATGTTTATGAAGCTTCCATGTGTGATGCAACGGATAAGCAGAAAGTGCAACACATTCTTCCTTGTTTAAGCTGCCTAGCGCAAGAGATGATAGTTCCTTACTTGAACCCTTTGAAGACATGGTCAGAGGTGAAGGAGGCTCTTCTTGATAAATTCAGATCAAAGCAGAGTCTACACAGGGAAAACAGGCCCTTATGTGCCTTAGTATGTTTTAAGGTGAATCAGCCATTTCCATTGCTGAACGATTTTACCTCACTACGCAAAGGTTGTCCACTTCTAACATGCTTATCCTTGATGATGCTATGGCCGCCCTGTTAACTGGGCTAGCCTCTCAACCCTTGCTAGCCAGACATATCATCTCAGTGTAACGCTACTTCAAAAACATCCCTGACATCAAAGAGGCTTTGATAGATGTGGCCAAATTCCAATTATGTGCCAAAACAAATGTCACTGATGCGGGACCTTTAGCGCTAACCATTGAAGAGCTTCAACCTGTGGAACAGTTGGGAGAAATACCAACTGTGCCTATCCTCCATGCTAAACCTGCTCCCCACCCTGTAGGGTTTTAACAATCATACACCCGCACAAGCTCACTAAAGCTGCTGTGCCTACTTCTCCAGCTAAGATTATAAAATGCGCGCTCTAAGGCTACCCTATCTTATGTGGCCATCTCTCCTACCTCCATAGCGGCCTTGGCCGTTGTTGAGAATACCCTTGGGGAGGAATCTGAGGGGGTTATGATGACTTTGGTTATTACATATTGGGAGCCCCCACAGAAATAAAAGTGCCTGATCATTTGAACGCTGGAAGAGATGAGAAGAGACCACCATAACCTGAGGAAACGTACCTCAGCCAGATACTATGGTGTCCAAAAGTTATTGAAACTTACAGAGATGGTAACCAATTCTTAGCTGTCTTGATACGCCCTCTTCAGCGGGTTTATCCCATAAAATCCATCATAGATAAATACCCTGATACCGCTTAAAAGCAAACCTCCACCTTCCGGCTCAAGGAGGTCTTAGCTTTGTCACCTAAATTTGAAGGAACACTCACTAAGGTTGAAGTGGTCATTTAAAAGGTCCGAATACTAGCCATCCTGGACACTGGCTCCCCAGTCAACGTGATCTCCACTAAGCTTATTAAGAAGATAAAGCTAGCACCTGACTTGGAGTACATGCAAGAATTTGGAACCGCTGGCCCCACCAATACCCATGCTTTTGGGGCATTCTCTTCTCTTCCAATTCAAATTGGGAAGCTTATCCTATCAGTCCCTGCTGTGGCTTTGGTTAACAACGCATATGATATGCTCATTGGCACTCAATTTTTTATTGAATTTGAAGGAATAATTAACCTGAAGCAAGGGGTACTCTCGTTACTCAACTACAAAGTCTCTTTAGTCTTATCCAATAAAGGGCCCAGCTAGCACGAATACTCTTGCCTGGTCAAACACCCCTTTTCTGCTAAAACTTTACTCTATTCTACCTCCAGGTGTAATACTAAGAAATTGCCTGACTCAGTGGATGTGAGGGATGGCATCCCATTCTATGCAGATGAGGTCTTGATTAAGCCTGGGGAGCAAAGAGTAGTTGACATTAAGATCACAATTAAAATCACACACCATTGCTTATTGCACCTCATTAGTTTTAAGGGCGCTAGTCCCTTGGAGCCTCGTGTCTTGCCTGTGATACTAGACCCCATATTCCAGAGGCCAATTACCATTCTACTAGGGAACTCACCAGAAAAGACATGATCATGCAGAAACACCAGATGATTGGCAGAGGCTTCCTACACCCAGTAGAGGACATTAAACACATCCACTCCATTGGCTCTATGGCATATTTGGTCTTAGCCATGGACAACATGGTGTGCACCTTGCCCAATGTTCATTTTAGGACAAGCTGACCCCAGAAGAGTTGTAAAAAGTTAATACCTTGTTAGATGAATACATTGACATATTCTCCAAATTGGATACTGACTATGGCCACATGAAGGGCTGGTGCCACTCCATTGATGTGGGTAATGCCTGGCCTATAAGGTCCAAATCTTATCATAAGTCAAAGGTGGAGGAACAACAGATGAGGATGGAGCTCCAGCAGTTATTAGATGCGGGGTTATTTGTTCCTTCACAAAGCCCTTGGTCCTCATCATCTTACTAATTAAAAAGAAAAACGGAGGTCATCAGATAGTCATGGATTACTGTAGGTTATATAGCCTCACTAATAAGGATAGTTATCCTATCCCTCGTATTGATAACGCCCTGGCCCAACTATCTGGCTCTAACTTCTTCTCCGCCATGGACTTCGTCAGTGGCTATTGTCAAATGGACCTTTCTATTAAAGATCAGGAGAAATGTGCTCTTATTTGTAGTAAAGGTTCTTCCAACCCACACGATTACCCCAAGGGTTTTGCAACGCACCTGCTCTCTTTCTAGCGTGCGATGAATCACATCTTGTAGGACTTAATTTAACTTGTGTCATCATCTATCTTAATGACTTCATGGTGTTCTCACAAACCTTCAACGAACATCTTGATCACTTGAAGGAGGTGTTTCAACGGTTATGTAAGTCTAATATTAAGTTGAAGAAATTGAAGTGTACCTTCTTCCAAAGGAAATAAGATTTCCTTGGAAACTCCATTTCCCAAAAAGGAGTTCAACCCATGCAGGACAAGGTCAAAGCCATCTCAAAAATGCTCGGCCCCTAAAATTTATGGGATATTCAGGTATTTCTAGGGATGATGGGGTATTACCATCAGTTTATCCCTAAGTTCGCCCAGCTCAGAAAATCCCTTGTTCACCTATTGATTAATAACACCCCTTCCCTTTAGGTGATGAACAGATGGCCTCTTTTGAGACGTTGAAGCAACTTCTATAACAACGTCCTATCCTGAGGCATCCTAATTATAATAAACGGTTTATCTTATTCTTTGATGCTTCATACTATGCCATTGGGGCCATTTTAGCCCAACTGGATAAAAATGGTTGGATCATCCGGTATCTTACTTCTGTAAAATGCTTTAAAAAGTGGAACGCAACTACAGTATAATAGAAAAGAAGTGCCTTGCCGTTTTGTTAGCTGTGAAACACTACTGGCCATTCCTATATGGGACCACCTTCACTGTTGTTACTGACCACGCTTCGTTGAAATGGTTACATAATATGAAGGATCCTACTGGCTGGTTAGCTCGCTGGGCTCTAAAACTTCAGCCTTATGACTTGAAGATTGAACACCGTGCTGGGACCCGTCACATGATGTTGATGGGTTGACTCAGCTGTCAGTCCTTCACTTGGAAAATAGTGAGGCAAAGAGGTTACATGACCTCTTAATGGCCCCCAATGAATGGGAGGATGAGGATGAGCCTGTTCAGAAGAGGTTAGCCTGACACTCCCATTACACTAAAGTTGAAAATAGGAAGTTGTTTAAGCAGGTGGGGACAAAATGGTTACCTTACCTTTGACCCTTGGAACGTGTACCTGCTATCTTAGAAGCTGATTCCACCCTAGGTCATGGAGGGGCAAAGAAAACTTATGAGTGGATTAAGGATTGGTTTTATTCTGAGGTATGATGAAATATATTGTTGACATCTTGGAAGCCTGACTTAAATATAAGAAGCAATCTGGTTTTAAGACTAGATACCACTATAAATTAACTACCCAAAAACTGTTCCGCACCATCAGTTCATATGTAGTAGGTCCCCTTCCTCAGTCTACTAGTGGAAACATATTTATCCTAGTAGCGATTGACCACTTCATAAAGTGGGTTGAAGCCATGCTCTTCCTGCCCAAATGGCCAAGGCCACCGCCACCTTTTTACATCAACACATCTTCACATGTCATGACTTCCCCCAAGTACTACTCTGTGATAAAGGTAAGAACTTCACCTCCAGAGTAGTCAAAATCCTGGCCACATTTATGGGAGTACAACAACTTTTCTCAGTTACATATAACCCTTTCACCAACTGGGACTGTGGAAATAGCAAATGGAACCTTGGTTTCCATTCTTTGAAAAATGGCTTCCTCTGATCCTCTTCACTGGGATCAATATCTACTTAGTGCTCTTATAGTATACAGGATTAGCTATCACCAGATTTTAAAAATGTCTCCATTCCATGTCTTGTATAGGTGGGAACCAGGCATACCTGCCCTCTTAGCTAAGGATGTGTTCTCTTCTAGAGTTGAGGAACCTGAGAAAGTCATGAGAAGATTGACTCAGAGCATAATCAATATAATCTGAAGCTATGACCAATTCAGCAAAGACAGTGACAAAAGAAAGACAAGCTGCCAATGAGTTCTAAACCCCCTACCTACATTCCAAGTGTCCAACATGGTGTTGTACTACCATAACTGCATCACTCCTAGAAGCAGTAAGCTTGGATCAATTTGGGAGGGTCTTTTCATAATCACTTTAAAGAGAGTAAACGAGCTCTCTATTAAATCGCTAGCTACTGGTGTCACCATTATCATGTACATGGCCGTTTCGTATGGCCCTATTCTCCCCTCAACATTTTTAAGGGGGGTGATGTCAGACATTTGCCCTCACAGCTGAAAAATAAATATGTTTTAGGTAGAATTCAGCTAAAAAGGGGAAATGTTGGCCATTTGCAAAATTTCTGATGTTGTTAAAAGCAATTCTAATCATAACAAAAATGATGCTTTTAAGGATATCAGCCAAAAGACCCTGGCACATTCTTGATGGAACCCCAATAATCAGGGTACACCTGTTCAAAACCTGCTCAGGCATTCAATGTAAAATCAAATGGTCAGATTACTCTGACCACACAACAGACCATGGGGCAACCATTGGAAGGTACGCCCCCAACCACCAGCAGGCCCTTCAAAGCACCTATGCGGGAACCACCCCTTTTATAGGCATGGCGGAGGTTTCTCAAGGTGAAAGCTTTTTATCAAGTGGTGATTGATTAAAATTCATAAAACCTTACTGCATGTGTACATTCTGCCCAAAAAGCCAACTATCATTTTGCCATCAAGTACTCACATTTCCCACAATCAGATAGAGAGTATTTCATATTACCTAATTTGGAAGCCGTTGAAGCTATTCTAAAACTATCCTTTAATTTCCCCCAACCCTTGAAACAATTTGAATACAGATTTGGTGGATATCAAGGGGAATGTTTTCTCATCCTTACTCCATATAATAAAATTCTTAAAAACCCAAGTTTTTTATTAGTATAAATTTAACAACTTTAACTAAACTTTTGTGGGATCCAACGGCGTTAGCACCAGCGAGCACAGAAAAGCTGGAATCTTACAATATTAAAATTGCTATCTTGTTGTTTAGCTGAAATAAGATCTTATATAACCATATACCAAAAACTGTTTATCTCTTTTTATTGTGGGTCAAAACATAATATAGTCCTAAAATTAGTTTGTAAAATAAAAATTATTTATATAAGGACTAGTTATTAAAAACTGTAGTTGAAAAGTATTAACATTTGCAGATATTATTCATCTTGTCAATTAAGATTAATAGTCAATTGTGCAGATTGCTTTTCTTTTTGTGTCATAGTATTCTTTTTCTAAAAATTTAAATTTTTAACAACTCCAATAGCTATATATGATAAAATGATGCATTTGAATGCTCAAAGAGAGATACTGGCAAAGTTTTTCTGGTAAAACATGATGTAGCAACAGTTGCAACTTACCTATATTTCTATGACACAAAAAGGATTAGTAGTTATCCTGACCTCAATATCAACATGCAGTATCTTAGGCTATACTTTTATACCATTTTTCCTTCAATTTCAACAATTTTTATTTCAATTTTAACATCATACACTTCAATTCCAAAAATTCTCACTTGAAATTCATCATTTTACAAGTCAATACCAACATTTTACAAATGAATTTCTACATGATTGTAAAATTAATTAAATTAATTTTATTGCTGAAATAAAGGCAAGAATATTATTTCCTACTTTTTTTCCTAATTGAAAAATACTTGCATATTCATTATGCCATATAATAATCTACCAAGAGAAAACACTGATGCTGAGGAAATCAATGAGTCTGTAGCTAGAACTAGATATGATCCAATCATTAACACTATAAATGTCGATATTGATTTTAAATTTGAATATAAAAACAAAATAATGAAATTCACTTGAAAAATAAAGTTTTTTAAGTGTAAATTTTGAAATTGAAATGCAAAATGGTAAAATTGAAGCTCAAAAGGTTGAATTTATGTGAAAGATGTTGAGACTAGCTCTTTTGCTTTGATAAGTAAATCAAAGCTGAATTCTGTTTTTCTTAAAAAAAATACAAAAATGACCACTCAATTAAGCCAAAACTTAGTGATGTTGATGAAATTGACACCTGCTACCCCCAGCTTGGCTTGGTGGTGCGCCGCCATCTGGCATCTTTTGAACGCCACCAAAGCATACCTGGGCTGGCTCTGCTAGCCCTCTTAACACTACAAGTGTTATGTCCCCCCAATAGGACTTGGCCCACCACCGCGCAAGCTCCCAAGCAGTGCCCCAGAGCCCTTTGGTTCTCCCATGGAGCAATTTTCGTTTCAGCCTCTGGATCAAATATTGGAACCTTTTACCATATGCAAGCGCAGCTAGTATTAAGATGGCCACAGAAGTTTTTAAACCTGCTGGCTATATTAACTTCCACCCATTTAAGATGTATTTTGATCTTGTTTTCTCTCAGAAGCCAATACAGCAGCAGCCAAGCTGCAATTAATTTATAAAAATTCTCCTCCCCATCTTTCAACCCCAGTCCCAGATGAGGCCACTTTGGTGGTCCAGTTTGCCATGTTGCCCTCCCATCTCTCCCCCAAATGCCTCCACCATGAGCTCATGGAGGGTTTGGCCATTTGTGGTGCAGAATTTGTGTTGCAGTTCATGTTTCCAATTGGGAGGATCATCTGGCTGGGTCTCACTCCTTTGCAATGATCTGACCATTTCATTGTGATTCCCACCTTGCAATCCCCCCTGCACCGTGATCAGATCTGCCCCTGATCACCCATTCTTGGCTTGCATCAAAAACAGCCATACCATTTGCTCCTTGTGCTTTGAACTTCATCCTTCAAAGCACAAGTGCCCTATGGCTTCCACCTCTGCCACTTCACCTGCTCCTCCTTCTGGCATTGGGCTGGCAGTCGCTTCTCCTCAATTCTTTGAATGGGCTCAATTCTCCCACCCCCAACCTTGGGGAAATCTGGTGTGGCTCCTAAAAGAGGCACCCAATCAAAACACAAATTTTTTAAAAAAAATTTTGACTAGATCACTAAATTTGAGTCAATGGCTGAACCAGTTCCAGATGAGCTGCTGTGGTCAACTTTCTGCAACCAATAAGCTCCTGCCACCACTCCAATTACAATGGCTAGCCCAGTGTTGGCTGAGCTAATCCATTTGAGGCTCTTAAATGGATTGATGAGGATGAATGGCTGTATCATGTGAAGCCAGATTTTGCTTTTTAAGGGGTTCTTCATTGACCCTCCCTATTTGCGCCCCACCATTTTCACCCTCAAAACGGTTTTCCATTTTATAAAAATATTAATAAAATGGCAGTTGAGGCTGCAGTTGCACCTGCTAACACCCTACTTTGCCATCACATTCATGGGGTGATGGAGCCACTTGTTGAAGGTTTCTATATCACCAATTTTCCCCATAATTTTGAGAAAGATGCAAAGTATGAAATTGAGAAGATTACTTTTGATGCAAGCTGAACTTGCATCAATGCAGCAAAAGCTTCTATTTTTGACCCCAATTATCTGAAACTTACCAGCGCATCAAGTCATTTACTTGTGAACCCAATCTCATCACTTTTGTGGAGCATCAACTTGCTCACTATGTTGAGGCAATAGACACCGCTGGTTTCATTAATGAAAAAATTCACAGCTATAGTCCATATGCCACATATCACTGATGCTCCAACCCAATGTTGTCCTCCATGGTCTGCCAGCTAAAGTGAGCGCTGGAAAAAGGTTTCCCAAAGCTTCCTCACCATCTGATATGGCTTCCTAGGCTATTAGTTGCAGTGCCATATTAGGATTTTTTATTTACAAAAAACCCTTTATTTGGCTCATTTGCAAATAAAGATGCATGGTAGCTCCCACTTTTAGGTTGAAAACAACTAGTGCTAAAAAGAAGTGCAAAATGTTAAAATTGAAAGAAAATGGTATACACCAATATCAAATCTATTTTTTAGTACTAGATGGTAATATCAAATCTATTGTATTAATATAAAGGATAAAGCAGAGACGTTTTTATGCTATATAAAAAGTAATGATTGATTACTTAATATTGAATAACAAGAAAGTAAATATTGGTATATAAATTATATTTCAAAAATATGAAATTATATATGATTTTGTATATCAGTATATATATATTAAAGCTATTCTGAAAGAAAGTGCTATGATAAAGTACACCTTTATGCAAATATGAACTACTATGTAGATAAGTAATAAAAATATTTTTTATCCAAATAAAACTCTTTTTAATTAATAATATAATCCAATTACTACTTAGAAAAATTAACTTTTTACTGAATGAGTTAATCTATATCTATTATAAAGAAGCATATAGTAGGTATATGCAATTGCTTCTTCCTACAATATTTGCGCCCTACATTACTAACCCTTTATAGTATCTGTAGCTTATAGTTTGTTAATAGCACTTAAGAGCATATCAATGATTTTAACTGATGCTCAAATCAAGCTGAGGCTATTTATTAGACAACAAGAATTAGGATTGGTTCACAGATCTAATTATTTATGAGCATCCTTGAGTATTCTCATGATCTAATGATCATTTTATAATGGCTTAGAATAGTAACTTAAAGCATAGCTTATACTAGATTTGACCGTAAGCTACCTATCTGCTTGCTTTGGTATCAAAAACTAGATAGATATTGTTTTAAAATTACATTAATTATTCATTATAATAATTTAGTGTAAAGTTTTTAATTTATTTCCTATAACTGCAGACAGGACGCAACTTTGTTGGTGAAAAATAAGCCTATATCAACGAGTCTGTCTAAAACACTGACCGAATGGTTATCTGACAAAGCATATAGCAAGTTGCAATATTAGTAGCAAAAAATTTGTCAATTGAGTGTAGAAAACTCAAGCCAGCTCTAGTTTTTATATCAATAGGTATAATCTTGTTAAATTGGCCAAATATTAAAATAGCCTTGAACCTTGAGATTAAGGTATTTGGAATAATCTGTACACGATCATCATTTTCCCCACAAATCACTTTGCAATAGCCTCCATTTAATTTTGATATGAAAACTTTCATAAAAATGATATAACTAAGACCTTATTATGGAATATTGTATTATATTATACTTGTCTCAACTATACAAATATTAACTCTTGAGTTAGTAAACCATATACTAAAGTCTTTCGACAGGTGCTTGAGGATTATTAGAGCTGTAACGTCACAATAACATGAAGGAAACGTTTCTAAAATCGCTATTTATAAAAGCAATTCTCTTAACAAAAGTAGTTTTATAAATAATAGGAATTTTAAAAAGTCGCTACTTTGTAAAGCACCTAAGGTTGTTTAATAAAATAAAAAATGAGCTTAATACTTAAACTTACGAGCTTAAAGACGCCTAGCTACTTTAAAGATTAAATTATATTATACTCCTGGTCAGCTTACCTCGAATAAAATAAAATTATATTATACCATACACTTGTATCCCACTATATATTTCTTATAACGGTGTGATCAATTAACTTGTTAAATGTCCGTTTCTTGATTCCACCAAAGTAGTTTAATAAGCTACGTGTGATGCAACATGGATGGTCTTTTTTATCAAAAATCTTTTATTTTTTTGCAAAAAAACTACAGCATATTAGTTTGAAAGGGTATTATGTAAAACTGAATGGCAAAGTACACTAATGATCTTGAATATACTAAATGAATATAATTTCCACTAGATTCTCTGAATACTCAACGCTTAAAAAACGAGATATAATAAATTTGATTTGCAGTGGCTTAGCATCAAGTCAAACTTTTATTCCGAAGTTTATAAATCAAACATGAACAGTTGCTATAAAATGGTATTCTATTAACGAAATTAGCCAAATTACTGTAGATCTGCATAAAGTTATAATTCGCTTAAAATATTCCGTATTTGAGGGGGTGGAAGGCGAGTCGGTAGGGCGTGGCTACCAACCTGAAGGTTGCGGGTTCGATTCCCGCCCTTCGCACATCGATTGGGGTGCCAGCCGAAGGAAGCTATTGGCGATTAGTAGGTATAATAACACGGAAACCTTACCCATGACGTAACCAGAAAAATCCGAGTCCCGATCCGGAGGTGAAAAAAACTTTCTACGACAGAGTTGACCCTGCTCAGGTTTCATGTTGATACTTTCTTTCTCCATTTTCGGTAATGTCCGTCCCCTGGTCGGCTTGCCTCGAATAAATAAAAAAATATTCCGTATTTGCATTAGGATATTCATAGCATCTCATAGCACTTTCTGTATATAAACTATAAAGGTAATTTTTGTTTTTATGAGATACTTAATATTATTGTTTCTGCAAGAATTTGGGTGCTCAATTGAACCAATCCGAGGTCACTTTATGGACAAGTATGTAGTTGATGGAACTAGAATGAAGATTCCAGTATCATCTCCAATATTTCTGAGTCCCACTTCATACTGGCCAGGTCATGGAAGCTTCACGGATGCACATCTCGTTAACTTAACGTTTGAAATCCCAGAGATATGCAAGCTGAAAGGAAACTGGCTTTATGAAGTCAAGTTATGCTTCATACGAAAGGCACAAGATTATCTGATTTTGCCCCGAATGCAAGTACCCACCACCTCACTATGCTATTTAGGTTCCTGCAAAGTGTCTACGGACCATGTTATCAACTTTCATTACGGTGATTCACCTTTATTTATGAAGTATTCTACGAATCTACTCAAATTGACCAACCCAGAGCTCCCTTCAAATTTTCAAGCCAAACTACGTTTCAAGTCCAATCTTAATATCACTTTATCTAATACTTTTGGATACACAAAAATGTATTTTTCTCCACTACATCTCTTGGTCCACGGGATCACAACTATCAGAAAAAGCTACATGTTTAGAATTATATCTCAGACATGGTACACTACTTTTAAGATTGTTCTAGTTACTCCAAACGGATATACTGATGGTATCTATATCTTTGATGATTAATTTATCTTTTAGCATCAGATAAATCAATATTTTAACTCATATAAGTTTTTAAAACTATGTGTTATATTTTGCTATCTTAATGTTGCATATGAAGGTATCGAATTTACGTTTAAATTCAAATACAAGTATAGGTTTTAGTGCTAGTCAGCAAGCTTTATCACATCTAAATTTTTACTATATCTGTAGTAGAAGTTCTATTTTTACAGATAAACCTACTTTAGTTATCTAGATAAAAGAAATGCAAAGCAAGTTTGAAAGACATTCATAAGATTATCCATAAGTTTAAAGATTCTATCTTTTTTAATTAAAATTAACAGAGGGGGGATACCCCAGTGGTTGAATATGGACCCTCTACCACTGCCTCCCCGAGTTCGATCACGGTAGATGAACTTAGGGTAGGAGATGATTATGACTGTGTTGGTTTTGCACACCAATTCCCCGAACCGAGATAGCGAATAGCAAAGGCGGTCCATGGAGTTCCTGGCCTATCATACGCCGCGCATGGAGGTTTTCCTGGTTTTATCCTCCTTTCCCATTTTCACTTCCCTTCATTGGTGAGGTGTCATCCCCAGGTTGGCCCACCTCAAATAAAAATTTAAAAATTTAATTAAAATTATGTACTTACATATACATTTGTTGATTGTATCAATTATTAGGCAGCATGACTAGTACTATCTTATAATCAAATGTTATAATTAGTAAATCTTAGATTATATGTCTATAAGCTAGAAAGTCTATTTATGATTAAGCGCATATCAGTCAGTGTCTATAACATTATATCTTGATCTAAAAATCTAGTCACAAAAAAATTCATTAACTTATTACAGTTACCTTTGAACTAATTTGTTTGGTATAAAATTTTAAAGCAATCATAAAGTAACATTTATAGTATGATAAGACTAGTCTTTGATACTTTATACCAGCATCTATTACATAAATAATATTGATACATCTATCTATATAAAATTACAACTTTAAATTATTAGTTACTTTATATTTAAAAGCGTTGAGAATATCATATTGCAAATTATAATTTAGTTTTTAAAATATATCTTTTCTTCACTCCACTTTTAGGAGCAAAAAATTTATTTGATAAACGTAACTTATCTCTAGTATCATATTATGATGCAAAAGATAGATAAATAGTTTTAGAATATAAAAATTCTTAGCAATATTAGTTAAAATAAAGACTCCAATACTAATTATATATGCTGCTACTTTTTGACTACAGAACTAAACTTGATGTACGATTATCAAATTTGCAAATTTTTTTCTGATAT
Source organism: Massospora cicadina (assembly GCA_022478985.1). Taxonomy (NCBI): domain Eukaryota; kingdom Fungi; phylum Entomophthoromycota; class Entomophthoromycetes; order Entomophthorales; family Entomophthoraceae; genus Massospora; species Massospora cicadina. The sequence goes on along the minus strand of JAKSZP010004081.1, from coordinate 107,560 downwards.
TACTCAAAGCTTTTAACTAGTAACACATGAACTTTGAATAAAAATTATAATTTTATTAAATGGGTGCCATTATACAAAAATCTTAAAGATATCATAGTTCATCACTACAAATCATCTTTTGATATCATATTTTAAAACTTACCAAGATTTTACTATTACTAAAAACTAAAAATGCAATTTAGTTATCACAAAAATTATAAGAAGTGGTATAAAGATACTCTACAATAAACACCAACTGATATAATCAGATACTATCAGGTAAAATCTTGGCATAAGATAATTAGCTTTAACATCAACTGATCTGCCAGTTTGATATATATATATTAATGAAGTTTGGTTGAAAATTTACTAAAAATAAGAAAATGTGACTTTATCTCTACCAAAATTGCTAAGCTATATGAAAGTGGCCAGTTCCTGACTAATAAAGAGAATAGTGCTACTGGGAATAATAATATATAAGAAAGTAACCAATTCTGAAGCTGTAGAAGCGTTATATACTTCCAGTTTTTCTATTAATAATCCTTTCATTCAATAAACTTTTTCATGCTGAACATAATTAATTTCATTAGTCAAGCATCAAATAAACCAAACCTTATCAACTTTTTTTAGAATCTCTCATCCTTCCCTTCTCTCCAAAAACATCTATAAGTGAGACCAAAGGAATCTAATCTTCAATTCCAAATCTTTAATGTACTTAGAGTCCTTGTTACACTGGGCCATGGCACCAGTTCCATAAACTGTCTTGGTAACACAACTGGTTAAAAGTATCTCAGTCACTGAAAATCTTAGTGCCAAACTTATCAGGCTCATCCTACTCTTTTTCCTATTCCTAGGAGCAATTTCCTTCTCAGTTTTAGTTTAATTTGAAAAGTGCTTATGGTGCAGAAACCCTCCATAATACAAAAATGCCAGGTCTAAAAAGGTGGTGGAACTCAGTCAAATACAAATGGTGATAGTAATAACCATGCGCCAGCCACCTACTCCAATGTATTGTTTAAAGAATGTTTCCACAAGGAAAAGAAGGCCTCAAAATTATTGTCTCACAGTTCACAGTCTAACCCATGTTTTGTGGAAATAAAACAATAAAATAATGCTAGTAAGTTATAAGTTTGCTGACAAATATCTGTATTAATTCCCAAGCACACTGGAAGAAAATGGAGAATTGTGCAGGAATCACAAATACTTAAAACGCACTATGTTGTTAGCAGCAACACCAATAGACATCAGTTTGAAGGCGTAGAAGTCTTGATGAAATCAGCATATAAATTAGACATTTGTGGAATTTACCCAAAATTAGATGGAGACTTTCAAGTTGGCAGAATGGGATGATGAACTGGTAATCTTGTAATTATGACTGGTTTAAGTAGACAACTTACTGAATTGATCAGCCACCACCCTTTTATTTTACCATTAGTAAATTTAAAGAGATCATTAAAGGACTAGTCAGTATATTAGTAGAATTAATAAAGGTTGGGATTAGAAGAGTTAAAGATATAATATTTATACTAGTATTTGACCTAAATAATGATTCTCAGAGTTCTACTCTTAATTTGGGGTTGCAAGCTGGTAACAGGGGATACAGATGAAGTCCCTACTGGACAGTAGGTCTAAAAGAAATTCTAATCTGGAAATGCGATTTACATGTTGAAGCTTAAAACCATAAAATTCCCACAAAGTAACTTTAGGAGATGGTAATCAGTCAGTAGCTTACTGCTGTGCTCACCACATCAGTATAGGTATTCGAATTTTGAAGTGTAGAATGGAGTTCTAGGTTTTAAAGAACATGCCCCAGCCTGAGAATTTTGATTTCCCATGTTTGGTCCAAATGGAACTTCACTATAGATATAGCGTGAATTAAGTTACTGTGAAAGTGGGTGAGAAGCATGTAGAGTGGCCGCTAAAAGAGATTGAGTCCTTGATGGTGATTAGTGTAGTAGTTCAGATAATGTAACAAAGGACTGTAAAGTGGAGATTTCTAGGTTTCTCCAGAATGGACCCAGCGTTTAACAAATAAGAGGCCAAGCAGTTGCATCTCATGGACCGTTTATTCATGAAATATATATGATGTATGGAAAGAAACCTTTGCATATAACAATTTATGCTGTAACTGATGAGAACATGTGGCTTTGCGCGATTACCTATATGCTATGCCGGTATAGGGTTTCTATGGCGTGTTTCTAATTAAATTTGAAGGCTAAGCCCTTCAAAGGCTACACAATTATTAGTTGCTAGTAGCTTCATCCAAATCTTATAGTAGACTTTTGAGCCACTAGGGCAATATATTAGTAGCTTAGCTGTAACAAAGAAAATCTCTGTTATTTATAACAAGCTTTATCACTAGTATGAACTAGGCAAAAATTTGGACAAAATAAAGATCCTCTATTTTTAGATTTAAAGCTATTTATAGGATTTGGTCGAGGTTTTGGGTCATAGTAAATATTTAAGTTTCTGGAGAAATATGATAGAATTCAAAGAATTCAGTTAGGAACAATTGTCCCCAATTGGTTTGAATAATTTGGACGAGTACCAGCTGGCAAGAACTTTATTGATTTCCTCAGTGGATTCAGGAGGTGTATTAGTCTGCAGCGGCTCATTTTGGGATAAATCATCTTATGGCAATTCTGGCATTTTCTACCACGATGGTGTTTCCTTGAACAGTTTGTGACATATCCGTCATTTTATTCCTGTTTAATTTATCATGAATATCTTTAATCCTAATATTACTCCCTTAGGATTTTGCTGAGAAGGGCATTGGTCCAAAGAAACCTAATGTGGACTCATTTTATGACATAGAACAACTTTATTGAGGCAATGGAGTACTCCAGGCCTCATTTTATATTAGTCAATATGGTCATAACCATAATGTATCACCTTTGTGCACCCATCCACTGACCAATGGTGATAGAACAATACCAGATCCCCTAGCTGTTACTCTGAAAGAAATTGATTTTAATAGGTGCTTTGTTCTGCCTCATATATACTGATAGTCTTCATAGACTTGGTAGCTAAAGCTTGCAGGCAAAAATAAGTCATCCAGCCTCCTCATTGCGGTCTCAGCTGTTTCTGGGGCGGACGTCTCCCATATAGGGTGTACACTTGAGGGTAAAATCAGTTACTGGCCAAATAGAGCTTTAAAAGGTGACATATGATAACCTGATGATAACTCATGTGGTATGCGATTTAAGAAATTGAGGACTATCTCGCTTATTAATGTATTCCTGTTTTGATAGTCAGGAAGAGTTTTGGCCAATAAATCCTCGATTATACTATGTTTCTTACGGTATTTCTAACTGTTCAGAAGCTCACAAAGCTAAACAACAATAAATGACTCCTCTAGTCTTCTTTTGGCTATATTTCCCTCTCTAATTGGGAACTATCCAGACACAGGTAATTATGACAAACTCCCCTGAATGCTTGTCTATAATTATTAGTATGTAAGTCAAATTAAGATAAGACAGTATAAGACGAAAATATGAATATATGGAAAGTTGATGATCTTATTTTAGGGCCAAATGCCAGTATTTTACACCTCTAGGGCATCTCCTGACCTTACTCATCTATTAAATGAGTTCATTAAAACCATGCCAATATGCTATAGATTATGGCAGTGGTTATTTAAATATACCCAAGTTAATTTGGGCCTTAAATTAACTTAATTACAATTATTTCAGCTCAATTGAGGCACAACTACTCTTGTAATTGGGAAGATTATAAGGCTTAATATTAGCACATCAGTGATGTATATTCGCCTCTCAATCAGCCTAATTACGTTTTATCATACAGCTGATGAAATACAATAAAAAAGGGAGAATAAAAATATAGAGTTCAAATTATGATGCACCCCTAATTGGGATGTTGGCAGGCCTATCAATAGTACTAGGTACTCCCTATTTGGGCTGTCCATGTGCAAGTACTATTGTGCCACGTACGTTGATTGACATATATTAAAAATAGAACTCATTAATCATTTTTGTATTTATATCATAAATGAAACTAGGTTTGTGCCGTAAATTCACTTGGTTCACCCAAATGGATCCCATAATTGGCCATAGTAAATTATATTATAGCTATTATTAGCTACAATAATCAGGTCATTTAGATGCAATCAAGGTGGTTTTGAGGTGAATCTGATTTATAAGATTATGCAGATAAATTGGAAGAACAAAGTATTTACTAATGGGAGTAATCTATTAGCATTGATGGTTTTCTCAAAGGGTTTATTTTTGAGTCAACCATCAAAATCTAACATGCCAAAAGCAGTTAATGGAATGTATTTATTCCACCCTGATGGGTTATATTGAGCCATCTTGCAAAGGATAATGAATAGTGTCCTATTTGCTTTTCTACTGCTCTGTTGGTAGCAAGATGATAGGGAAAATTGAAATAGGGGTAAGTACTATCTGCGAGTTAAGGTCAAGGATTACTTGGGATACAAAGTGATGACATTATCAGACAGTAGTACTTTTAGGCTACCATAACAGATTAAAACCTGCTAAAGTAAGGATGACGCGGTTGATTTAAAAGTTGGGTGAGGTAACAGAAATGGCCTCAACCCATTTAAAGAAATGCTTGAATGCTAGTATGATATACCTATGGATGTACATCACCATACCTAGTGGACCAAATAATGTCAATGCTGACGGTGGCAAATGGGGCGATAGGGTCACAACATGATAGTAATATGGCGGATTGAGAGGTTTCTGCCTAACACAAGTAAGACTGGATTTGATAACATTGGATGGGCACTTACCCCTCCTTCACTGTTCCATATCATCCTGTTACTAATGGAGCATTGGAATGAGAGAATGGTACTCTAGTCTTCGTCCTTTGCAAGATGGCTCAATCTGACCCATCAAGCTGGAATGAATACTCTCCCTTGGCTCTTTTGGCATGCCACGCCAGATATCACCATGATTTCCATATGTTGCTATTCAAAGTTCTAAATGGCCAGGAACCGGTTTTACTTTTAAGTGTACAACTTGTATTAGAGACCTAGACACAGAAACAGCTGATCTCATGATGCAAAGGTTGACAGATGAATTATTTTGGCTGCAAGCCTTAGTTACTAAGTCTATGGGGACTATCATTAAATGCGAGGTGGAATAAAGCAATTCTCAAAACCCAGCCCTGCCAGAGTACCAGATAGAAGATCTGTTAACGTTCTATCATCATTGGGCAGACAATTGTGTTATAAACTTTGTAATTTATGGTCAGACCATATTGAGTAACATAGCTTTGAGGCCTAGAAAACTCTGTCACCTCCAATAAGTTGGGCTCTGTCATATATCAAGTCCACGCTAGGTCCCTTTGTATTTATGCCCCTCCTTGGAGGTAGGGGTTAGACTGCTGTTCTGAGCATAGTAAAAATATGTCTTCACCAAGTAGCCTTATAAAGGGACCTGGCAGAGAACACGTGTTGTGTTTTTATTAAACTTTAAGGCTGAGCCCTTATATGGCTATCCAATTATTAGTTTCTTGTAGCTTAAGCCAGATCTCCAAGTAGCCTTTTGAGTCTTTATGGCAATTTCTGGGTAGCTTATCTGTACCAATGCAAGTTATTTGTTATTTAGAACATGTAGTATCACTATTATGAACTGGGCAAAAAGTTGGTCAAAAATGAAAAACTCTATTTTTGGATTTAAAGTTGTTTATAGGATTTCGTCAAGGTTTTGGTCATTGGGGATATAGCAATTTTTCAAGCAAAATGGCGGAATGTAAAAGATTCAGTTGGGCACAATCATCCTCAATTAGCTAACTATTTGGATGATTAACAACTGACAAGATCTTTAGTAGTTACTTATGTGGATTCAGGAGGGGTTTGAGCCTGCATTGGCTCATTTTGGAATACACTGATCAAGGTAATTTTGGTAGGTTCCTCAATATGGTGTTTCCTTGAACATATTGCAAGATATCCGTTGTTATATATAAGTTTGATAAATCACTATACCGTCAATACCAACATCTGGGTATACTTTAAAGTTCAGTTCAACTCAATCCTTGGTTTAAAAGAAGATGAGAACAGGAGCCTTTGTGAACCATCAGAAATAAAATGACATATGGCGAAGAACTGGTACCTTTGCCAGGTTTAGACCATCTGAGTGACCAGCTTTCTCAGGCTACCATATTCTTTAACGTTGATATACATGACGCGTTCAATCAGATAATATTAGAGAAGGTGATATGAGTAAGACAGCTTTCAAGTTATGGCATGGATTACTTGAGTACTTGGTCATGCCCTTTGGATTTTGTAACGCGCTGAGTATCTTAAACTTGATTAAAAAGTTTTTGGGGGGTTACATGGACTAATTATATAATGCTTAATGATATCCTGATCTATAGCAAGATTACAGAGCAACACTAGATGCATTTTTAAGGTCTTTGAGAAATTTCAGGAGTATAAACTTTATGTATAGCTGTTCAAGTGTCAGTTTACTTAGGAAGATTATTGGATGGAATGTTCAATACATCAGTTGATACTCATGGTGAGTTTTGGCAATGCTAAAATGAACAAAACCAGAGTTCAAACAAAGATATTTATATAAAAGAAAACTTTCTCAAGGAAATCCAAAAAAGACTATCTAGAATTTCATGATGGTTTTCTCTTAAAATATAAGGCTTGAATGCATAACATCAGGGAAAATACAGAGCATGATGATGAACACACTTAAGGTCTGGCAAAATTCACACTACGTCATAAGAGTAAAATTTTTGATATAGTGAACTCATTTATATGTGCTTAAGAGATCCACCACTGCACATTGATTGTACTACATTAAGCTCAAAGGATATGTTCTCTTCTAAGTCACTTTTTAAAATATGCAAAAGCCGGAATTGACATTAATTGTTTTGAAGCATCACCCCCTCATAAGATATAGGCATTAATGGCCAGCAGCGGAGATTATAGGAGGGGAACGGCCAGCATTGCAGGAATAGGCGTAATGGGTCTCTACTAATTGGCATTTATGCACTCTCTGCAGTCCAAGCGGACACTGGAGCAGCTCACTCAGAAGTGGCTGGTTAATGACATGGCAAGGCTCCAGATGAGCTTAATCACTGAAATGTCATACATTGGTCTGGTGGACAAATGAGGCTTACCATAAATGGGCACACTGTGGAGCGCTAAAAGGCGGATAGTTTTATGCGTGCTTAGGTGCGTCTTAAGGCAGGGATAGATTTAGAGCGCTGAGAGCACATTTGTAGATTGTGGACTTTAAATGAGATAATATAGCTGGGAAATAAAAGACTTAATCTTGTCATAGTAGAAAAAACAGAATGTGCATTACATTAGTTAATAATCATGGAGATCTTAGGCGTTGTAAAAATAAACAAAACCTAGAGCTTGAGCTAAAAATATTTATCAAAGAAAAAGTTGTGTGTGCAAGGCGATCCAAGAAGACTACCTATGATTCCAAGATGGGGCTTTCTTAAAATAAAGGGAGGATTGTTTACCTAACATTGGGGTAAAAGATTATGATGGGGAAAGCACCTATCAGTCAGCGAAAATAACACTGCGTCATCAAATTAATTTAAAATTTAATCAACCCATCAATGCACAATTGAGAGGTCAGACTCCACATATCTTTCTAAAGCATACAATTTCTAAAGATAAGTGATCTATTAAGATGTGATTTTAAAAATCAAATGGCAGGATTTTAATATATTCATTAAAGAAGAATTTAAGTTTCAGGCTAGATTTTTGGTAAAGATGGTTTCACCATGGCACCAAGCAAAGTAGACGTATGACTTCTTAGCCTATGTACCAAACAAAAAATGTTCAAAGTTTTCATGCTTAGAATTTTTTTAAAATTTTATAGTAGATTTCCTTCCATTGCATTACTATTGACCCATCTCCATTCAGAGAGTGTTTTATTTAGATAGTATAGGTATTGTAAAAGTATTTTTCTGATTTTAAAGCTGTATTTGTTTCTGCCTTAGATAGGTCATGTACAAATTTGAAAAATCCTTTTGTGGTGGAGACTGACAAACCTTGTTTTGCGCTTGCTGGATTTTAATGCAGGAGTAGGATTTTAGGATGCATCTTATAGCCTTCTATTACAAGAAAATACCGTTCTCATATGAAACTACTATATATATGATAAGAAGGTGCTTGCACTTATAATGTCTAAAGCATTGGCGCCTGTACCTATTTGGGCAAATTACCTTATTAAAGCCATGACAGACCACAAAAACTTGGCTAACTTTCTCACCCCATGCCAATTAAAAAGCACCATGCTAGAGAGGCAATTACTCTGGAGTTCTGTCTTAGTATCAGTTACAAACTAAGGAAACAATATGTGGTTTAATGATTTCCTGAGCCGTTATCCTGACTTGATACCTGCATATTAAATAATATAGAGTCTAATTCAGGTGTATTTTAAGAGCCTATAACCCCGCTGCACTGATATCCCACTTGGTACTAGTTGGATATAGATATTGAATTTTTAGAGGCTCAGAAGGGCGGTTTTTTCTTCATAGAGGGTATATTATTTTTTAATTGAACGTAAACAATGTGAAGTAAAAAAGAGATACTTATTTATTGCTGGTCAGTATCTTGAAAAAATGTTTGTATGTGTCAAATGGCCCATTGCAACTATAGATATTACAAAAGTACAATAAATTGGCATAATTAGACATCCATGAAAGAAGAAATGGTACAAATTACTCAAAATTCTTAAGGTTGTACTGAGATTAAAGAATAAGTTACTAGATATGCGCCAGGATGTGAGGTATGTAGGCGCACAAAGCCTTGTAGAAGACTAACTGAGGGTCAATTGAAAACTTTAGCAATTGCGCAAAAGTTTAAAGATTTACTTAAAGTTTTTATTAGTGCAGATCCCCTATTGCTAAGGATTTAGTAAAGTATTGGCTGTGTTTGTACTTTTTGACATAATGCCTAGTTTAGCAGAACTACTATTGTCATCATGGCTAAGGGACAGCTCTTATATTTACAGAAATATGCATTCCTTCACAAAGACAATATCAAGGAGGTTGTTTCAGATTGGGGCCTCATTTTAAATCATTTTTTCTTGGAATAAGATCACTTCAGATCTTGTATCAAGAGATGTTTAAATACTGCATAGTGCCCACAGACTGATGGACAGACCAAGGGTTAGTCAAGTGCTGTAAATGCTATTTGGATTTTATGTTAAGGCAGAACAAGATAATTGAGTTGAGTGGTTGCCTATGGCCCAGTCCTGATATAAAGCTTTATATAATGTCTCCACTAAGATGTTGCCATATAAAGCCAAATATGAGCATATTGTGAACTGGGTGATGTTGCCGAGATTTGAGGCAGATGTCACTTTGGAAAGGACTCCATTGAAACATTCATAAACTTATGCATTTTGTCTGTACAACTTGGCTGAGATTTACATACCTGAATACTTTGTAGATAAAAAGTGTTTATAGAAAGGTGTTGGAATTAAGTAGAAAAATTTATCTGGATACTCACATTATTCCAATTGGACAAATCAAGCCAGAAACTTGTTCATTGGCCAATAAAGCCATACAAAGAGGCAGAGGTGACAAGAAAGCAAGCTCCTATGTGAATCTACTTTTAGGTGTGATGGATGGGGTCCTTAAAAAACTGCCACAAAGCAGTTGGGCAAGAGGGACCAGTTAAGTGCCCACAAGCAGGATAACATGCTGTGGTAATGTCCCTAATTAATGAGTTTGGCAAACTGATGATTATTAACTCTGAACAATAGTGATGATTACACTAGCACTAAACAAGAGAGACTGACCTCTGAAAAGTTCATACAAGGACGCAAAGCCTTGTCAAAATCAAAGTGTTTTTCATGAGCTATTTCTCTTATGTTCTCTAATAAAATTATTTTAAATAAAAAGTTATGTTTCTTAATATTAAGTTTATTAAGTATTTTAGAAGACAAAGCGGCTATATGCAATTTTACCACTTTAGATGTTATACCCCAACTAATGGGAAGAGTGGGTCTTGTTTTTTGTGGATTTTGCGGACAGCATCTCAATGATAGGGATTTTCCAAGGATCTTAAACCTTGATTTACTTGTCTATACCAGTTACTGAACTTGGGATAGGTACCTTTGAGGTTACAATTTTTTATGAATATATTATCTTGGTTATAACTGTTATCAAACCCGCTCCCTTATTGACAACCTTATTACTAATTTTTCAGATTAATTAAATAAAGGTTCAGAAGCTTCTGATTTTTCAGATCGCCATTTGTGAGAGGCTTGTCCAGTCTCATGTGAAGTGTAAGCATCTGGTTAGCCAAACTTCTATTTTTAGGGCTTTCTATTATCAGCAACTTTTTCAACAATAGTCATTTTGAAGCATCTGGTTTACCAGATTAGAAGTTCCAAAAGTCAGTCCAGACCATCTGATATGGCAGCATCTGGTTAAACAGAGCGCATTTATGAGGAATCTAATATTCATTGATGCTTTTTATAATATTGAGATTTGAGGCATCTGACTCACAAGAATGCATATTAAAGATAACTATTTTTTGTAACTATCCCATTTGGCCCTGGTATTCACAAAGGAGAAGATTAAAACTTTGTGGCATTCAGGCAACGCCTGGGCGGTTACAATGAATGGAAAATCTATAATTATATCCATAGTTTTTTCTTGCACAAAGGATAAGGACGTTTCCTTCCACAGTATAAGATCAAAGAGCTTGCCTTCACTGACAAAAGAATACTGTCTTGAGTACAAGGTAGAGGCAAAAATAGGAGTCTAACGCACTGCAGGCTGCTGAAGTACCTGGTCAAATGGCCAGGTTATCATGTAGAAGAGAGCACCTGGGAAAACAAGATTAATGTGATTACCTTAAAATTCTATGATGAAAAAGCAAAAGAGGGACTTACAGGTGGCTTAAACCTTAGTGAGGAATAATGGTAGGGAAAATCCTGGCATAAATAATTGCTTAAAAACCCAAAACTGATCTGCCATATTTAAAAATTATGCACATTTTGAGTTCAGGAAAAAATCATCAATATAAAGAGACTTAACTAGATCTCCACCAAACTGTATATATGCTCAGTAAACAATTACAGATAAATGGAAAAATAGTGTCACTATGGATGAGAGTATCTTGGTTAGTAAATAAGACAAAGTAGTAGAAACTGTGTATAAACCCTGGTTTACATTTAATTCACCTTTGTAGATAATAAGTTTTTTATCCAAACATCATTGTTTTGTTATCCAATCTATAAATAAACTAATTGTGGAAATAAGCACAAATGAAACATATATCAATGTCACAGATAAAAAAATTTATATTCAGTTATACTGTATGATGACAGTAACCTGGAGACCAAAAACAAAAAAAAAAGAATAAAAAAGATTTTTAATAAAAGATGGCAGCATACCATGGACTCCTAGCTTTGACAGTGCCGTTGGGCTTGCTATGGGTGCTCTTCATGTGATTCTGTATTCAACCTAATCAAAGTAAACAATCAGTCTTCAAATGATTTTCCTCTATTATGTGCTAGTCAAAAATTTTAAATTCTAATAGATGACAATTATTGGTTAGCCTACTGCAACATGGAATATTAGGTCATTTTTAGTAATAGTCATTATAGACTATAATTAGCGTCAACAGGTTGAGGATAATTTATCTATTAGTAATTGATTAATAGGGACAAGGAATCACAATTAACCAAGATTTTAATGTAAAATCTTGTAGAAATGATTTTACGCTGACACAGAGGGAAGTAAAATAATAATAAGTATAATATGATCTTAAAGGCCAAAAGGCCAAAGAAATTATAAGCAAGTTAAGAATAAGGGTCAGCTTCAGTGAGGTAGCAAGGGTTCAAACATATATATTGATAAACTCATTGACAAGGATTGCTGACTTAACCTAGGTACAGTTTTCACCAAGGTGACCTAATATAGTTTTGATATTATATAGATTTCTAGGTTGACATTGGCATAATGGGAAGAAAAAATACCTCTTATATAAATATTAATTAAATATAAATATTAATCAAATAAAATAAAATAAAATAAAGAATCAGATGGTTGTTTAGGCCTAATTAAACATTATCCCCACTTGACTAAACATCAGGTAACAAGAAAGAGAGTGGGGTTACATCAAGTCATGGAGAAACTGTGGCTCTAAGGCCAGCGTTCTACTGAAACTTTTTTAAGAACTTGGAATATCCTTATTTTTAAGTTTACCCTTGTGAAGATTTTTCAGAGTCTAAGCATCAATTGACGTTTTCTCTAAGACCTTGATGGCCCTTTCCAGATGTGTTTTAATTTGCCATCTCTCCCAAACCCATGTTAATAATAGATATAGGAAATGATCCCCAACAGGAAAGGTGGGTATGGTCCAGTGAATTTGTTGTCCCAAGTCCATGTTCTTATTTTTCTAAACTACACATCGATGTAGGATTTGGTCAGCAACTTAATTAAAGTTTGCATGAATTTTTAGTTACCAATTAGGACTCATAATTTATTGTGAATAAACAAGTATAAAATAGGGGTAGTCTAAGTTTTTACTTATACAATAACCTGAACTGGTGACTGGCTCACCAAGGAATGATATGTAATATAGGCAGTTACAGACAAAGCATAAAAGGATTCAAGCTAAATGTAAATGTGATCAGCTTCCAAAAGATACTGATGTGGTTATTGTTTATTACTCCACTTTACCATTGGTCTCACGGTGATACGGGGTCAAAAACACCCCTTATATACCCATCAGCTCATTTGGATTAAAGATTATCAGGGATAAGTAATTAGTCCCAATATCCATTATATTGAATTGCAGGCAACAATACCAATACTTGATTATATTAAATTAACTTAGCTGTTGTCATGGCGTTTAAGTTCAACTACTTTGGCCTCCACTCACTAAGCGAGGTTATTATTGGCCTCAATTGTATATTTGAATTTCCCTCAACTGTGGTAAAAATGCATAAAACGCCAATAGATATAATATGCCAAATAAAATTAGGTTTAGTTATTTGGTAAGAGGTGGTCTTCCAATAAATGCTCCATTTTGATATTCCTAATAGCAGTTTATAGTCTCATGGATATCAAAAGGCATCAATACCCAATACACTGTTGTTTTAGTAGGTCAAGTTTTTTTTGATTCTCTCATGTCACTCTGCCTTATGAGCCATGATAATCTAGTATGTGTGTTCTGATAGATTTAGAAATACATACTATTGCTCATTAATTATCTTATATAGTTTCTCACTTGCTAAAATTGGGGTCAGGGGCGTCATATATATTTGCACAAGTTTTGACATGAAAGCATCAGGTACTATTTGATAACAGTAATCTAATTAAAACCTTACAAACGTAATCCTACTATCAGTAATATTGATTTTATTAAAAACAAATAGGCAACCGTAGAATCTACCACTTCCAGTGGCTAAATAGCACATTTTAAGTACTCATTAAGGTATGATGGTTGCAGATAAATATGGAAAAGATTACCCTACAAATGGCAATCCCACTTTGATATATTACTCTTTCTACTAGAGTTCTTATTAGTACTATTAATAGTTAATAAGAAGCACTCAAGAGTGATAGACTAAAGTCATAATATCCAAATTAGGCTAGGGAAGAGAGTGAATAGGGATTAAAGAAATTTCATATTAGGAGAAATACACCAATGCAATCAAAAGAATGGCGGATAAATATAATGAAAATATGGACCTACTATGATTGTTTTATGCCATTGTGGGTCAAAGTAGGTTACTATATATAAAATAATCCAATATTGATATGAAAACTGAAGCCATGGGCATTGGTGATCAGTAGATAAATGGAACAAAAGTTGAGCCTGAGGGGATCTGGAATTTGATCTGATGTCATATTCCTAGCAAAAAAGGCCGTAGCGCATCTACCAAAAGTAATTGATACCTCTTTGTCAACTTCCTATAAGGACAGGGGCCGCAGGGCACATTAGTTACTGAGAACTAAATGAACTATGTATCTAATTAGTAAAAATATTAAAATAAAGTAGATGATAAAAATATCACAGAAGGTTGGATAAATTGCAACATCCTCCCTTTGACCAAACATCAGGGTACAAAGATGTGTAGGGTCAATAAACCAGATTAGAACTTGGGGCCATTAGAATATAATGCTGCCAGTATTTTGTGGGATTTCACTGAATTCTTCCATACCCAAAACGCCTACTCCAAATATTGCCCTGGTAATATCATAGGGGGAACTTAATGAATCTACTTTTGTCAAGTCTAATAAAAACGATCATGCTTATCTCAAACAGATGATATCAGAAGATTCAATTGCTCAATGATTGAAAAGATCTAATAAACCCCAAACTACTATGAAGCCTAAAAATATTCAATCCATTTGTTAATAAAAATAGGTTGATCTATAAAATTATTAATTGCTATTGTTTGCAACTTTTTTGGAGAATCCACCTAAGTAACTTTGAGAGAATACCTGCCATTTTTGAAGTGTAATAAAAAACTTCAAAAGTGGTACTCCCTACAGGGGGTAACACTGAGTTCCGAACTATTGAAAATATCAATCACTACAATGGAATCTTTTTTCACCTGAAGCATCTAAAGACCATGAACAAGGCAGCATTCTACAATGGGTTTGTTCCACTATAATGAAATCCCAAGGGTACCATCTACATTGGAATTCTGTGCCAACTTAAAATTTTATGGTTACAATTTAAGCTTTACTATGAATTTTCAAATACAACCTTAGGTTTCAAAATATATCATCTTTCAGATGCTTGAAGGGGTTCTTATACCTGGAATCAATTTTACTCAATCTCAGACTAATTATGTACCCTCTACGATGAGGATTTATTTCAAACTTCTCAATTGCTAGGTATTAGTATTAAGCAATATTTACACTAATTTGAACACCCTACTTTATAACACTTATTACAAGTAGTAGGAATGTATCAACAAGGGATGCTTGGTTTCTTAGAAGGATTCTAATCCTTGAATAATTATGTTTCTGAGTTTTCAAGTCTGCCTCTAAGTTTAGCAAGTATAAATATGACAATACTTAATAAAAAATTTCACTGACTGACTGAGATCTGAAATCTTTGAGTCTGATAGGTTCAACCTAATTTGGGCGAGTGGGTGAGAATTGGCAAATTTATTGAATAATCCACCAAATTAATATCCCAAAAATAATCTAATTGAGTATGATAAGTTCAATCTATTTGGGAGAGTGGGTGAGAATTGACGCATATCTACTTATTGAACACATTCACTGATGTATTGATGTATTGGCTGACTGGCATCTGAAACCTTCGAATCTGATAGGTTCAATCTATTTAGGTGAATGGGTGATAATTGGTAAATATCAACAAATAATTCAACAAATTGCTCAACTGAAACTGATTATTTTGATAATTTCAATCTATTTGGGCAAGTGGGTGATAAAAGCGATTATTAAATAATTCACCAAATTGTTCACCCTGAACTAAACAAAAATTAGTATTAGAGTTTTAAGTAAATTAAGTAAATTTAGTATAATTAGCCCCCAGCCATGAGGGCAACAGCAAAGCTGTTAGTCCGAGCAGCTTGAGAGTAGTGCTGGCACAGCCTATAGGCTATGTTGTGAGCGTATCATCTGATAAACTTTAAATACTGTAGCAAAGCACAGGTATCTGGATGTTAGGTTTATATAACTTTAGAAAACCTGCTTAATTTAGTTTCCCTTAACATTAAAATACTATTAGCGAGAGAAGTAGAAGTTGATTTAGTAGTATGGAAGACATGACACATACACAATGATTTTAAATATAGAGAGATGTTTTGGGTAGCAGTTTGGTGTTATTTGATTGCTTCAATAGGTTTATTTTTGTTTAGCCGAGTGGTTGATGGTTTTTGGTTGAATCAATAGGACACAGTTTAGTTTTGAGGGGTGATTAGTTATTGGTTAATTTGACAAGTTCAGTTAGGTTTAGCTGAGTGGTTGGTGGTTTTTGGTTGATTTGATTGAGCAAATAGTTTTGGCTGAGTGTTTATTGTTTGACTATATTATAAAATCTAAATCAAGAAATTTTAATATCTAAAATTCTATAGACATTATAGTGAATCATGGGTAACAAATGCTAGTTATTAATAATTACAATCTTCTTAACGAAGTGCACCAACAACTTGTTCAGCTTAATCACAGAATATACAGTTTTGTAGACTTACAATTAATGAACAGAGCCCAGGAAATAAAAAATGAATAGGAGAGATACTTTTTCCCAACTCTCTAATCACAATCAATTGATGGAAGAGGAAATTAATAATCACCTCTTCCAATTGGAACAATTATACTCTGGAATTCAATCTTGAGCTGGAAAAGTAGAAAAAACCTCAGAAACTGTGTCCTTGTGGGGAACAAGATCCTCCTGGTGCTGAAGTACCACGTGGACCTACTGGAGCTGATAGACCTTGTGGATCCCCAGGTGCTGAAGAGCCTCGTGGACCACCTGGTGCTGTTGGGCATTCAGGTCCCCTACATCAATCTAACTCTCTCTTGAGCATGATGGACTGCTTGCACGGTCAATTTCATAAAGTTGCTATAGAATGTAATTTAACTCCCAATGGGGTACTTATTAATCCTCTGTTGTTGCTTCAATCCTTTTTTTTTTTTTTATCTGACGAATTGAATAATCTTGATAAATGGACTAAGAAACCTGATATCCAGCTACATGCCTGTGAAGCAAAGGGGATATTCTTAAAACAAAGATTAAAACTTTGGAATTTAGATACCATGTACAGTAGGAGCAAATTTTCAAGTTATCTCACAGATTGGATGAAAAAGTGGGGCATACTGATCTCAATCATCAAATTAATGAAATTCAAGCCAAAAATGCTAATTCCTTTCCTCAATATTCTTCCCAAGCTTTTGACTCTAACTCTTATGTCTCCACTCAATTGAAACAACCTGGAGTTCATGTTTTAACAGCCAATACTCATATGCGTTTTAAGCCTGTATTCAAGGATAAGTATCTCCTGGGGAAGGCAGCATCATCTCCTTCCTCTATTTATATGAGAGGGCTCCGACTGAGGCTATAAACCAGCAGAAAATGAATTATTTACCATAGTTTCTCACTTAGTTGGCTCAAGATATAATGGTGCCTCATTTGATGACTTGTTCTACTTGGTCCCAGGTCTAGGAAGCATTGATGAAAGAATTTGGGAGTGAACAAACCTTATCCTATCAGAAGAAGGCTTTTTTGGGCATACAGCCCCATTGAAACGAAACTATCAAAAACTTTACTCATCAATTTTATTGGGAGGCTCAGACTTTGGTAGCATGTGGCCAGTTAGATTTGGACAATGCTATTACTGCTGTCATGTCCACTTTTACTTCTAGTACTCAGATGCAAGTCTACCTTATTGGCGCAAAAAAGAACTTTAGTATCTTAGATATAAAGGAGGCCTTGTTGGAGTTGCCTCCTCAATTTACTAAAAATCCTGAATCTACAAAGCATAAGGCTCAGTTGTCCTAAAGTATATGCAGTACCTGAAAATGCTAGCACTATTCATGTATCTATTGTCACCGATAATTCCATACAGAAGACCGCTGTTATAAAAAACAGATGATGAAAAGGAGAAAAAGATAAAACCAATAAGATTTACTACCTCAATAATGATATGAGTATGCAACATGGATATCAAAACCCTGTAGAGTATAACAAAGATGAACATTATTCCTAGTCCTTGCCCGCCTTGTTATCCATACCCTCTCAGTTTGGAAGTATAATCACCCAAAATGTTCTTTATGTGAATCAAGTTAATGCTAAGCTATTATTGACACCGGATCTCCTTTGAATGTAGTTTTGTAAAAATTGATCAAGCGGTTTAAACTAACACCCAATATTTCACATTATGAAGAATATGGCATGGAAGGACCTCAGAGTACTCAATCAATTGGAGATTTTTCATCACTCTTATTGAAATCTGGTAAGTTGACTTTTATGGTACCTGCAATTGTCCTTGATAACTTGATTTATGACCTTCTCTTGGGGACTCAATTTTTGTGGGAGTTTGACGGAATTACTAATTACCCTGACTCTTCTTTCCCTATTGGGGTATAGGGTTCCATTTCTTTTATCTGAAGAAGCTCAACAGATGAGATGATGGATATGTCTGTTAGAGGGATCAAAGAGGTCTTATTCCATTCAGTATCAGTTGAGGGTCTTTGATTAAAATTACCCTATGACAGCGAAATAGAAGAAGGGATGCTTATTTTCTCCCCTCATAATGTGATTATTCTGCCAAAATCTCAGTAATTACCATTAATTTTTACATTTTCTATTCCCAAGGGCCATTTATTACAAGTCCAAGGCATTTCTAACCCTCCTGTTAAAGAGATCTTGCCTTGTCCTGGAGTATTGAAATATACTTATTTGGGAGCATTGCCTGTTTTATTGGAAAACCTTACCAATGACTTGAAAACGGTATATTGAAAAAATCCAATAACATAAGTCAAATTATTGCCCCTATCTCAAATCCATCACATTATTACTCTTGGAATTCTACAATGCTTTGGGCTGGAGACCAATCAGGAGATACTTACTGTGTAACCTGCAATAGGGAAGCATCTTACTAAAGAACTGGAGAAACAAGTGCTTCAATTATTGGAATAATACTCCAACATATTTGCTAAGCATACTTACATTTTTTGGTAAAATGAATCGAGTGATGCACACCATTGAAACAGGAGATCATCCTCCTATTTGTGCCAAGCCCTATAATAAGTCAAAAGTGGAGGAAGCACAGGTCACTAAAGACAACATCAACTATTGGAGGCTGAATTATTAAAACCTTCCAAAAGTCCCTGAGCCTCACCTCTATTATTGGTGAAAAAGAAGGATGGCTCACATTGGATGGCTATGGATTATCACAGGTTAAATGCAATCATTAATAGAGATAGCTACCCTTTACCAAGGGTCAATGATTCCCACTGGTTGTTAGATGGCTCAACCTATTTTTTGGCAATGGACTTAGCCAGAGGGTACTGGTAAATCGACTTAGCATTGGAAAATCGAGCTAAATGTGCCCTAATATCTAGTGAGGGCTTATCTGAACCTACTTGTATGCCCCAAGGGTTGGGCAATGCACCAGCAACATTTCAAAGAGACATGGATGATGTGATATGGGATTTAAAGCTGACCTGTGTTCTGATATATTTGGATGTCATTACTATATTTTTGAAAACATTTACTGAGCATCTGGATCATTTAAAAGAAGTTTATAAACGTATTTGAAATTATTCCCTAAATCTTAAACCCTCCAAATGTCCCTTTTTCCAAAATGAAATAGAGTTCCAAGGTCATCAGGCTTTATCTAAAGGAATTCAATCCTTTCTGGATAAAGTCCAAGCTATTAGCTGAATGACCCCTCCAATCTCCTTGCAGGACATACAGTCTTCCTCAGTATGGTTAGTTACTATCATTAATTTATACCCAATTTTGCTGATATGGCAGAGCCATTATTCCATTTATTACAAAAAGGTGCCATTTTTAGTTGAGATCAGCTTAGGAACAGTATTTTAATTCTCTCCAAACTGCTTTAACTAAGGCACCTGTTTTAATCCACCCTCAATTTGATAAGCCTTTTAATTTGCATACTGATGCAAGTGATGCAGTTATTGGGGCTATTCTATCCCAGTGTGATGAAGAGCAGATCGACCATCTTGTAGCGTTTTGCAGTAATTTTTTTTGAAGCTGAACGTAATTACAGTGTAACTGAGCGGGAAAATTTTAGCTGTAATCTTAGCCATTAAGCACTTCTGACCCTTCCTATATGGCAACTATTTTACTGTTGTTACCGTCCATTCTTCCTTATGATGTTTGCAAAATATGAAGGATCCTGATGGGAGACTATCCCGTTGGGCTCTAAGGCTGCAAAATCACGATTTTTGAATTGTACATCTCTCTGTTACCTAACATTAAAATTCTGATGGCCTACTCCAATTACCTATACTGACTTTGGATTCTGGAAAAGAGGAATGACTATATATTTTAATTGGATGGCCTGAGTTATGGGATTAAAATGTGAAGGAGATCGTGCCTTCCTAAGAACTATTACTAAAGATACCATGATTAGGGAAGGATCTTTGTATAAGAAGATCAAATCCAAGTGGTTACCCTCTTTGCACCAAAATTCAAGATATCACGCTATAATGGAAGGACATGAAAAAATAGGTCATATTGGTTTAAGAAAAACCCAATGGTGGGTAAAAACACGTTGCTATTGGAATAACATGACAGAAACCATTAGATAAACACTTAACTAATGTCTCATCTGTAAAAGTCATGGTGCAACCAACCCTACTTATCAGCATCAAGTGATTACACCAACTAAGGCGTTTGAAGTAGTAGGTATTGATGTTGTAGGACCTTCTCCTCAGAGGTGCATAGACACCAATACATTACCATGACCTTCAACCAATTAACTAAATGGGTTAAGCCATGTCCATTGATACTCCCTCCGCTAAAGACACTGCCTTATTCCTCTATTACCAAATCATTACTCAACATAGGTGTCCCAAGGTTCTTATGTCAGATAATTGAACAAACTTTACTTCTCAACTTTTTAAGAGTTGTCAAAGTTATTCAATACTGCCCAAAAGTTTATTGTTGCTTATAATGCATCAACTAATGGGGACATTAAGCGAGTCAATGAAACCTTAGTTTCTATTTTAAGGAAGATGGATTAAACGGAACCAGCTCAGTGGAACTTCTATTTTATCTAGTGATTTTTTTGCTTACCTAAATAAGTTATCATCAAATTTTCAAGATGACTTCTTTCTAATTAATTCTTGGGCGAGATCCCTCAGTTCCTTGAAAGCGTTTAAGCAATAATTGAGGAATGTATACCAGAAAATTCTGATCTAGTTATGATAAATCTGGCTGATGAGATAATTCGCTTGCAAGCTCAAGCCATGGAATCAATTTAAGTTATCACTAAGAAGGAGACTCAAAAAAGTATCAACATAAACTTGTTTTACCTGAATATCAAATTGGAGATTATGTTATGTATTATCACTCCTGACCTTGTGGGTGAACTGAGAAGTTTGGATCCAAATTGGTCTAGTCCTTATTGAGTTATATTCCAAAAAGGGATAGAATATTCAATTGTCCATGTAGATACAGGTATAGTTATAAATCGTATCCACCTAGATTTTTGAATATTCATCCTCCTTTGCAATCAAATCTTGAGGGGGAAAGTGTCAGGATTTCACCAAATTCTTCCATTCCCAAAACATTACTCTAAATACTTCCCCAGTAATATTGGAGGGAACTTAATGAATATACTTTTGTCAAGCTTAATAAGAATAATCATGCTTATCCTGAACAGGTGATATCAGAAGAATTGATTGATTAGCGATTGAAAAGATCTAATAAACCCAAAACTACTACAAAGCCAATAAATATTCAAACCTTTTGTAAAAAATAGGTTGATTTATAACCTTAATTCTTACTATTGTTTTAACTTTTTTTGGAGAATCTACCTATGTAACTTCAAGAGAATTGTCATACATTTCCTCCAACTTCAAGAAAAGAATGTTTTGGGTCAAAATTAATCAAAAGGTGGAAACGTTGGACATTTACAAGTCTGTGATACAGATAAGAGCGATCTAAAATAATAATGAGTTTATCAGCAAAAAGACCCTGGACAATTTCGCGGTGGAACCCTGCAAATCAGGGTAACACTATTTCAAATATCTTTTTTAGCACTAGTGGTGCCCAACCCAAAAGGGGGAGCTTCCACGCATTAACACTATTTCAATATCTCATGTGAATTAACATGAGATGAAGCAATCAGATTGTTCTGACCATGTGTTGAACTCTGGGGAATCCATCAGATGGTTCTCCCCCTGACATGACCAGTTCCATTCAAGCACCTAAGCAGGGACCGCCCCCTTTTATAGGCTTGGCGGGGTCCCCCAAGATGCAATAATTTTATCTAAAGGGGATTGTCTAAAATTTATTAAATCATTACCCTATGAGTATTTATTGCCAAAAAAATAACTCCCCATCCAAAAACTTTTCTCTCTCGTTGCAATCACTTTTGCAACTTATTCAATTCAAGTCTGATTCTAGTTTGATAATCTCACATAGGAGATTAGTCTGCGCCCATGTCAGGGAGCAGTTAGCAAGTAAGGTAAGAGGAGCAGGTGGTAGGCCTGCGGCCTCAAACGTTCATAAACGCCCCAGAGAAACTGGCGGAATAGAAAAATTTAAAAAAACCGGTGGTCACTATTTCCCCAGAAATCCTCACTTGGTAAGCGCGATGCAACCAGTACATCAACACGCCGCACTCCCAACCACTCTCGTTGGTGGAATATGGAGTCCGTGTGTTTCTGGACATCCAACAAACAGCTCTATGGGAAAAATTTGTGGGGATGTGCACACTTTTTTCCTGACCACAGTGTACATCGCACCTCACTCCATGTCACGTGGTTGGCTGGACCTCAGTTTCAAAAACAAGGAGGCAGCATATGAAGCTGCTGTGGTGTACATAGTGATTGACCTTCCCAAAGGGCAACGGGTCATCAAAACCAAATGCACCAGATGGACGAAATCAAACCAAATTTTCCTCACGTTTGACTTTTTGCCTATTACAGTAAAATGTGCCATTTTGGAGCAACACCTGAAAGATTGTCTCACTATTTACAGCGAAATACAATCTTTTGAGATGCAACGCTTTATGCTGATGCCACACCTGTGCACTGGCAAAGCCATCGCAGTTCTGACCCCAACTGAGGAGATCGCGAAGGACCTAACCCAGATCCCACACTCCACATATATTAATATTAAAGGCCATACCACCCACCCTTTCCAGGTAACCGTGGACAGCGCGCCCCCCATCTGCACCCACTGTGACATGTTCAGCCATAAGGCAAATGCATACCCCACCAAGGAGGGCATCACATTCCAAGAGCACCCCTCAGCAGCCATGGCCAGCGGAGAGGCGCACTATGAACCAACCGCAAGCACCAAAGAGGCTTTCCCGTGGGGAGCACAAGGCTGCTACCTACTGGTAAAACCTATTTCCCCATAATAGTGGAAGAAGGCCAAGCTGGCCTGCAGGGCCGCGGCCAAGGAAGCGGCCAAAGTCACCACCACTATCCCACACTCCCAACGCCAGGAGGACATCGAAACCTTCATGGCAGAAGCAACTTGAGAATCCATCAACCAATCAGATTGGGAAGCTCATGCTGATTGGGCCACCCAATCTGAGGATCTGATGGGTGACTCAATTTCACCCAATCTTTGCAACCAAGCTCTGGTCAAAACTGACTTGGTCTCCAACCTACCTGAGAAATTTTTTTTGACCCGCTCAATGGTGCACCAAACTCATCTGCACCGCAAAAAATTTGTCTGACGTTGGGGAAACAAAAAGTGAAGGCTAAAGCCAACGCAACTCTTTCTGTAAAAATTAGCAAAAATCCTGATAGTGTTGCTGCTAACACCCGCACTGCTGTGAAGGCCTGTGGGGATCTAGAGGAGTCTAGTGGGCCCGGGTGCCCACCCCCTCGCACCTAAGGTGTGATGGGGAAACCTTCACTTTAGGGATGTTGAATATCACTGGACTCAAGGCCTCACCGTCCCAGGCTAGGAAACTGAGTTTTTTACAAAAAATTTACCCGTGGATATCCTGGCCATCCAGGAGTTCCACTGTCCGTGAGGTTCCAAGGATGCTTGGAAAACCATGCTCCTCCCATCCCTATCCTTTTGGTCAGAGCATTGTGGGGTGCTAGTTCAGAAAAATAATTTTTTTCAAATTTTTATCATCAGAATCCTTCCTCAATGGCCAAGTCCTCATTGTCACTTTCTCATGGGCTGATGTGGCACACGCTATCATCAACATCTACACCCCAACCTGTTCATGAGAACGTCAGGAATTTTCTCATTGGTCAAATCCCTCCCATTACCCCCAGACCCTTTCATAGTCGGCGATATGAACTGTTGGCTAAACACACCAACGGACCATTGGCCTTCCTCCTCCCACGCCCCCAGGGTCATGTAGAACTTCGCGTTCTAAAGGCCACCCTTGGGTTAATGGATGCACTGCCGCGGTGAGCCCCGCTGCTCAAAAACATGATGCTACCCCACATCCACAACGGCCAATTAAGGTCCATGACCCACATAGACCTTATCCTTACGCCGCGAAATTCCAACCCCACATTTCCCACTTCAAAAAAGCAAAAATCAAATTCTCCAACCAATGGCTGGTCTTGATAACCTACCACCTACCTGTCACAGTGGTTAAGGCCCCACATTGGTGCAAACTCTGCCCTCCCAAACTTGCGTCACCAGGATTTTCCACTTGGGTGAAATCAGCAACTTTAGCAAAAGAGTTTGGTACATCATCTTGCGCGGACCCCATCTCCACATGGGCAGCCTTCAAAGAGGATACCATCCGCCACTCTCACCACCTCTCCTCCCAAAGCTCATGAGCCACATCAGCCATCATCTTGCGTGCTCTGGCAGAGTTTACACACCTGGAGTCCAACATCCCAGCCACAGGATACAGCCCTGCATGGGGCTGAAAGTGGGTGGAGGCAGCTGCCCACCTCAACGCGCTCGAAAGGCAACACAAACATCAGGCTTGTGTTCAGTACAGGGCCAAACGCATTACAGAGGGTGACAAGTGCACCGCATATTTTTTAAAAAAAATTTCGCACCACACCAGAGCATGGCCTGCACACAGGTTCAAAGATCGGATGATTCCATTGTGGATACACCAGCCAAAGTGGCAATTGAAACATAAAAGTATTACTCCGAGTTATACTAATCTGATCCAATTCATCCAGCCAAAGTGGCGGAATTTCTCGACCAAACCCACATCTGCACCATTTCCCGATACCTGGAAATAATGAATTTGATTACTCCAAACAAATTATGGACAGCCATCTGCGGTGCACCAAACCAGAAATGCCCAGGCCCAGATGGCATTCCATATGAATTCTATAAAAAGTACTTCAAATATATATCCCCACCACTGCTTGCCTCACTTAACCAGAGCCTTCTGGAAATGCGCCTCCTACCAGGAGGACAAGAGGCCTTCACTGTCACATTCTTCAAGAAAGGGGTAAGCTGGACCTAGCCAACTGGTGCCCCATTTCTTTAACTAACATGGATACAAAAATTTTAACAAAAATCATGCCTAACCATTTAGGGATTGTAGCATCTGCCACCATCTCCCCAGAACAATTCGGTTTCAAACCCAGAAGGTCGATTTGGGACAACGTGCACTCTGTGGCTAACGCGTTCCAGTCCACAGCCTCTGGGGCACCTGTATTCTTGGACCAACAGAAGGCCTATGATAGAGTAAACTGGGAATACTTCAGGGCCTGCCTCCATCAATTCTGCTTACCCCCTCGCTTCATCAACTGGGTGATGCTGCTCACGGAATCCGCAACAATGGCAGTACGTGGCCCGGCTTCCTAACAGAAGTAGTCCGCCCTCAAAGGGGCTTACAAAAAGGGGACCCCTTAGCCCACTCTTATACAACTTCAGCCTTGACCCAAAACTTCGAAACGTGAATGCCCAACTCACTGGGGTCCATGTGCCAAGCCAAGCCCCAGTCAAGATGATGGCGTTTGTAGATGACTGTGTGGTAGGGGTGTCTTATAATAAAGATACATGCGCGCTTGAAGCTCTAATCCAGGAGTATTCCCGGGTAAGTAATGCTTCACTGAACGCTTCCAAAACCAAAATCATCCTCCTTGGTCGGTATCAAACCTGCTGGGTCCCAGCAACCAGTGCCCAGCCTGGCCCATCTGCTCGCACACGTGCTCGCCCTCCCAACTCACCCCACACCGCCCCACTGGTGCTCCCCTTCGTTCCACGCCCTACCATAGGGCTGGTCCGCCATCTGGGCGTGTGGGTGGAGGCAGGCGGGTATGCATCAGCAGTAATGGAGAGTCATATTCTAGACAACGTGACGAAGCGCATCGCCTCCCTCAGAGCCCACCCTACTTCCCTTACTGGCAAGGTTGTTTTAGCCAACTCTATGCTCCTTCCAAAGTCTGGTTTGGAGCCCACGCCATCCCCTTCTCCCCAAGCTTTTTCAAATCCTTGTATGCCCTGCTGCAAGGATGGCTTTGGTCAGGTTGCCCACCACCAGTATGGCTAGAGGTCATGTTTGGCCCTCATCATCATGGTGGCATGGGCCTGCTTGACTTCAAAGCCCATGCTGCCAAGATCCTGGGCACCTGGATTGCAGCTGTCACCGCCCCTACGCTCCCCTCCCAACACTGGTCCTGCACAGCCCGCTCCAACTTCTCCCGCGCCTTGGGCCTCAACAATCCATCGAACCCTCACTCCCTGATGAAATACCTGGCTTCACACCCATCGGCCACAGGTCCTCACGGGACTAAAACCCACTACAAACGAATCCTCCTCTCCATGTGGAGCGCTGAGTGGAGAATTCGTATTAGTGGACACACAGCCCAGAGAGGCCGCCCCTCTCCTCAGTTCACACAAGAGGTACAGGGCTACCCATCCAAGATGGCGTGATCCCCACACGGCTCTATGTTCTATCCAGGGTGGACTACCTGGACATGATGGACATCCCTTACTCCATTGAGACCCAAAAACTATCTGGAAATACGCACACCATCCTCTGTTGCAGCCTCAAATCCGTTCCCATGTGTGGCGCTGCCTGAGGCGGATGTAACATATGGCTGAGCGCTCTAACGCTTTACACTCATCCTGCGTCATGTGTGGCCAGTATGGAACGCTGTTCCACCGCCTGGAGAAGTGTCCTACCTCTAAAGTGATATGGCGCGAAGTTCAACGTCTGCTTGTCCAGGATCAAACACATCCCTTCAGTCTGTCAAGAGATATGTTTGCTTTATCAATGGCCTCCCCCTTCCACCCTCCCTCTGTGCTCTGGTGGTTGCAATCGCCATGTGGACTATCCACACGATTGTATTGGATGCCATCGCAGGCTCCACCCCCACCCTCCCAGAAGCTGTCCACAGATTCCAGGCTCATTTGGTGGACCACTTTCAGGCGTGAATGTTTGGATACCTCCCACCGCATTACTGATAGCTGTTCTCCTCCTAGTTCCCAGTTTGGTTCATCAAATCAGACCCTTTCCTCCACACATGCTCAATTGTAGCTACGGCCCCTTCACACGTTCCCTCCCCCTCCCCATAAGTGGCGTTCCCGCTGGCAACAAGAGATAGCATCGCTTCTCTGGGGTGCCTTCCCTGTTACTAAGTTTTGTCTCTTTTGGGTCAAAGTTGGAAGTGTCCATCCCATGGTCAGCCTTCCTCGCAATAAATTTAAAATTTAAAATTTAAAAATAACTCCCCATCCATTATTCAGCCAAAGTAAAGTGAGTTTTCTGAGCTTCAATAGACCAAATTTGCATATTTCCTTATTTGAACTATACCAAGATGTTCTGAACTTACCATTGAATTCTCCTCAACCCTCAAAACAATTTTAAATACTGTATGGTCAGATATTGAGTGGGTTCGTTTTTCCTTTCCTGCTTTCACACTAATATAAACATATAAAACCAGCCTTTTTATTAGTGTTTTTAGCTTTATATAAAGAATTCATTTGTGGAATCCACCAGCTACAAGCACCAGCGAGTAACAACGTGCTATATTCCCATAACGTGGTGCTCACTACAGGGGCTACCTTGTATACCAATAAACAAACTCAAAAATGGAGGCTTTTAAAGTAAGTAACCCTCCAACTCTTACCCTTCCAACTGAATTAAGAATAGTTACCTGGAAAAGCAGCTCGCCAGCGCTTTATCTCGTCTTAAAGAGCTGGAGCAGCGCCCCTTAAAACCCCCTTTTAAAGACAAGTACACCACCAGTGAAGGGAGTATTGCTTCTTTTATGTATGTTTACGAATCTGCCATGAATGGCGCAACTGATAAGCAAAAAGTTCAGAGCACCCTTCCTTTTTTAAGTCACTTGGCACAAGAGATGATAGTCCCTTATATGGACACTCTGCACAATTGGGCAGAGGTGAAGGAGGGTATCTTGGCTAAATTAGGTTTAAAGCAGAGTCTACACAGGTAAAACAGGTCTTTATGCACCTTAACATGTATGAATTGTGAACTGACCGCTGCCTTTGCTGAGTGATTTTACCTCGCTGCACAAAGGTTATCAACGTCTAACATGCTAACCCTTGATGATGCCGTCGCATCCATATTAACTGATTTAGCTTTTCAACCCTCCTAGCCAAACATATCATCTCAGTGAAACTCCACTTCAAAAGCATCCATGACATAAAAGAGGCTCTGGTAGACGTTGCGAATTTCCTTTCATGTATAACAACAAATGAAGCTGAGGTGAAACCTTCCATTATAACCATTGAGGAGCTTTTGCATGTAAAACAGTTGGGGGTGAGCCCACCTGTGCCTATCCTCCCTGTGACATTTACACCCTCAGTGCAACTTAAAACATATCTCACTCTCTCCTGTAGGTCTAATCTGTATACTGCCATTGATACAGTGCTCCCACACAAGCTCACAAAGCCGCTGTTCCTTCCCCTCCCGCCAAGCTGGTAGTTGCGCTCTCTAAGACTACCTACTGTTAAGTTTTCAGCCAATGGTGCAAGCTAAAATAACTTAACAATGAAATTGAGGATATAAACTCACTTTTCAAATGAAACTCCTGCTCATAATTGGGAAGTAGATTCTCCAATAATCCTTGATATTAGCCAAGTAACTCTGGCACACTCACCCATTCTCAAGTCTACTGGCACCAACAAATACAAGACATTCTGTCTTTGTACAAAATTAGGAAACTATTCCTCTATAATTGGGACTACTTCTCCATTGGCAGGCAACTATGTACTTCTCTTTGGGAAAAATAAACACACACAACTATCTAATATAGATGTAACGGCAACAGATACAAATATCAGACAGATGTTAGATGGATAATAATTAATAAACTAAGTGACAGTAGTTATTAATGATCAATATAATGGTAAATGATGATTAATTGATGTTTTATTAATTGGCCAGGCACTGGTATTATATACCTCTTGGGCATCTCCTGGCCAAACTCATCTATTAGATGAGTTCATTCATATTATGCCAATCCTCTGCTGGTCATGGCAATAATTATGAAAAATCCCCAAGTCAATTTGGCCCATGAATTGACTAAAAATAACAATTGTTTCAGCCTGATTGAAGGCAATTTTACTCTCATAATTGGGATGACTTTGGGTTTTGAACTCAACATCAAAATCTTCCTGATTAGAGCTACATCATAACTCGATATCTAACAATAAATGGGGAATAAAACATATATGATCATAAAAGATGATGCACCCCTATTTGGGACGTCAGCAGGCCTCTCAATAGCACTAAGTACGCCCATAATTGGGACATCTATGTTTAAGTGCTTAATTATCAATTTCATTAATCAAACCCAACTTCCACCTTAGTGCATTAAGATTAGTGCACTAATTTAGAAGGTGCAATTTAGTTAATGCCGTGGGACCACCTTGCACCCAAGTGGACCCATAATCAGCCATAATATAATTATATCATAGCTATTATTAGCTATGATAATTGGGATGATTTAAATAGAATTGAGGTGATTTTGGAAGGAATTTAGTTATGCAGATAAATTGGGAAAGATCAAAGGATCCATCAATGGGATTAATCTATTAGCATTGATGGTTTTTTCAAAGGGTTTATTTTTGAGTCAACCATCAAAATCTAACATTTCCCCCACTTGACTGGAATATAAACCCTGAGTTTCCCAATTCTCTCTTCATATCTGTAAACAACACCACTTCAGCATATCAGAAATTTGTCACTGCTCTTATTCCCAAACAATGCCATTTTTTAAATAAATTGGACTAAACATTTTTATGAATATGTTTTTAGATTGTTTTAAAGTCCTGGTTAAGTATCTGATTATTTTTTTCAACTTTAATGATGTCTATTCAGCCCTGTTTTTCCATTTAGATGCTAGATTGGCCTGAATTGGTGCACAAAGATGAAGAATTAGTTTTCAGTCACCTCCCCCTCAAAGTGGAGGAATAAAATTCATTTTTATCTATTAAAATTTACAATTTTCTTATTACTTGGAATATAAAATCTTATTCTTTTTTACTATGTATATAGATGATAGATAATTTTTTTTCTTTTACTACTATTATATATTTCTTACTTCTTATTATTATTTTTTCTCATAACTATTATTTTCAATTGATTGTATATACTTATGTTTGAATTCTTCTCTTCTAATTGGGCCACTTTTTAAACTTCCTTAGGAATTTAGCATGGACTCAATTATATACATGTCCCAAATTTTTCTCCTTAATAGTGTAAGAAAAGTTTGAAGTCTTCTCTATAACTTCAAATGGGCCAACCCAAATGCAATTTAACTTGTGAATTTGGCCTGAACCATGGGTATTACAAAATAATACTTCATCCCCCACAGCAAATTTGGGCAGATTGTATCAGGTTTTTTTATCTTTTTCATGTCAGGCCTTATGGAGTTTGAAGTTATTATCAAAAGCCTGGGCTTGCAGTTTAATTAAGGTTTCTGCAAGCCTCTCAACATACTGAGAATAGCTCAATTCTTGGGGTTCTTGTAGTAAGGAATACAACAATGGTGGTAAGGCTGGATGCTTCCCATATAGAAGTTGGAATGGAGACATCTTCATGGCCGAATGGTAAGAAATGTTGTAGGCAAAAATGGCTGAACTGAGGAATGTACTCCATTTGGAGGGCTTCTGAGAAGTCAGTTTCCTTAGGATATTGACAAGTGTTCCATTAACTCGTTCCACTGCACCATTTGTTTCTGGGTGGTATGGAGTTGACAGAACACCACGCACCCCCATCAATTCATTGAGCTTCTGGAGAATAACTGCAGTGAAATTTGTGCCATTATCTGTTAATATAAATTGAGGACATCTGTGCCAATGAATAACTTGCTCCAAGATAAATTTAGCAGTTGTTGAGGCTCCTAAGTCCCAAATAGCCCTGGCTTTGACCCATTTCATCAAGTGATCAATTGCCACAATAATATATTTGGCTTTTGCATTGCTAATTGGGAGGGGTCCAACCACATCTATGGATATAGTGTGCCAAGCAAATTTGGGCTGAACAAGCTGGTATGAAGTAGCTTTTCAGAAGGGTTTTTCCCCTTGGCACTCTTGGCAACAGCTCAACGTTTCATGGATGTCAAAATGCATCAATTCCCAATAGTAATTTTGCTTGAGCTGCTCCTTTGTTTTCTTAAAGCCTCCATGGCCGGTGGCCTTATGAGCAGCCAAAATTAGATCCACTCAAGCTGAGGGACGTGGAAATATATATTTATTTCCATCAATCACCTTGAATAAGACTCCTTTTTCAGTATGGGTATCCTTTCTTAATTTGGAGAGAATTTTCTGCACTTGTTTGGGCTCATCGGCAAAAGTTCCACTAACCATCTTCTGAAACAAGGCATCCACAGGCTGGCAGAGGGTTGCCACAATGGGCAGACAAGACAAACAATCAGCATTCTGATGCTTAGCACCAGCCCGGTGCTTGATGGTATAGTCATAAGCCTGCAGCTTAAGTGCCCAGCGAGCCAAACGTCCTTCTGGCTCCTTCAAGTTGTTAAGCCAGCTTAGGGATGCATGATCAGTAACCACGGTGAAATGCACTCCATGAAGGTATACTCAGAACTGTTTATAGGCATATATAACTGCCAAACACTCTCTTTCTGTCACAGTATAATTTCTTTCATGGGCATTTAGGGTCTGACTAGCATAGGCTACTGGGTGCTCTTCGCCATCTTCTCCAACTTGGGACAAAACGGCTCCAATTGCTGTTAATGATGCATCAGTCTGAACAATAAATTCCCAGTCAAAGTCAGGATAGCGCAATACTGGTGCAACTAATAGGGCCAAACAAAGCTGGTCAAATGCCTCCTGGAAGGCCAAATTCCACTCAAAAGAGACCTTATCCTTAAGTAGATAAAATAAAGGTTCTCCAATTTGAGCAAAGTTGGCAATAAATCAGCAATAATACCCAATCATGCCCAAAAAACTTGAATATCCCTCTTGGATTTGGGCCTCTTCATCTTAGATATTGCTTCCAATTTGGCTGGTTGTGGCTGAAGACCTTCCTTATCAATTACAAACCCAAGGTATTCCAGCTGGTCCTTAAAGAATTGACACTTCCAGGGCTTGATCTTCAAGTTTGCAGCCGCTAACCTCTTGAAAACCTCTTCCAGATGTTCCAGATGTTCATCAAAGGTACATGGCTGAATACATTTATATCATCTAGGTATACTAGTACACATGACAATTTAAGATCGCCCAGTATAGTGTCCATCGCTCTCTGGAAGGTTGCTGGAGCATTACAGAGTCCTTGGGGCATCCGCGTTGGTTGAAATAACCCTTCTTGGGTAATAATAGCGCACTTTTCTCGCTCAGCTTCGGGAAGATCAATTTGCCAATACCCGCTAATTAAATCCATCGCTGAGAAGAACTTTGCACCCCCAAGCCTGTCTAGGGCATCATCAATACATGGAAGAGGATAGGAATCCTTTTTGGTAATATTATTAAGCTTCCGTAGTCAATAACAACCCAGTTGCTCCCATCTTTCTTTTTTACAATGAGAATTGGGGCAGCCCATGGACTCTTGGATGGCATCAACATACCACAGTCGAGAAGTTCCTTAATTTCCTTTGACACAACTTCTTCAGCAGTTTTTGAACGCCTAATCAGCCTTAATCAGATAGGTAAATGGTCTCCAGTATCAATCATATGGGTCACTCCTCTCACACATCCAAGGTCAAAATCATCCTTAGCAATTATCTCATGGTATTTCTCGAATAATCCTCAAACTCAGTCCTTTTCTTGATCATTTAGTTCCCCTAAATTGGCCACAGGTATGACATTATGCACATAATCCAACTCATCATCAATAAGCCCTAGCTCATCCAGGGTTCCAAAATTGTGGAAAGATTCAATCTCCATGATTGGAATCAAATGAAGATAGGCAACCACCTGATGCCTTTTGATGAAAATTGGCCGATTCTGCATGTTTGCACAGAGGACACTAATTTCTTGATGTCTGGGAATAATTATCCCAGGTGCCACATTAGGTTCAAGTCAAGTTTGGACCAAGGTTGATAAACTTCGCCATAAAGTCCTTCTGGGATTTGAATTGTTAGCCCAGTCAGGACTACTGCCTGCATTCCTGAGTCCAGAGTTAGCTCCTTGTTTGCTCGGAGGGGTATTCCCTTAGACTCATGGATTTGCGTTGGCAAGGCTTTGACACGACGCTTTGATTTATGGTATTTGATAGGATTATTCCATCTTGATAGGCCAGATTAATGAACAGATTAGGCTTCTTTAGTCCCGATTTCGCGTTTTTTGTATAGTAAATCAGGATGGTTTGGTTCAAAATAGTTAAGGTATCATCCTTATGACTAGTGACCACACCATATCTTCTCATAAAATCAGTGCCAATAAGGACCTCATAGTTCTGATTTGGCAAGACTATAGCTGGAGCGGATACTACTATAGACCCAAATCTTATAGGCAAGGCACTATATGCCCAAGAGCTCTGGTGGTATGTGTTCCTGCAGTGCCATATTATTGATCATGGGCAACATCTAGGGCTATTCCCAACTTCTTCACCAACTTAGTGCTGACATATATAAAGGAGCTCCACTATCAATAATGGCCCAAACACGGACCTTATTGACAGCAATATTGGCATAGGTACACTCAGAGTATGGTTCAGAAGTGTTTATTAAGTGAATAGATTCAGAGTTGCCTGACTCCAATGTGATTTGAGGCAAGAACATATGTCAGGGAAGTTTTCCACCAGAGTCTGCATAGGGATTGCAACCTGTACATCTTTTAGGGAGGGTAGGTCATGAGAGCGGGTAGTGTGAGGATCAAGGCCATGGTCCATAATTTGCTTGGCATATGGTTTGGCCACCTCTATTTGGGCCTCTTCTGAGGCTTCACCTGATTTTTGGCCTTTTGGGATCTAGTTGTAACCATATGTACATCATCAGCCATAATACAATGTAATGAATCTTCACTAATTGAATTGGACACAAAAAGTTTGCCAGGATTGGGAGGAATGTTTTCAGTATGATGGGTGGTAGTAAGAGCATTCCGCCTCTACTCCACCTGCCCTTTTACCAAATCTGTGTCCTTTTTGACTTTTTAAGACACATTAACTCCTGTTTTCCCATCTATTTGGGCATAGCACTTGCTGGCGATGTGCCCTTTTCTACCACAGCAATGGCAAGTGATAGCACTTGATTTGGGACAGTCAGGTTTCTGCTCCTTGGGATTCCCATTTCTTTCTTAATTGTGGCTCATATTACTAATTTTATGTTGAGGGTGCACCCGTTGTGGATTGTTTGGCCAATTTGTCGCATCAAAGCTTCTTGCACAGCATCATAAATAGTCCACAAGTCTATTCATCTCCATATTACGATTAAAAGCAGGAATCATTACTTGTTCCAAATCACGATATGGTTGTACAGCATGTTCCATGGCATTAATGCATCATATTTGGTCATAATGTTCAATCTGAGGAGTACTTGAGCTTCATGGTAAAATTGATCAGCAAACTCTTTGATAGACTCATTAGGTCTAAACTTGATATTTAAGAGTTCCATTTTTTGTGTTGACAGCTTTTTGGGCCCACCGAATTCCTTAATAATGGCCTGTTGGCCTCGTTGTAAGACCAATCTTCCTCTAAATAAGGCATTACAAGGTCTACGCTGTGTGAGTCCAGACAATTGATGAGCGCTGTCACCTTTGCATGATTGGACGCTCCTCTCATAGCCTTCTCAAAAAGCTTCAAGAAGGAGTATACATTGCATCTTTATCAAATTTCGGCAAATTAAGTGGTTTGAAGTCATCTCTGCCTGAGTTTCTAACTGGAGAGGCAGTTTCTCTTCTTAAGTTTGACTGACTTGGGGGAACCTTCAGGAAGAATGGGATGCTGCAAATGACTTGGAGTAGGCATAGAAGTAAGAACTTGTGGAATGGTTTGTGTATTTGATACATCCATCCCATAATCTTCATCTGCCTCATGATAATCATCTGAATTGCTTGACTCTGTTTTCCAAAATTGGGACTGACGTGGCTTCTTAAGCGCACAACTTGGTGTGCCTTTAGAGCTGCTTCGTCATCCTCCCCTCCCCCAAGACTGGTTGCACACTTGCAACTATTAGCCTTAAGATACTCCATTTCCATGTTAGCTTGAGTGAGATCTGCTTCAGCTAATGTCACTTGGGCCAAAAGTGCCTTCATTTCTTCTGACATTCTTGACATTCTTGTGTTAGCAAGCGCCAGTCAACTCTCCATATTGGTTTTCTCCTCAAATAAAATTGTGTTGGAAGTACAGAGTTCAGAAATACTTGACCACACGTTGGCTAATTTGGCCTTGATATCTGAATTATCTGATTGTTCTACTGTAGCAAGAGGTAACTGGGCTAAAGCCTCAATATCTCTGGGTAGCTGAAAATTTGGTTCAAATATAATCTTCCAATTTGATATATTTTTCCTCCAACTCTTAAAGGTTTTTCTTAAATCTTGGCCCTGTTGTAGAAGGTTTTCCATATTGGCTGCAACATAATGATACTGCGTCTCAAGTCTGATGCAGTGGTTAGTGATATCCTGTTTCCACTGACTTGAGAATCCCAAATTGTTCAGCACTTGTGTAGCTATCTTCAGGACGCCTTCATTAATTTAGTTACCAACTCATCAATTCGGCCATGGGCTTCTGCTGCAGCTCCAGTGTTTGAAACGATTGCTTTGTGTACTTCTGCAAAGCAAGTATCTAACTTCTCTAATAAGCAAGCGTGGGCTGACCATTCCTCATCTTGAATACGGCGAATGTGAGAAAGTTCAAGATTTTGCTGTGCCAAGATGCGCTGAGCATGCTTAATAGATGGTTGTACAAAATTAACTAAATATTTATATATGTTGGCCTGACTCTCCTGAAGTCTTTGGGACAAACCAGCCATGATGGCTTCTCTATATTTTTGATAAATTTCGTTCTTCAGTGCTTGATCCTTCATATAATAAAATAGACCAAAGCTAGGGTCAATTGTTGAAGAACCAACCTGGTAGCCTCAAAACAGGGTTTCCAACATTTCCTTGATGTTGGCCTGAGTAAATTCAGCCAGATTTGAAGGTAAAGTGGGGCCTGTTCCAGTCACTATTAGCTCTAATGAGTACTCGGTCCCCTCCTCATTGTCAGAGCGATTTGAGGTAAAATGTTCAATGAACTGAACATCACTTGTTTCCATTTCATTGTCGCTGTACTTTCAGGCAAATCCTGAAAGCTGATTGTCCATATTCATATTAAGGTAGTTGTTTTTTCTTTGAGTGAGCACCAAAATGTTAAGCTTTCAGCCGATGGTGCAAGCTAAATTAACTTAACAATGAAATTGAGGATATAAACTCGCTTTTCAAATGAAACTCATGCTCATAATCAGGAAGTAGATTCTTCAATAATCCTTGATATTAGCCAAGTAACTCTGTCACGCTCACCCATTCTCAAGTCTACTGGAACCAGCAAATACAAGACCTTCTGTCTTCATACAAAATTAGGAAATTATTCCTCTATAATTAGACTACTTCTCTGGCAGGCAACTATGTACTTCTCTTTAGGAAGAATAAACACACACAACTATCTAATATAGATGTAACGGCAACAGATACAAATATCAGACAGATGATAGATGGATAATAATTAATAAACTAAATGACAGTAGCTATTGATGATCAATATAATGGTAAAATGATGATTAATTGATGTTTTATTAGTTGGCCAGGCACTAGTATTATATACCTCTTAAGCATCTCCTGGCCAAACTATATATATCGATTTATTTGGTTTATTTGAGGTATGCTGGCCAGGGGATGGACAGTACTGAACACAACACTCAATATGACAAAACAAACTACTAACTAGGTGGGAAGCAGAAATTGCTAACCCACCATGGCAGAGGGTGAGGAGGGGCGGGGGTTGGTTTTTAGAAAGACTCACCTCAATCAAGGGATGTTGGTTATAGTACCGGATCAGAGCAGAGAGCCAGGGCGTTGGGGCACCTGCATAGTGGGGGCTGAGGTCAGCGTAGTAGGAGTTTTCCACTTCTGCATCAAGATAATGATGGGAAAGTGTTTCAACAAAAGCTGCGAGGAGAACTTCAGCTTCTTTGCGGGCTTCAGGAAGTTGGGTGAAAAGGGAGATACTGTGGCGGGTGATTTTGGTTGAGGGGTTGAATGAATCAAGCGTTGCAACATTAATAACGGCAATTTCAGCATCATTGAATAGTTTTGAGATGTCCCTGCAGGGAGATTCAGGGAAGTCGGGGGGGAAGAAGATGGTGGGCAGGCCATGCTGGAGCTGAGCCACTGACTGGGCCACTGCGGTGCGTAGTTTTGGGCAGTGAGGAGAGGCCACCGCAGCTAGGGCGAGCTGGTGGTCACTTTGGAAGGGGGCTGTATTGGGTAGAGGAGCAAAATGGCGAGGGGTAGGGGTTTCATCAAAGTCGGGAAGGAAAAATTCTGCCCAACCATAATTGCCTTGGCAGAGAGGTTGACCTGTATGCTTACTAATGAGGACATTACCTGATTCGTCAGTTTCAGCCAATAGATCCCATGGATTTTGGTTCACTGGAATAGTGGCGTTTAAATTTGGGTGGGTAGGATTGGGCGAACGGGCAGCTGCTTGGGTGCAAATGGTGATCCAAGCATTGCTCTGATTGGCTGGCGTAGATTTAGGTGGGAGAGTGAGGATGGAGGTTTAGGGGGGCTGATTTTCCATGTGGGCCCACTGAAAGAGATTGGAGGGTGGGAGGGGGCAGCAAAGCGCCCCATACTGAACCTCCAGAGGGGGCTCAGAAGCCGCAGCAGCGGATTTGGCCTGAGGGCATGCTCTTTTTGCATGGTCGAGGCCAAAGCAGAGGGAACAAATCTGCCTACCAGTATTGACCCAAGCCCAAAAGAAATGATCAGGCGCTGCAGCCACACTAGCGCGGGGTGGGATTTGTTGGGCTATGGTAGGGTGGTGTGGTATGATGGTGGCTGTTGCCCGAGGAGCAGCAAGGCGTTCCACACCAAAAGGATTGGAAAAGATGAGGTTGGGCTGAGTGCCATAAGCCATGAGCCCCACGACCAACTGGTCATACAAAACATGGGGTGGAAGGTGGGATGGGAGATTTGCAAAGGATACCACTAGCGTGGTGTCTGAAGGGAGGCAAGTATGGGTTGTGGGAATGGGGTTTTTTTTATAAATTAGAGGAGTTTGTGCTGCCGCTTCAGCATCCTCCTCAGATTGGAACCCAACGTCAAAGTAGCCCTTAAAAGGGCGGAAGTCTATAAAGCCAGCTGGTGCAAAGGCCGCAGTGGTTAGGTCAATAATTGCCTTATTGGCATATGGGAACAAACGCCCATAGTCCACTCTGAGGCGATAGCGAAATGCAGAGCGAGGGAGGGCGAGAGGATGGGGGCGAGAAGGTTGGACGCGCGCCAGGTGGAGCGCTAAGTCCCGTGGGGGACAAAACGGTTGGAAGCAGTGGGCGGGCTGTTTGAGCCCATCTGAACGCGCTTGCCCGCGGGGTGGAAAACGCTAGGTGGGGGTGCACTGCTGCCCCACACTGGGGTGGCAGGCGGCAGAGCCAAGGACATCAAAGAATAGGTTTGGGCAGATGGCTGTGGATAAATAAACTTAAATTTAAAATCGCTCAAAAGTGACTTTGAGCGGTCAAAGAAAGTTTTTTGCCAAACTCATCTATTAGATGAGTTCATTCATATATGCCAATCCTCTGCTGGTCATGACAATAATTATGAAAAATCCCCAAGTCAATTTGGCCCATGAATTGACTAAAAATAAAAATTATTTAAGCCCAATTGAAGGCAATTTTACTCTCATAATCGGGATGACTTTAGGTTTTGAACTCAACATCAAAATCTTCCTGATTAGAGCTACATCATAACTCGACATCTAACAATAAATGGGGGATTAAACATATATGATCATAAAAGATGATGCACCCCTATTTGGGACGTCAGCAGGCCTCTCAATAGCACTAAGTACGCCCATAATTGGGACATTTATGTTTAAGTGCTTAATTATCAATATCATTAATCAGACCCAACTTCCACCTTAGTGAATTAAGATTAGTGCACTAATTTAGGAGGAGCAATTTAGTTAATGCCTTGGGGCCGCCTTGCACCCAAGTGGACCCATAATCAGCTATAATATAATTCTATCATAGTTTATTATTAGCTATGATAATTGGGACAATTTAAGTGCAAATGAGGTGATTTTAGAATGAATTTAGGTATGCAGATAAATTGGGAAAGATCAAAGGATCCATCAATGGGATTAATCTATTAGCATTGATGGTTTTCTCAAAGGGTTTATTTTTGAGTCAACCATCAAAATATAACAGACACTGCCAGCGATGGCGATCAATTCTTATCTGGCTTGATTCAACCTCTTCAGTGGGTCCATACCATGAAATACTTCCTGGATAATACCCTGAGACTGCTCACAAACTAACATCCACTTACTGGCTCAAGGAGTTCTTAGCTCTGTCACCTAACTTTGGAGGAACACTCACCAAGGTTAAAGTGGTCATCCAAAAAGTCCAGGTACTGGCCATCCTGGATACTGGCTCTCAGGTTAACGTAATCTCCAATAAGCTCATCAAAAAGATAAAGCTGGTGCCTGACTTGGAGTACAATCAAAAATTTGGTAATGCCAGACCAAACAACACCCATGCCATTGGGGCATACTCTTCCCTTCCCATTTTTATTGGGAAGCTTAACTTATCAGCCCCTGCAGTGGTTTTGGACAACAACACCTATGATATGCTCAAAGGTACCCATTTTATGATTGAGTATGAGGAATAATCAACATGAAGCAAGGTTTCCTCTCATTACTCAACTATAAAGAATCTTTAGTCTTATCCAATAGAACCAGCAAGAATGAATACTCTTGCCTGGTTGATATCCCTTTTCAGCTAAGACGTTGCATTATTCCACCTCTGGATGCAACACAAAGAAATTTCCTAATTTAGGGGGATGCTAGGGACGGAATCCTTTTTTATGCTGCAGATGAGGTTTTGATCAAGCCTGATGAACACCGAGTGGTGGACACAAAAATCACGCTCCAAATCCTACACCACTGCTCGTTGCACCTCATAAGTCTTGAGGGCGTTATCCCCTTGGAGCCTCGAGTATTTTCTGGGATACTAGACCCAGCCTTTCTGAGGCCAATTACCATTCTTCTGGGAAACCTCACAGGCAATTACATGATTATAAGAAAACATTATGAGATTGGCAGAGGCTTATTAATCCTGGTGGAGGACATTGAACGTATTCATTTCATTGGCTCTATGGCAGATTTGGGCTTGCCCATGAACAACCTGGTATGTACTTTGCCCAATGATCCTATTTCGGATAAGCTGACCTCAGATGAGCTGGAAAAAGTCCATACTTTACTAAATGAATATAGTGACATATTCTACAAATCAGATAATGACTATGGCCATATGAAGGGCTGGAGCCACTCCATTGATTTGGGTGATGTCAGCCCTATTAAGTCAAAACCTTACTGTAAGTCAAAGGTGGAAGAACAGAAGATGAGGACGGAGAAGATGAGGACTCCAGCAGTTACTAGACGCGGGGTTACTAGTTCCTTCACAAAGCCCTTAGTCTTCCCCCTTTTGTAAATTAAAATTATGATTTAGAGCTTTTACCTTATGGTAAAAAGCTTAAGTGCATGATATATGTCTTTCACCCACCAGGTAAGTGTACCATTACCATGGGTAATGACTAACTGATTGTTCATACTGTGCCAATGTTGTGCCTTTCTAGAAAGTAAAATACATTATTTTTTTTAGTACTAGATGGTCCAGTAAAATACATTATCATGCTCTTAAGATTTTGAATTTGGTAAAGGATACTTTATCTTTTTCAGATATTATGAGGGTGTGTTAAACTCTCTCTCTGCTCGGTGTAACTTTCCAAGCAAATTAATTTTGGTAAATTAAAAGCATACACATAATCGCATACTGAAGTCTTGCTCTGATGTCATTGGATCCCCCACCGATTGTCCCAGCGTGGGGAAGTGGCGAAACTCCCCCCTCTGTTTTCCGTCTGACAGGAAAACGCGCTTGGACTAGCTCGCCCAGTCATTCCAAAACCTTGGGGCGATTCGTTCCTCTCAAGGATCTCAATGCCCATCTTGCTCAAACCTAAGCAGTGCCCACTGCCCCCTAATGCTCCCCCGGAGCAACATGCATTTCAGCCTTAGGGTCAAATATGGGAAATTCTTCCCCTACAATGACCAAGCCATTATCAAAATGGCTCAGGCGGTGATGACACCAGCCTGTTTCATAGACTTCCATCCCTATAAGGGGTACTTTGATCTTAGCTTCCCCTGTGAAGCTGATGCAGCCACTGCGGCAACAGTGCCATTAATTTTTAATATTCCCCTCCCAACAACTTGGACCTGGCTCCCAACGGACACCACCTTGGTGGTCCAGTTTGCTGGTTTCCCACCCATCTCCCCCCAAAGTGCTCCACCAGGAGCTGATGGAAGGTTTGGCAGCCTACGGCGCCAACCCCATCTTGCAATTTGTGGTCCCAAATGGGGCCACATGCCTCGCTGGGCCTTGGGTGTATGCCACTATCATCCCTGAATCTTTGAAAATTTCTTTAGCAATTCCCCCTCATGCCACCATCCCATCTGCCCCCGACCATCCATTCTGTGCCCGCGTTGAGGGCGGATGGATGATTTGTTCATCCTGTTTTGAGTTAGACCATTCAAAACGTAAATGCCCATATTCAGAAACTTCCACAATGCTGAAAGTTTGCCTGACGCCCACCAATCTGCCGCCCACCCCGCGCCAACTCCAACATGGGGTACAATCCTACCTTCCCCTCCTCCAATGCCTGATGCTGCAGCTGCACCTGCAGCCACCAATCAGCGCCCACCTTTCCCCAATGCCACAAATAATTCATCCAACCAAACATCAGATTGGATCCCAGTTCGATCCCATGCATCTGCAAATGGATTGAACAAACCTCAACTGTACGCTGATTCCCCAATCCAATTCAACCAAAATCCATGGGAATTTTTGGATGAAATTGACGAATCAGGTAACGTCATTGAAGAACCAACGCTGCAACTTGAGCAGCTCTGTAACGCAGAATGGGATGCAAATTGCCACCTCAGAAATATGTCCCACAACCTTTTGCCAAACTGTTCTACAGTGACCACCAGCTTGCAGTGAAGCAGCCGCCACACCAGATTGCCATCCGCTTTGCAAAGCTGTCACAAAATCTGTGGCTACAATCTCAGGAGGAATTCTACCTCCTGTCATCCCCATAAATCTTACTCCACAAAGTAAGATCAACATGAAAACTTTACACAAAAACGTCACTGAAGCCATCCAGAACGTGGTTACAGTAGCATGGAATCTGAAAGCAAAAATAACCTGAACCAACATTGCCACATTTGTTAAATTCCCAGACGCCCGCCTCAAAGCTGAAGATGCTTTGGGCAAATACATCGTTGGTATGATGATGGCTGGCAACTATTTGGAAGTTTTAGTCATCAAGGATATTGAACCCCATGCCACCAATGCCCCCACACCCTTACTATCTGCCTTAACACGCACCTTACTCTGGAATGAGATGGATGTGGCTGAAGAAGAGCCCCCTGATCCCCCTCCCCATCCACCATGGAGGGATAGCAGTATTCGCTGCCCACCTGCTTGATATTTTGTTAGGTACAATTCAATTGATCCGTCCATTTTGGGCGTTTCATTTGAATTTTTAGTTTTATTCTATTATGATTTTAGTTTTAGCTCAGTAATGTCCATCCCCTGGTCAGCTTACCTCAGTTAAATAAAAAAATGAGGGTGTTAAGTAATAAAGTAACTAATAAATATATATAATATCAATCAGTTGATTTAATTGGCCAATATATAA
Source organism: Massospora cicadina (assembly GCA_022478985.1). NCBI lineage: Eukaryota > Fungi > Entomophthoromycota > Entomophthoromycetes > Entomophthorales > Entomophthoraceae > Massospora > Massospora cicadina. Next base: position 64,638 of record JAKSZP010004081.1, on the reverse strand, counting down.
TAAAATTACTGATCGCCATCTACAATAATTCATTTTAAATATAAAATCTAGTCAATTTTATTGATCAACCTATGCAAAAATAATCCACACCCATAATCATTTAAGCTCGTCAGGTATGATCTCATACTTTGAACTTACCCAGCCATAGGACATATATCATGTCAAAAGAAAAATGAAGGTCATCAGATAGTCATGGACCTCTACAAGTTATATAACCTCATAAAAAGGATAGATATCCTAATCCCCACATTTTTGACGCCCTGGAACTACTCTCTGGCTTTAACTTCTTCTCCGCCATGGACTTGGCTAGCGGCTATTGAAAATTGACCTTTCCCATGAAGACCAGGAGAAATGTTCTCTCATTTGTAGTGAGGGTCTCTTCCAACCCACCTGATTACCTCAAGGATTGTGTAACGCACCTGCAACTTTCCAACATGCGATGGATCACATTTTTCAGGACCTGAAGTAAACTTGTGTCATCATCTATCTTGATGACATCATGGTGTTCTCAAAAACCTTCAATCAACATCTTAATCACCTGAAGGAGGTCTTTCAACGATTACATGAGTAAAATTTTTATTTGAAACCCTCAAAATGTACCTTCTTCCAAAAAAATTGGATTTTCTTGGACACTCCATTTCTCAGGAGGGAATCCAACCTATACAAGTTAAGGTTGAAGAAATTTCAAAAATGCCTCCTCTTAAAAATTTATGTGGTATTCAGGTGTTTATAGGGATGATGGGGTGATACCATTAGTTTATCCCCAAGTTCGCCCAGCTCAAAAATCCCTTGTTCGCCTATTGATTAATAACACCCCTTCCCTTTAGGTGATGAACAGATGGTCTCATTTAAGACGTTGAAGCAACTGCTACAACAACGTCCTATCCTGAAGCATCCCAATTATAATAAACGTTTTATCTTATTTACTGACGCCTCTGACTACGTCATTAGGGCCATCATAGCCCAACTGGACGAAAACTATGTAGAACATCCTGTATCCTATTTTAGTAAGATGCTTTTAAAGGCGGAACGCAATTACAGCTTTACAGAGAAGGAGTGCCTTGCCGTTCTTTTAGATGTGAAGCACTACCCCCTTTCCTGTATGAGACCACCTTCACTGTATTTACCAACCATCCTTTGTTGAAATGGCTATAAAACATGAAGGATCCTATTGGCCGGTTAGCTCGTTGGGCTCTAAAGCTCCAGCATTACAATAGGAAGATTGAACACCATGCTGGGACCTGTCACTTAAATGTTGATGGGTTGACGAGGCTGCCATTCCTTCATTTGTATAACAGTGAGGCAGAAAGGTTACATGATCTATTAGTGATCCCAAATGAATGGGAGGATGAGGATGAGCTCATCCAGAAGATGTTATCCCGGCACTCCCACAACACCAAAGTGGAAAGTGGTAAATTTTACAAGCTGGTTGGGGCAAAGTGGCTACCTTACTTTCATCCCTCAGAACGTGTACATGTTATCCTAGAAGCTCACTACACCCTAGGTCATGGGGGAGCCAAGAAAACCTATGAGTGGATTAAGGATTGGTACTATTGGGAAGGAATTATGAAAACAATTGTTGAAGTCTTGGATGCCTGCCTCACGTGTAAGAAGCAATCCAGTTTCAAGGCTAGATACTAAAATCAACCAATTACCTCTCAACAACCGTTCCCCACAATCAGCCTGGATGTAGTTAGTCATCTCCCTCAGACTACTAGTGGAAACAGATTTATCCTCAAAGCCATTGACCACTTTACTATGTGGGTTGAAGCCGTGGCTCTCTTGGCACAAACGGCTAAGGCTACAGCCACCTTTTTACATCAAAACAAATTCTCACGCCATGGCTGTCCCCAGGTACTACTCTGCGACAATGGTAAGAACTTAACCTCCAGAGTAGTCAAAATACTGGCTACTTCTAAGGGAGCCCAACAACTCTTCTCGGCTCCATATAATCCCTCAATCAATGGGACTGTGGAGAGAGCAAATGGAACCTTGGTCTCCATTTTACAAAAAATGGCCTTTCTGATCCACTTCACTGGGATCAATTTTTACCCAATGCTCTTATAGTATACCGGATAAGTTATCATCAGATCCTGAAAATGTCACCATTCCATGTCTTTTATGGGCGGGAACCAGGAATACCTGCTTTATTAGCTAAAGATGTATTCTCAACTAGAGCTGAGGAACCTGAGAAAGCCATGAGAAGATTGGCTCAGTGCATCATCCAGCTCCAATCTGAGGCTAGTTCAATTTAGCAAGATTGGTGACAAAAGAAGGGCAGGCTGCCAATGAGTTCTGAACCCCCTACCTACTTTCCAAGTATCTGACATGGTGTTGTACTACCATAACTGCATCACTTCTAGAAGCGGCAAGCTTGGATTAATTTGAAAGGGCCCTTTCACCATCACCTACAAGAGAGCAATGAGTACTCTATAAAGTCCTTGGCTACAGGGATTACCATTAATCAGGTACATGGCCGCTTCTATGGCCCTATTCTCCCCACAACATTCTAGAGGGGGTGATGTTGGACATTTTGCCCTCACAGATCCAAGTAAAGAATGTTTTGGGTCAAAATGGGCTGACGCAGGGAGTTTCAGACATTTACAAGTTTCCATGGATATATAAGGGTGATTTAAGTAATATGAATAATTTTATTGGCTAAAAGTCCCTGGACAATTCTTGGTGGAACCCCACAAATTGGGGTAACACTGTTATGAATACTGAATGGGCAATTAGCATGAAGTTGGCCAGTTGAATTGCCCTGACCACGTGAGGGAACCTAGAGATTTCATCAGATTTTCTGCTCCAGCCACATCCAGTTACCTTCAGATACCTAAGTGGGGACCACCCCTTTTATAGGATTGGCTGTGGTCTCCCAAGGTGCAATAATTTAGCTAATGGGGATTGTCTGAAATTTATAAAATTGATACCCCACAGATACGTCTTGCCAAAAAATAACTTCCCTACAATCATTCAGCCAAAGTGAATTGATTTTTCTGAGCTTTAGTAGGTCTAAATTACATATTTCCTTATTCTGACCTTACTAAGCCATTAATACTTACCATTAAATTCCCTTTGACCCTCGATACAGTTTAAGTACTTACTGGTTGGTTACAAGAGAGGGTTTTTCTTTACGCCACATAAACACTAATAATTCCTTATAAAAAACTTTTTGTTATTTAGTGTTTTTATATTCTTATTATCTAAAATCCTTTTGTAGATCTAGTACCCATCAGCACCTGAGATCAAAAAACAGCTGGATTCTCACAATGCAGTTGCTGAAGATATGGTGGGATATTTACCTAAGTAGTAAGAGTGGCCAAATATCCCTCTCCATTCTATGATGCAAAAACGTACCCTGGGGGTATGCTAGACCTTGGCGAGGATTTCTGTGATGAAGTGTTGGCGTTTACTCTTATAAAAAACAATTAGGTTTTTTATTGACTGCTACCCTTTCATCCCCTTTAGGGAAAATCAGCACTACTATTTTGGTGGATATGGAAGCCTCTGAGAATTTTATTGGCCAAGACCTAGCTGACTACCTTGAGCTGAGTTACTTGCCAGGTGGATGGTTAGAGGAGGGGCTTCCTAAGGTATTCCCACGCTGAAAATTATGGGGCTAGTGGATTATCAAGTTGGCAAATATAATTTTTCAAACCACTTCCAAGCTATCAAAGACCTCTTGTAACCCATCATTTTGGGTGTAGAGTGGTGACGAAAGTTTGACGTCAGAACCAACTTGAAAGAAAATACCATGTCATTAACTTTGAAAAATAGTCACGAGTTATTTGTTCTTTTGGCTGAAGCCAACTTTCAGGGTGATTTGCCCCACTGTCCCAATATTCACACCCTCAGTCTTGCTCCATTGCTGAAGCCCTCTAAGGAGGTACCCTTACCTTTCTGTTTGATAGGTCTGGAATCTTAGTTTGATGCAGCTTCAGCTAATGTACTACCAGCTCACTCAGAGTTTGATTGTGAGTTCAAGCTCACCGTCAATCTGTTGCATATATCTTCCCCAATTTATCCATTGACTGTATAGGAGGAAGTGGTCTTAGATGTTTGGGTTAAGGAGCAGTTAGCCAAAAGCGCAATTTTTCAGTGAACCTCCCCTGTATGTTCCCCACTTCCCTTTGTAGAGAAGGCTAATGGTACCTTACGCTCATGCATAGATTATGGGAATCTCAACAACGTCACAGTACCAGACTTGCATCCCATCCCACTGGAATAACAGATTGCACGCTATGTGGAGAAGACGAGAGTCTTCTCCATGTTGGATTATTTAAATGCCAATCAGATCCGTATTAAGAAGGGCCAGTAGTGGCTGACTGCATTCCATACCAGAAAAGGGATTTTCCAATTTTTGGGTTATGTCCTTTGGTCTAAAAATGCCCCTGTTATCTTTCAACGCCATATTGATGCGGCTTTGGGGGACTGCTGGGGGTATGCGTGGTTGCTTACATGGAAGATATTTTGGTATTTTCACCTGAAAATGAGTCCCATGCAGTACATCTTCAGCAGGCGGTGGAGCATTTGCGGGCAGCTGACCTTACATTAAAATTAAGTAAGTTTGAATTATTTAAGTCCAAGGTCACCTTCCTGGGCAAGATCATGTTCGACCAAGGGCACATGATAAACTCCAGACAAGGAGAAGGCAATTTGTGAGTGGCCACTTCAATTTTGGAAAAGGAATTGAGGAGTTTTTGTGGACGTGTACGTTCCTTAAGAAGTTCACACAAAACCTTTCTGAAGTTATGGCGCCTTTGTATAAGGCAAGTGGGGCAAAAGTGCTCCTGTGGTCCCCAACTTTGCAGTTTGCCTTCCAAGCGGTAAGGTGTACTTTGCTGTCCATGTCCATTCTTCACCATTTAGACCCCAATAAAGAGTTATTGTTGCTTAGAATGCCTCCAACTTCGCCATAGCGGCGGCCATATTACAAGTTGGTGAAGATGAAATAGAGCATCCGGTAGGGTATTTTTCCAGGAATATGTTTCTACCAGAGTTAAACTACGCCTATATGATAAAGAGTTATTAGCAGTGGTTGAGGCGCTGACCTATTGGCGTCATCACTTGAATGGCTTGTCTCAACCCTTCTGCGTATGTACAGATCACCGTACCTTGCTGTACTACCTCACACCTCATTTCTTAACCCCACGGCAAACCCGCTGGCATGAGACCCTAGTCCAATTTGCGTTTTTCATGAGTTTACTAAGGGCAAGGAGAATGATTTTGATGATTCTTTGAGCCGCAACCCTGCACTGGCTCCAAATCCTAAAGTGTAGAGGTGCATAACAACCACTTGATATTCCTTTAAATAAGATTGTGTCTCAGCTTCCCTCTCCCTTGGCCAATGAGCCTGCACTCGCTCAACTGGAAAATGCAGAGTAATATGGTATGTTTAGAAAGGTAGTCCTTTCCCAGCCTTTGTCAGCCAAATATGCTATGGTCCTTGCTAAGAGCGCGTTGAATCAGGAGGATATAACCAGGTGTTATTACATAAAGGTTAAGATGTTGTGGTTTCAGGGGCACTTATGAATTCCTGCTGGGCCACTTCGCTTGGAGATCAATTAGGAAATCATGAAAATATCTCTGTTGGTCATCCTGTAAAGGCAAAGACTTTAAAGCTAATTTGCCACACTTACAATTGGAAGGGTTTAGCCATGCAGATTGCCAGGCATTGCAAGAAGTGCCTGTTCTGCAACCAAATGAAGCCAAATTGGTAGCCCCTCACGGGGTTTTTGGTACCAGTGAAAAAGGCTGAAGGGCCTTGGACTTCTCTATTAGTTGAATTTATTGTGTAATTTCCTGCATCTGATGGCTACGATGACATTATGGTGGTGGGCCGTTTTATGAAGTTTGACCACTTTATTCCTTGCAAAATCACAGTCACCGCAGTTGAGATGGCTAGGCTCTTTGTCACTCATGTTTTCGCTCTTTATAGGGTCCCTCAAGAAATAATTAGTAATTATGGACCTCAGTTACCTCCGTTTTTGGGAAGAATTGTGTAAGGCTCTTCAAATCCGTCACTGCCATTCAATTAACTATCACCCCCAATCAGATGGGCAGACTGAACGAGTGAATCAGTGCCTTGAACAGTTCTTGCGGTGTTACACTGCCGCAGATCATTCAGATTAGGTCTCCCATCTCCTTATGGCCCAATTCAGTTATAACAACGCCCAACATACATCAATTGGTTATTCCCCTCCTTCGTCAACTATGGCTTTAATCCCGCCTTCAACATGGAGCCCAGTTGTGGATCCACGGTGGAAATGGTATTGGACTTTGCAGAAATGATTAAGAAAGTACACCAGGGGTGAGCACGAATTTAGATATGGCCATGCAGTCTTACAAGAAGAACGCTGATGGTAAAAGATGAGTTGGACCAGAATACAAGGAAAAAGATCTCGTGATTCTGGATGCTAAAAACATGCCAATCACGCAACCATGTAAAAAATTAGGACCAAAGAGGATTGGGCCTTATCGCATTGTCAGAAAGGCGGCCAGCATCATATCAGTTGGATTTCCCCTCCTCATTTTGAAGCTTTTCAGTGCTCCATGAAAGCAAGCTCACGTTGTTTGAGGGCCCCCACCAGAGACTCCTGAAGCTTATCTTGTGGATGGGGCGCTGGATTGGGAAGCGGAGGAGATTGAAGCCTCTCTTCAGGTAAGAAGAAGAATTATGTATCTTTTTGTTGGAATCAAGGATGGGTTTATGCTCGCAGGTGCAAATTTTCCCCAGATTTCAACAATTTTGCAAGAGAATAAAATCTTTACTGCTAAATAACAGGAAGGGGGTTATTTACCACAAGTTAAAATAATAAACTTTAAAAATTTAATACTAAAAAGTTGAGGTTTTATGGTTTTTTATGGTGTTGGCGAGGGGATAAAAAGCGAATCCTCTTAATAAGTTGATGGTAATATATAAACATTGAGGCTCAAAGTTTGGATGTCTTTGTAACATCCTAATTTGGGAATGCTGTGCTGAATTTAGGATTTTTTGGGCTCGCTGGTGCTATTTTAACCTAAACTCCAACAAATGGGAAATTTTACCACTAAAGATGATTAATTAAATAAACTATAAGATTAGAAAGTTGAAGTTTTATAGTAAAATTTGGTCCTGCAGGCAGTAAGAACATGAACCCTCTTGATATAGGACCATATTATTTAAGCCGTATTGAGGGTCAAGGGAAATTCACTGATGGATTTAGAATAGCTTAGACTGGTTTAAATTAGGAAAGTCATAGATTCAGCCTATTGAAGCTTGGAAAACTCGCTCCACTTTGGATGCACAATAGATGGGGAGTTATTAGTAGGCAAGATGTACCTGTGAGGTAAAAATTTAATATGTTAGCAAATCCCCTTTCAAGAAAATTATTGCATCTTGGGGATTCCCGCCATTCCTTTAAAAGGGGGGTCCCCACTTAGGTTTTTCTTTTAACTAACCGTGATAAGGTGGGGAGGGATCTCGGAAGAGCTCTCTTGATTCTGCCAATTAGTTGGAATAGTCTGGCTTTCTAAACTTGAACTGTTCAACTGAGTTTTATTAATAAATGTATTGCCCTGGTTCAATGGTTTCACTGAGAATTAGCTGATGTTTTTGGACGATTCTACTTAAATCAAAACCTGAATTACTCTTTATGCAACATCAGACTTGTAATTGTCTGACATATTGGGATTTGACCTAATGGATCAGTTAATACTTTCCTGCTTCAATGTGAGGGCAGAGGGGGAAGCAACAATCAGGAAAATGTACCCTTGTGGAAGGGACTTTATATATCTAGTCCAATCAGAAGGTAAGAAAATATTTTGCCTTATTAGACCCTTACTGACCCTATAAAAGGGGCTGGTCTTCATGGTGTAGCTTGACTAGGAGTTGTTGTATAAAGAGGGAGAGGCCTCCAAATGGCTCACTTGGTTCCACTAATGATTTGGAATATCCAAGCTACCTGAACTCAAGATTTTTGGCCGAATTTTATTGTTATTAAAAATATTGCCCTGATTCAGAGGTTCCACTGAAAATCACACAGGGTCTTCTGGCAAATTCATTTAAGTCAAAACCTGAATAACTATTTTTACAACATTGGACTTGTAATTGTCTGGCATCACACCCTTCAAGAGTGTTTTGGGAAGAAAAATGCCGCAGGAATCAGTCATGAACAGGTTGATAGTAACTACTGTATCAAGAGATTTGATGGAGTACTACTATGCTCGCTTGTAAGTGACTACAAAAGGTCCTTCCCGCATAGAATCTAGTTTCTCCCTTCTAGAGGTGATATGTTTGTGGTAGTAAAGCACAAAGTCGGATACTTGGAAGGAAGGATGAGGGGGACAGAGCTCATTAGCGGCTTGACTCTCTTTCATGACAGTTTTTAACAAGTTATTCATAGCCTCTGATTGTAACTGAATGATGTGCTGGGCCAACTTCTTCATGGCTTGCTCAGGGTCAGTCCTATCAGTGAAAATACTTTTAGATAATAATGCTGTCTCACAAGGTTCCCGTCCATACAACACATGGAAAGGAGACATCTTAAGGATCAGTGGTAACTGATACGGTAGGCCATGAGGGCACTTGTTAAATACTGATCCCAGTGAAAGGGGTCTGAAGTAACCATTTTCCATAATATAGAGACCATGGTCCCATTAGCCCTTTCCATTGTAAAATTGGTCAAAGGGTTGTAAGGGCAGAAAAGAGCTGTTGCGTGACCATAGAGATCACAAGAATTTTCACCACTCGGGAGGTGAAGTTTTTATCATTATCACAGAGCATAACTTGGGGGCAACCATTTCATGTGAATATATACTGGTGGATGAATGTGACCGTGGCTTTGTCCATCTAAGCTGGGATAGCCACAGCCTCGACTCATTTGGTAAAGTGATCAATCCCTACAAAGATATATCGATTTCCACCCGTAGTTTGAGAAGAGGGCCAATCACATCTAGGCTTATGGTGTGGAAGGGCTTTTAAGTTGTGGTAGGTTGATATTGATACTTGGTTTTAAGCTGGATTGCTTTGAGCATGTCAGACAGACGTCCAGGACTTTGATGATGTTCTACATGATTACCTCCCAGTAGTAGCGTTCTTTCACCCATTTATAGGTTTTCCACACTCCTCTATGCCCTAGGAGGGCATGAGACTCCATAATGACAGGGAATCGCTCTGAGGGCCGGATGTATGGTAACCAGTTCACCCTACTTTCACGTATATATTCCCATTATCCACCTTAGAGTTATAAGAATGTTAAACGATCATCTTCTAGAATGGTTTGTCCTCGTCTTCCCAAGCATCAGGGGTCATTAGGGGGTCATATAGATGCTCTGCGTCACTATATTCTAAGTGAAGGATGTGAAGCCGTACAACTCATTGACATTCATGTGTATCGTCCCAGCTTGGTGCTCAATGGTCATATCATAGTGCTGGAGCTTCAAAGCCCAGCGTGCCAACCTCCCAATGAGATCTTACATGTGCTGTAACCATTTTAAAGATGCGTAGTCAGTAACCACTTTAAATGAGGTCCCATATAAGAAAGGGCTGTAATATTTAACAACGAGCAAGACAGCAAGGCACTCCTTGTCATTGACGCTATATTTGCGTTCTGCCTTAGAAAGCATCTTGCTGAAGTATGAAACGGGGTGATAAACCCCACGCTCGTCCAGTTGAGCCAAGATAGCTACAACTGCTTAGTTGGATGCATCAGTAAACAGCATGAAGGGTTTACTATAGTCAGGGTGACATAGGATTAGACATCGCTGCAGCAGCTTCTTTAAAGCTTCAAAGATGGCCTGTTGTTCCGTGCCCCAATGGAAAGGGGTGTTCTTAGCTAAAAGTCGTATGAGGGGCTCACTGAGATGAGCAAATTTTGGGATGAATTGATGGCAATATTTCATCATGCCCAAGAGCATCTAAATATTGCAGAGGTTTCAGGGGTCAGGCATCTTAAATATCGCCTCAACCTTATCATGGAGAAGCTGGATTTCATTTGGGGAGAGGGCGTGGCCCAGAAAATCCAGCTTCTTCTGGAAGAAAGTACACTGGAGAGCTTCAGCTTGATGTGAGAGGCCCGCAGGCGTTGAAAACTATCTTTAAGTGAGAAATGTGCTAATTGAATGTTCAGGAGAAGATGGTGATATTATCAAGATAAACAATTACACAACTAATCTTCAAGTCCTATAAGATGTGGTCCATGGCTCGCTGGAAACTTGCAGGCGCATTGCACAACCCTTGTGGTAGTTGGGTAGGTTTGAAGAGACCCTCACTTCAGATATGTGCACACTTTTTCTGGTCGTGTGGAGAAAGGTCCATCTGCCAGTATCCGCTAACCAAGTCCATGACGGAAAAGAACTTGGACCCAGAGAGCTGGGCCAGAGCATCCTCAATTAGTGAAATTGGGTAGCTGTCCTTCTTGGTGAGGTTGTTAAGCTTGTGGTAGTCCATAAATACCTGATACCCAACATTCTTCTTTTTTATGAGCAGTAATGTAGATGACCAAGGGCTTTGAGAAGGCACCAGTAACCCCGCATCCAGTAACTGTTTAAGATCCATCCTCATCTGGAGCTCCTTGAATTTTGATTTTCAATAAGGCTTGGATCGAATAGTCTTGGCATTACCAACATCAATGGTATGAGTTCTACACTTCACTTGCCCATAGTCAGTATCAGATTTTAAGAAAATGTCACTATATGACTCCAATAAAGAATGAACTTTATTAAGCTCAGCGGGAGTTAGATCATCAGAAATTTGAACTTTGGGCAAAGCACATATCATTTGGTCAGTGGGTAGTCCCATATCTATCATAGACTTAATAAAATGGACTGGGTGGATGTCCTCAATTGGAATCAGCAGGGCTTTTCCAATCTTCTAATGCTTCTTTAAAACCATGTTAATGTTAGGAAATTACCCAGCAAAAAATTAATAGGTCACTGGTAGGTAGGGTCTTGAATACCTGGAAATACCTGAGGTTCCAAAGGACTTATTTCATCAATTCTTAAGTTTAGAAGGCAGTTGCGGGAGATTTGCATAGAAATCTTGGTGTCTATCACCTTTTGTTCACCCGCTTTGACTATTACCTCTTCTGATGAATACAAGGGAATGCCTTCTGAAGCATCCACGGAGTCAGGCAGCTTTTTTGTGTTTCTTCCCGACGTTGTATAAGTAAGAGTAAGGGCGGAGGATGGGTACTCAACAACGCAGATGTATTCTTTTTTTTGAGCTCATCGTTGGTAAAGTCTGGGGAACTTCATAATCAAGAAGGGAGAAAAATTCCTGTTTCATATTAATGATTCCTTCAAACTCAATCTTAAATTGAGTGCTTATGAGTAATTTGTATGCGTTATTGGTTAATGCCACAGTGGAGGCAGCCAGTAGGAGTTTCCCAATTTGTAAGGGAAAAGAGTAGGCTCCAATAGCTCGCATATTGTTAGGCATTTTTAGTTCCAAACTCTTGTGAATAGTCCAGGTCAGGCGCCATTTTAATTTTGTTGATGATCTTTGAATTGAACACGTTCACTGGAACACACATATCACGGATGGCTTTAACTTGCACCTTATTAATGACAATCACTACCTTGTTTATTGTGCTACCAAAAGTAGGGGGTGTCATTATTCCTACTTGAATGGCCGATTCAGATGCATCAGATAACAGTAATCAAGCCTGAACTGACCAAAAAGCCCAAACTTCTGTCAGGGTTCTAACCTGAAATATGAGATGAGCTCAAACAGATCAACTGAGATAATTGGGCTTGCACTGAATCCCAATCCGTTCATTTTTTATATCTAAGCTTGAGAAGTTTAGATTTTCCTCAATAAACCTCCCCAATTACCCTTAAAAAAGATAATATTGAGTAATAAATTTTACGCGTTTTCTCCCTTTTTATAATATTAAGTGAAATTGTATCTATTTAAATTTGCCTCACCAGATTTGATATCTGGATTAACAAGACTTCTCGGCTAAGAGAAGCAACCAAGGTAAGTATCCAGAACCCTCAGACTTCAGGTCAACTGGGAAAATTACAACGAAAGGATCTATGGTATCATCCCGTGATCCTGACAAAACTGGTGCTCCCTTCTAGGTTGCACCCCCAAGTTTGCAGTGAAAATTATAAAAATAAACAACAAAAGCAAATATAGATATTAACTATAATGTTTCAGAAATTTCTTCAGATTGTGAAGCTGCCCATCTCAGCGACTGGGCAATTAACATGAATGTCAGCAATACCATGACCAACCATGATAATCTCTTTCCCCATCATACAGAAGTGACCCTCCATGCTCCATCCGTCAGACAGTACAGTCTACAACTATCTGAATTTGCTAATGCTCTCCAGCTCCTCTAATTGGGGCCTTCATCCCTGGGGGTCGAGCCAGTAGAAGAAGAGCTCTTGCTGTGCCAGCCCCTATAATGATCTTAGCTCAAAGTTCTTTGCTAGATGTAGAACAAGTTGGATCTGGACGTACAGAATGTTACCTGCATCAATTTGTCCATCCCACTTTGCACCATTAACTTCAAGAAGTGGGGTTCCATCATCATAAGTTACTTCACCACTTGCAGCTATTTGAGACCATACACCTACAGCACCTCCAACGCTATCAATCTGCCGCACTGTTTGGCAATGAAAACCGAACCACTATTTTAGAAAATCGGCAGTTTATTAATGAAATACAAGATGTGCTCACCCACTTGTATTAAGGAGTCATGAGTTCAGTTTGGATGGAACTCACAACTCGTTTTAGTCAACTAGAGGTTGTTATCCATAATCAAGCCATAGATCATACCCATGAAGTATGCTCCAAGTTTGATAACTTTATTACCTCTGTAAATGAACGCCTCCAAACCTTGGAGGAAATGATCTAAATTAAGGGAAGGCCAGAATAGTTTCTGTAACTCTGGTCTTCAAGGAGCGCCTGGTGAGCGTGGACCTCCCAGTTATGATGGACATGAAGGCGAACAAGGACCCCCTGGTCATGATGGACAAGATGGAGGAAGAAGATCCCCTGGGCCCAGAGGTCCTCCAGGACCCAGTGGTGACCCTGAAATCCCTGAAGAACGCCTCCAGGCATTAATTCACCAGATAAGAAATCTTGATGTCCAATTTTAGACATGTCGCCCAAGGAGCCCAACTTACTCAGGATTAGTTCCCCTCTCTCTCAAAGTTTCCTTACCTGTTCATTATAAACGCCTTGGGACCCTGGTCACCCTACCTGCTTTGGTATGTGGATTAGAGCAAATTGTGCTCATCACCAAACAACATCAAACTGACCTCCAAGCTGCCAATGCTGCTTTAAAAAACAAATTATGCCAATTAAACCAATTTGTCACCACAAAATAAGCTCTCAGTGCCACCCATGAACGAGTAGATTTGATAGTTGACAATCTTAACGATCTGCAGAGACAAGTTGATGCGCTTCAACCTCAAGCGTATTCCTGATATATAGCCTTTTCATTGGGTGAAAGAGCTGTCCCCATATCAGTTCATGTCATTCATCCTCCAACCCCCTCAAATGGTACTTTAAATCTTTAGTCAAAGAAAAATATGTCCCTGGAGAGGAAATATTTTCTCTTTCTTGTAATGCTATGAAAGCTCTATGGAATAAGTGACTAACCATCAAAGGCTTAAACACTTGCCTAGCTGTTTTAATCATATGTCTCAAGACATTATGGTCCCCCATCTGATGCATTGCCATACTTGGACTGATGCCAAGACTGCCTTGCTTCAGGAATTCAGGAGCGACTTAACTTTACCCAACCAAAAACAGACTTTTATGGATATTAGCCTTAATTATGGGGGGAACTATCAGCAAATTCACCCACCGTTTTTACCTCAAAAGCACAAACTCTGGTTGCAGGGAATCGTCTTATATTAGATGATGCCATTACTGCTGCGTTTTTGGCGTTTAAAAATATGCCTAATATCTTACTTTATCTTAAAGCAGTGAAGTCAAACTTAACATCCCTCCTCCATATTAAAGAGGCTATATTGGAAATCCCAGCCAAACTACATAAACCCGTCAGGCCAGCTCATTTTAACACCAATAAGCCCCAGTCCCAAGTATTGGCTATTACAACTCCCAATTCGCCTACACCTGAATAATACTGCACTCATTGTAGAAGAAACAAACACACTGTAGCTGACTGCTACATTCTTCAACTTAAGTCAGCAAAAGATCAGTCAGTATAGGGCAAGAGGCTCCTATGCTGACTGAAAACAAGTGCCTCAAGACCTTTGTTCTAGTTCTAGCTTATCCCCAGTATTTTTTATTATTATTCTTAATTTTTATTCAAGGAAGGCCGACCAGAAGATGGACACTTCCGATATTTAAATGAAAGAACTAATATCAGCAAGGGGCACCCAGAGAAGCAAACTCAGTCTCCTGTTGCCAGTAGGAACGCCATGAAAATGGAAGGGAGGTTACGTGTGTAGGGGCTTGCGCCACTATTGAGCTTGTATGCAGGAAGGGGTCTGAAGTGATGAACCAAACTGAAAACAAGGATATGACCACCTGACGGCGACAGGTTGGTAGGTACCCAAACAACCATGCTTGAAAGTGGTCCACGAGGTGTGACTGGAACCAGCGTACAGCTTCCTGGAGGGTGGGAGTAGAGCCTGAGATAGTATCCAAGACAACCATGTGGATAGTCCACATGGTGATTGCAACCACTAAGGTGAGGAGGGAAGGTTGTATAGGGGAATTCAAGGACAAGGCGAAGATGTCCTTAGATAGGCTGAAGGGCCATGTTGATCCTGGAAAAAGAGATTCTGAACCTCACGCCAGATCACTTCTGATGGGGGGCATTCTTACAGGCAGTTAAACTAAGTTCCATACTGGTCACACACGACGCAAGATGAGTGCAAAGCATTAGAGCGCTCAGCAGTATGGTATACCCGTTTCAAGCAGCGCCACACATGGGAACAAATACGTGGCTGCAGAAGAGGGTGGTGGGCATACTTCCAAATGGCTTTCTGGGTATCAAGGGAGTATGGGATGTCCAACATGTCCAGGTAGTCCACCCTGACCATAACAGGTGCCCTTATAGGTATCACATTGTTCATAATGTCTTGGCCTTGTACTTCCTGAGTGAACCGAGGAGTAGGGAGATCCCTCTGGGCGGTGTGCCCACTGATGCGAATTCTCCACTCAGCACTATGCATGTAGAGGAGAATTTTTTTGAAGTGGGGCGACGTCCCATGTGGGCCCGCAGCAGAAGGGTGTGATGCAAGATACTTTAATAGAGAATGTGGGTGGGTAGGATTGCTAAGTTCCAGGGCATGGGAGAAGTTGGAGCGGGCTGCGCATGACCAGTGCTGGGATGAGAGCGTTGTGTTGTGACTTCTGCAAACAAGGTAATAAGTATTTTGGCGGCGTGGGCCTCAAATTTTGAGCAGGCCCATGCCACCACTATGGCGAGGGCCAAACATGACATCCAGGCGCACTGGCGGTGGGCGGCCTAACCATAGCCATCCTTGTAAAAGGTGTATATGATTTGAAGAAAGATGGGAAAAGGCGATAGTATGGGCCCCAAACCAAACTTTAAATAGGAGCATAGAGTTGACTAGCACTACCCTGCCTGTAAGGGAGGTTTGTTGGGATCTGAGGGAAGCTACGCGTTTGTTAACATTGTCCAGGATATGGTGCTCCATCACCATTGAGGCGTACCCTCCCGCCTCCAGCCACACACCCAAATGGCGGACAGGACCAGCGGTGGGTCTTGGTACAAAGGGAAGCATGAGCTGGGCGGTGTGGGGTGGGTGGGACAAGAAAACCCGTGAGCAAGCTGCTGAAGCAGGTAGAAAACAGGGCGCTGGTGACCAGCGGGCTTGGTACCGACCAAGGAGAATGATTTCGGTTTTGGAGGCGTTAAGTGAAGCGTTACTTACCTTAGAGTAATCCTGGTTAGTAGTTTTAAGCACGCGTGCATCATGATTGTTAGACACTCCAGCCACATAATCATCAGAAAATGCCGACATCTTTACTGGTGCTTGTCCTTGCACATGGACAATGTAAGTCTGGCATTTACATTGCGTAGAAGTGGGTCAAGGATGAAGTTATACAAGAGTGGGCTTAGAGGGTCCCCTTGACGTAGGCCCCTATGAGGGTAAACTATATCAATTAGGAAGCCTGAGCCACGCAAAGCCATTTTGGCAGATTCCGTGAGAAATATCACCCAATTAATAAACCAAGGGAAAAATTGAATTTTTGGAGGTAGGCTTTGAGGTAACCCCAGTTGACTTTATCATAAACCTTCTGCTGGTCTAAAAAAACAAGTGCTCCAGAAGCTTTGGAGTGGCAGACGTTGGCTACAGTATGTATGTTATCCAAAATAGACCGTTTGGGAATGAAACCAAATTGTTTAGGGAAAATGAGAGCAGAAGCAACTACCACAAGGCGGTTTGCCATGTTTTTTAGTAAAAGGTTTAGTATCTGTGTTAGTAAGTGATATGGGGCGCCAGTTGGCCAAGTCCAGCTTATCCCCTTTCTTATACAGCGTTATCACATAGGCCTCTTGGTCCCCAGGGAGGAGGCGCATTTCCATTAGGCACTGGTCCATTGAGGCAAGCACCAAGGAGAAAAATATCTGAAGTATTTCTTATAGAACTCATAAGGAATCACATCTGGGCCTGGCCATTTCCTGTATGGTGCACTGCAAACGGCGGACCATAGTTTGTCCCAAGAAATTAAATTAATCAACTCTGGATAACGGGAAATGGTGCAGATATGTGCACTTTTGAGAAAATCAACTTTGGCCGGTTGTAATGGATTGGAGCAATACAATTCAGAGTAATAATTTCAAACTTTGATTGCCACTTTGGCTGAAGTATCTGTGGAAGAGTGGTCTGGCCGCCTCACCTGTGTGCAGGCCAAGCTCTGTCACAGTGCAAAGGATTTAAAAAAATAAGCGGAGCATGTGTTAACTGCCGTTATATTCTTTGCCTTATACTGAACACAAACTCGATGTTTGTGGTGCCTTACCAGTGCATTGAGGCGAGCAGACAAATCTTACCACTTATGACCCCAAGACAGGCTGTATCCTGCCACAGGGACATTAGATTCTAGGTGGTCCACTTCTGCCAGCGTGCGCCAAATGACTTCCAAGGCAGCCTGAGAGTGATGTGATGAGATCTGGCATGCCTGGCGGATGGTATTTGCTTTGAAGGTTGACCAGGTAGAAAGTGGGTCCGCACATAATGATGTGTTAAATTCTGGAGTCAAGGTTATGGTGTCCACCCACGAGGAAAACCTGGGTGATGATATCTTGGAGAGATGGAGTTTGCACCACTTTGGCGCCTGTGCCACCAGATGCGACAAAGAGAAGGAAATCAATACCATCCTGTGGTCAGATAAATTGATTTTCGTCATCATAAAGTGTGCAACTTGAGACTGAAATATCAACGGTGCAAGAATAAGGTCAATGTGGGACATAGACCTCACCTGGCCGTTGTGCACATGGGGATGAGACATGTTTGTGAGCAGCGGTGCATGATGCGGCAGAGTATCAAATAACCCCAAAGTGGCCTTTAGAACGCAAAGCTCTACGTGCCCCTGTGGGGGTGTAGATGACGAGGGCTAGCGGTTATTGTCTGGGTTGGTCCAGCAAATCATGTCTCCCACCACAAATGGGTCAGGGGGAAGCAGGAGGGAATTAATAGCTGAGAAGAATTCCCAACAAGCTGAAGTGCATAGGTTGGGGCGTATATTTTAATGGCAGCAGGCACTTTGGCATCCCACAAAAAGGATACAACAAGGACATGGCCGTCAAGGTACAAAATTGATGAAATATTTTTAAAACATGGTTCACTTGAATAAGCACCCCAAAGTGCGGTGATCAAAAGGAAAGGGAAGGGAGGAACATGGTTGCCCATGTGTACTCTGCACCACACGGACAGTGGGTTTCCTGAATGGCCAGGATGTCCACTGGTAGTTCATTTTTAAAAAACTCAGTTTCCTAGCCTAGGATGGTGCTGCCTTGAGTCCAGAGATGTTCAACGTCCCTATAGTAAAGGCTCCCCCATCGCACCTTAAGTGCAAGGGAAGGGCACCCATGCCCTTCAGCCTTCTCTTTTTCAGAACATCGCTGTATGGCAGTGCAGGTATTCTGTGCTATTGAGTAAGGTTCAGTATAGGATGCTTTTGCGGTGAGGTTGGCGTTAGTTTTTGCCTTCTGCTTATTTCCCTCCTTAGAACGATTCTTTAGTGTGGTGTGCACCTGCGGTGCACCATTGCATGTTGGCAAAAATTTAATAGGTAGATTGGTGGGTGACTCATTTTTGATAGAGGCTTGGTAGCGTTGGTCAGGTGAATCCAGCTCACTCATTGGGTCATCAGCTTGGATGGCTAATCTGATTGGTGGAAGGAGTTGCGAGCTGCTTCTGCAGCAAATGACCTGATGTCCTCCTGGAGCTGAGTGAGCAGGATCACGGATGCAGCTGTGGCCGCCGCTTTGGCCGCCACTCTGTGGGCCTGCATGGCCTTCTTACGCTCCTGTGGGGACACAGGCTTAACTTGGATGTAGCACCCAGGCGCGCCCTATGGGAAGGCGGCGTTGGTGTCTATTGCTGGTTCATAATGGGCGTCTGCACCGCTCATTGCATCTGGGATGATTTCGTTTTAAGCAATGCCCTCCTTGGCAGGGCAGGTATGGGCCTTGTGGCCAAAAGCACGACAGAAGGTGCAGATAGGAGGCACGCTATCCGCAGTGACCTGTAATGGGCGGGATTCTTGCCCATCACTTTTTATAAAACTGGTGTGGGGGAATTGGTCAAATCTTCCGCTACCCTGCAGATTGTGGTGATTGCAGAAATCGCTTTGCCTGTGCACAGGTCCAGCATGAGCGTAAAGCACTGCATCTCAGGATTGGATTTCCCCATATTTGGTGAGCCCAGCCAATAGGTGGTGCTCCAGCATGGTGCACGTAATTGTTATAGGTAGGAAGTCAAAAGTTACGAAAATTTGATTAGATTTTTTTCCAATGAGTGCACTTTGTGTCCACTACCCATTGACCAGCCGGGAGTTCCACCATCACAAGATCTTTGCAGCTACATCACCACATTTCTGATTTTGAACCCAAGATCCAGCCAATCATGAGGCATGGAGTGCGGTGCAACGTACACTGCATTTGGGAAATGGGTATGTAAATCACCACAAAACTTCATATAAAGCGCTGTTTTTGTATATCCAGGAAGACACGTACCCTGTGCTCCACTGATGACAGGGGCTGGGAGTGCCAGGTTTTGATGAACTTGTTACAGCGCGCTTTCAAGGCCATATTTCTGGGGAAATGCTAACCGCCAGTTTTTTACTATTAATTTTATCTAGGCCGCCGGTGTCGCTGGGGCGTTTATGAAACTTGAAAGGTGTGGAGCCCACTCCAGTGCCCTTAACTTTGCTCTCCCAACTGCTACCTGCCATTGGGTGCACACTAATCTTCTCGATGAGATTTTCAAACTTACCTAGACTTGAACCAAATATGTTGCAAAAGTGTTTTGCAACGAAAGAGAAAGGTTGTTTGCTGCTGTATCCCCAGTACTTCCAGTTGTTTTGTATTAGCCGCCTTGAGAAGTTGATGTACCCTTTTCTATCAAAAGAAATAAACACCTCAGCTTTCTTAATTTTATGTTCGTCAGTTATCCAAACAAATTTTGGTGGTCAATCTCTTCAATAGAAAGACAAGCCTTGGAAGATAAATTTTTTAAACGGATTGAAAAACCCTGATCTTGGCTACAGCAGAATCCTCCGCTTACTTTAATGCAAATCCCGAATGACAGCCTATTAGCTACCTCCCAATTTAGATTATCAGTGGTTTGAGTCAAAGTAGTAGTCCATAAGGTTAAAGTCTTGGCAATAATTGATACTGGTTCTCCGGTTAATGTTATTTCCTCCTGGCTTATTCAAAAGATAAAAATGGCTCCAGAATTAATTTCCTAAAGCTGAATATGGGATGGCAGGTAGTCAGTATAATAAGGCAATATGAGCCTATTCTGCTTTACACCTTCGTTTTGGTAAGTTATTAATTACTGCACCCGCCGTTGCACTAGAAAATGATAACTATGAGCTTCTTATTGGGGTCCAACTGACATGGGAGGTTAACTACATCATCAACCATAAGGAAAAATACCTATCCCTACTAGGGTATCGGATTCCATTAATACTTGAACTCCCATCAAAAATAAAGGAGCCCCTAAAAATAGACATGCTTCTTTGAATACCCATCCTCCATATGCAAAATTGAGTACCAAGTCTTAGGGGGAAAAATTAAGTTACCCCCAGAGGCTGTGGATGCCAAATAAGGGATACCTCTTTATAACCCTCATTCTATACAATACCCTTGGTTCTCAAGTTATTGTAAATATGGGATTCAGATTCTTACCCCTCCTGATCAAATTTTGGAGCTTAGTGGACAACCAAACCCTTCCATCAAGGAAGCGTTGACCTGCCCATAAATTTTGGATCCTGCCTACAGGAAATCTATCTCTATTCTATTAGGGAATTTAACCAATTAATCCTTCAGGTCTCTCGTCATGCCCATATCACTTTTATTTAAACTATGTCCCATCAAGGTTATTGTCAATGTATATTGTTTTGGCTCATTACAGGATTTGGGATTTGATCCACCACCCACCATAGCTTTGGTTGATAGTAGAATTGTGGAAAATCTTACCCCATTTGAACGCCAGAATGTCAAAGACCTCCTTGAGGAATGTGGCGATATTTTTCCTCAAGACCAAGTGACTATGGGAAAATGATCAGGGTAATTCATCAAACTGAAACTGAGGATCATTCTATATTTAAATACTGGCCATATCAAAATTCAAAGTGGAGGAAGCTCAAGTGGCCTTAGAGTTACAGCAACAGTTGGAGCCTGGGTTATTGTGCCTTCCAAAAGTCCATGGGCTTCCCCACTCTTATTAATTCAGAAAAGGGATGGTGGTCACCATGTTGTTATGGATTATTACTGCCTCAACTCCATCATTTGTAAAGATAGTTACCCCCGCCACGTATAAACGACTCTTTACACTTAATGTTGAGGTCCCACTATTTCTCAGCTATGAATCTCGCCAGCGGATACTGGCAACTAGATTTGTCAGCAGAGGATTAGGCAAGATGCGCTCTCATCACAAGTGAAGGACTATTTGAGCCCATCAAATGCCTCAAAAGTTGTTTAAAGCCCCTGCTACCTTCCAACACGCTATGGACGGACTACTAGGCGATTTAAATCTCTCCTGCATACTATTTTATCTTGAAAATATTACCATTTTCTGAGAACTTTTACTGAACATCTAGATCACCTCAGGAAAAACTTTCAGTGGTTATGGCAATTTTCATTAAAACTAAAGCTGTCTAATGCTCTTTCTTCCAGAGTGAGATGATTTTTTGGGTCATAAGGTCAGTAAAGCCAGAATATCCCCAATGGATGATAAGGTCTTGGCTATTGCTAAGATGACCCCCATAAATCATAAAGAGATGTATAAGCTTTCCTAGGAATGGTGGGCTATTATTTCCAATTCATCCCTCATTTTTCAGACACCTCTAAGCCTCTGGTGTATCTACTAAATAAAGGAATACCCTTTCAGTGGAAAGAAGAGCAACAGCGGTATTTGACCTGCTATGCGTCTCTCTCCCCAACTCTCCAGTACTTATTCATTTAAATTTTTATAAACCAATCCTCCTCTTTAAAGATGCTAGCGATATTGTTATTAGAGCCATACTATCTCAGCATGATGAGAACTTAGTGGACCATTTCATAGACCACTAGAACAAGACCTTATCTAAAGGCCAAATGTAGTTATAGCGTTACAGAACACGAATGCTTGATGGTCCTACTGGCCATTAAGAATTTCTGATCCTTTTTATATGGAAATCATTTTATTACTGTAACCAATCATGTTTCCTTACGTTGGCTACAGCAAATGAAGGATCCTGAAGGGATATTAGCCCAGTGTGTGTTAAAACTTTAACTTTATGACTATACCATTCTACGCCAACAAGGGCCAATTTATCAGAATGCAGATTGCCTATCTTGGCTTCCCATTTTTTAACTATATCTAACCCTAAGAGGATCTACTCTATGACCTCCTAACCCAACCACAGTTATGGAAGGACAAATCCTGACCCTCCAAAAGGGATTAGCGAAAAAATTGGCAAGTCTACAAGTCAAAAACGGCCAATTGTGTAAAACTTTGTCTAAAAGTGGGTGCCCTATATACAAACTTCAGCTCAAACTGATGTCATATTGGAGGGACATTGGCAAGTTAGCCATGGGGAATTTGGAAAACCTACCAGTGGCTTAAAACTCAATGTTATTTGGAGAGAATGCTTTTTCAATCCATGATGTATTGGAGTCCTGTCTGTTATGTAAAAGCCAAGCCAGACCTAATCCCCACTCTCAACATCAAGTGGTCCCACCCTGTGAACCATTCCATACTATTAGCATTGATGCTGTGGGACCTCTTCCTCATGCCTCCAATGGACATCAGTTCCTTCTACTAGCTGTGGACCATCTAATAAGTAGATCAAAGCCATATTGCTACCCTCAGCATTGGCAAAGGCTAATGCCACGTTTTTGTATAATAGGATTATCATCCAGCATGGGTGCCTAATGTCATTCTTTCCAATAATGGACAAAATTTATGATCAACATTAGTGAAAGATTTAGCTAACCTGATGGGAACCATACAGTTATTCTCCACCACCTACCATCTTGAAACCAATGGAATGGTAGAGCGGGTAAATGGTACTCTAAATGAAACCCTCCAGAAAATGGCTACGACTGATCCCCTTTATTGTCCCAAATATTTACCTAGTGCAATTCTAGCCTATCAGATTAGTTACCATCGAATTACTAAGATGTCGCCATTCTAAGCGTAGTATGGCAGAAATCCACATCTGCCTTCCTAAGTCCAGGCGATGCTTGACGAAGCTTCTCCTGAAGCACCTGAAGTCTCTATACGAAGTATTGTAAATAAAATCATAAGATTTCAGGCCCTGGCTGCCAAAGCCCTGTCCACCACAACTAAAAGTCAAACTGCTCAATTTAATGATAAGCATGATTCCCTACACACCTTCCAACAAGATGATCTCGTCCTATTCTACCATCACCAGCCTGGAGGTTATGATCACAAACTGGGCACCAACTGGTCAGGGCCTTATGAGTAATTTATAGTTGGGGCAATGAACACTCAATCATAGAGGTTGTTCAGGGCACAGTCATAAACTTGCTTACATAGTCACTTTCTCCATCCGTACACCTGCGTCAAGATCTAGAGGGTGGTATTGTCTGGATTCCTACCCAAATGGCCGAAATGTATGCATCAGATAACAGGAACTGATCCTGAACCAACCAAAAAGCCAAAACTTCTGTCATGGTTCAAACCTGAGTTATGAGAAGAGCTCAAGCAGATTAACTGAGATAATTGGGCTCACACCAAATCCCTAATTATTTATTTTAGATCTAAGCTTGGGCAGTTTAGATTTTCACAAAAAACTTTCAAATTAACCTTAAAAAAGCTAATATTGAGTAACAAACTTTACGCTTTTTCTCTCTGTTTGCATTTTAAGTGAAATTGTATCTACTTGTGTTTTGCCTCACCAGACTTGATATATGGATTAACAAGACTTCTCAACCAAGAAAAGCAACCATGGTAAGTATCCAGCACCCTCAGAATACAGGTAAACTAGATAAATTACAACAAAAAGATCCATGGTATCAACCCATGATCCTGACAGAGGGTGAGAACTTTTTAAGCAATTGGAAAGTGGTTCAAGGCGTTGAGCCATCGCATGGTACTTACGTGTAATAAATTAAAAGGTATGAACCTGCTGGGTATATTGGATCACTGTACCAATAATCTGGTCAGCATCACTGGAAGTATCAATCACCTCTGGAAACCTCACAACTGTTGAAGATAGGTTCGTCGTGGTATCATGGCTATCTCAATTCCTTCAGGCCTCAGCCTATACAGAATCTTCACTTCCATGGAGGCTCCCAAGACATACTAGCCTGCGTCATTACCACTCCCTTCAGACTCGTCATCATAGGAATTGTCAATACATCTCAACGAGTTGCTAAGAGGGAGCTGAGAAACTTGATTAATCTCCTCACAGGGAAGACTGATTGGCGCTCAATTACCCTTTTGGTTTTAGAAGGGAGTATCGTAGCAGAACTAACTTTTGGGCCACTGGAGGAGAAGAACCCTTCAGGTGAGAGGTATGAGGAGATAGCATCGTGGAAATGATACTTTAACTAAGCCAGCTTTGGGTTGGTCGACTGCTGTGTGATTTTGTGAATCATGCGGTTTAGCTTTGGTGACTTGGTCCTTTAATTCATTGTTAGTGGAGGCGAATGGCACACGAGAAAGGGGTTTAGGCCTAGGAGCCATGTGGAGGGGCTCTTTGGCGGACAAGAGAAGATCTTGGTGGCAAGGTGGGGGCAGGGAGTGCTTCCCTATTGACGATGATGCACTATGACTTATGGGCTTGAGAGCCTCAGGTTGGTTAAGTGGAGGAAGATCAGGTTCAAGATGCGGCGCAGGTGCTGGGCTCAGAGTAGTAACCAGCATAAGGCGGCCCATAGGGCTCATCATAGCCTCCTGCGGCGGGGCTACAGTTGAGTAATCCTCAATAATCAGAACCTGGGGGTTTGACCCAACACTTGAAATAGCTTCAACGTTATAAATATCGGCCACTTCCAGCAGGGACTTCTTGATATCACAGATAGTCTGGAGGTCACATTTAATAGAGATAAGATGCCGGAATATAGGAGTGTGAGAAGCTAATCCAGATAAAATGACAGCAAGGGCATCATCAAGGGGTAGCATTTTTGTGAGTAATGATTGCTGAGCTTCTTTATAGAACCGTTCAACAAAAGAAGAGATTGATTCTCTCTTCTGCATGATAAGGCACATGAAGGCCTGATTCTAACATAAATTTTGGGTTGAACAAATTCCTCAACAAGGGCTTCCTTTTCCTCCGCCAAAGTGCTGAGCTGGGCATTAGTGGGAAGCATTATCTTGGGACAGGCGACTCAAGCAAGGAAGAGGTACTTCATATTCTACTCATTGGAGGTTCCTTCTTTAACAGATACATAAACATAGAGGAATGAGGCGATGCTACCCTCACCTGGGGTAAACTTGTCTCGCAAAAGGGTTTTTGAATTAATGGAGGGGCCCATGAAAAGAGATATTATCAAGCTTTTTGAGTCAAGCTATAGCATTGGCAAGCTGTTATTCCAATGCAGCTATTCTTGGTTTTAAGCAGCGGGGAGGCTAGAAGGGTCAATCCCCCCAACAGACTTCATTCTTATGGTTTTTGTGGTTTACTACCCCCTGTAGTGAGCACCACTTGTTAGAATCAGGGATGGGTTTATTATCGCTGGTGCAAATTAGCCCCAGATTTCATCTATTTCGCAGGATAATTAAAGCTCTACTTCCAAATTAACGGAAAGGGGTTTTTTTACCACTAGTTAAATAATAATTTTTAAAAAGTTAATACTAAAAAGTTGAGGTTCTATGGTTAAAAGGTGTTGGTGAGGGGATAAAAGGCGAGCCATCTAATAAGTCAATGGGGACAAAACATCAAGGCTTAAAGTTCAGATGGCTTAGTAACGTCTGATTTTGGGGATATTGGGATTTGACCTATCAGATCAAGCAAGACTCGCCTCACTTCAATGTGAGGGCAGAGTGGGAAGCAACAACTGGGAAGATGTACCCGTGAGGAAGAGACTTTATATATTTAGCCCAATCAGAAGGAGGATTATGTTTTCTCCTTTTTGGACTCCTGCTGACCCTTTAAAAGGGGCCGGACTTCATGGTTTAGCTTGACTAGGAATTGTTGCATGAAAGGGAGGGACCTCCAAATGGCTCCCTCGGTTTCACCGATGATTTGGAATATCCCTGCTACATGAACTCAAGATCTTTGGCTGAGTTTTATTGTTATTGAAATTATTGCCCTGATTCAGATGGTTCCACTGAGAATTGGCCAGAGTCTTTTGGCCGATTTCATTTAAGTTGAAACCTGAATCACTCTTAATACAACATTGGACTTGTAGCTGTCTGACACTTGTATCCTGGAAGGGATTTGATGCAGTGGAGAACAGTAAGGTACCAGCATGTGATTGTGCCTATGCCCAAGATCTAATTTTAGCATTCCATGAGAGTTTCCCTGAGGCTTCAGGATCTAAGTCCAAGCAAGCCGTTGCTGCCATGAAGTTGGCCCCTTCCCACAAAACTTTTTCTTGGCGAACGCCCCTGGATGGGGTGGAGCCCAAAAAAAGGAGAGGTAATGTCATGTTTACATGACCTAATCGAGGGCACCAACAGAAAGGACAAGGCTGGGTGGCAGGAGGTCCAAAAGGTCATGTTGTAGGACCTTCCTAACCTAAAACACACCTTGGACCAACTCCAGGTACAGGCATGTATGCCCAGGTTGGTACAAGTGATGTGCATAACGCCCAGCCCCTTGTTTTGGCTATTGCATTAAAATGGACGAGTTCTATTAAATGACGATAGCTCAATAAGGTTAATCAGTGAATTAGGGTTCAAAAACCATTCAAGTTATGAAATTACTAATATGGGTTAGGCTCAACTACAATCAATCACTTAAGTAAGGTCAATTTTGAAGTATGTTGCCCTGTAAGATGGAGCGTGCACTTATTGGTGCACCAAGGTTTAGTACCACTTTCTCCAATCAATGATTTCCCTGAGTTGGCTTAAACATGTTTGCTTGAGACCAAACTTTTTTCGTTTGTCATCTCCCTTCAATAAACCCCTAGTCATTTTTATGTTTTACCTTATGTTGACTTGGGTGAACCTATGCGCGGACCTCTTCAAGAAGGTCTAACATCACGTTAGCCATTTTATTTCTTTTACAATTATTACAACCTCAGGTACACCTCTGGATCGCCCAGATTCCCTCCAAACCGGGTCACCCATGCACTATAGCCCTGTACAAAGCTTGGTTATAAACTGCCTTTGGGGAACAACCAAGCTTTGCTGATTATTTTTTTCCTAATTACTTGTACCCTTCTAACCACCCTCGCCATATGTCACTTCAGCTCAAGCATCCTCTGCTGGGCTATCTTTATTTAAATATTGACGACTAGTTCCCTTACTTTGGTCCTGTGCTCTGTGCACCACCACGATGGGAACTGGAGAATTATAGAAACTCTCCTGACAAGCCTCATTGGAACTTGGCCAACTGGCCACCAATGACAAAAAATTGGGGGCCGTCAGCCATGAGGTTTAAGGTAACTAGGAGCTGAGCCACCCACAATGGAACACGGATTTTCTGGTTCCACCCAAGAGGGGTCAATATTGCCAATGTGAACTTGTTGGTCTGCTGGTTTTGTGGGTCGCCTGAGGATTTGTAGGGAAAGCGTAATCCAAATAGGCAAAGAGCAAGCACCATCAATCCTCATACTTTGTAGCCTGGAACATTAAAAGAGCCCTGATGTAGCAAATAAAAAATTTTTGTGACATTACCACTGAAGATATTAAACACAACTGTCCTTATACAGGGGTGAGGCAATCTCTGACAGGTTTGAGGTAAATACTTTAGTAAGTTTCATGTCCCCAATAAGCTTCCTAGTTCCTTGGCTGTGGTTGGCTCAGGAAATTGTATATGAATTTCTCCTTGTCAAAAGTGATCATTTGTCCCTTGTCAAACAAAATGTTTTCCAAAGAAGACCTTGGACTTAAAGAACTCTCATTTTCACACCTTCAACGGTAAATTAGCTGCTCTCAAGTATCCAATTACTTGCCTTAAGTGAAACTAATGGGAAGCATAATCCAAGGAGAATATCAGTATATTTTCCATATAGGCCTATACACAGAAAACAGATCTTTTAACGCCAAATCAAGGCAACATTAGAATATTGCAGAAAAAATCTTAAGCATAAATAGCATGAAATAAAAATGTAAGATTCTTTTCCTGGTGCGGTTTGCAGTAAGTCATTTCTCTCCTTATTAATGATAAACTGGTAGAAGCGTTTAAAAAAATTAAGCTAGGTAAAAACTTAGGATTTCTATACAAATTTGGTAATTCTGCATCCTTTGTAGTATACAGTTCTGGTATATAGTTACATTAGTTAGGTTGCTATAGACTACACAAGGGCGTAGAGTACCATCTGCTCTTTCCACATATAGAGGCGGTGACAATGGGGAGGTTTTCTAAAAGAAGAAAAGATGCCAATTGTTCCATGACCCAAACATCCAGAGCTCCCTCCCCTCTCAGTGTTAAGGGATATATGAAAGATGAAATTCAAACAAGGAACACTATAAGCTTCAAATAGAAATCAGACTCAGAATGATCAGGTAAAGAATTTATATAAGCCACAAAAAGATGACTTAACTGTTTAACAGGGAGTAATAGAACATCTTACGTAGGCATTTTATAAGCGTGAGGATGAGATTCTACAAACTTGGCCTTTGTAATTAGTGGCTTGGGTTGCCTTCAGAAAATAATGGTATCATTATATTTCCCCATTTTAGAGCTAATGACAGATTATTTTAATTCAGTTTTTTTGATTTCAAACTTCTGTGACTAATCTACAATCAAAAAATAAGATACAGCAGTTTTTTGACTTTCAGGAATTGGCCAGGGAGTTCATACTTACCTATATAAACTTAATAGGATAAAAAATTTCAGTGTTGAATAGCTTAAGAGGCACCTTCTCAAACCATACTGTGAGGTAAATATTGTATTTCAAGCTAGTCATCTAAGTTTCATTCTATAAAATTTTTAGAGCCACCTGTGTCCACTAAAACAGATGTTCTAATTTACTTTGAGGTGAGTGAGAGTATCAAAAAAAATGATGACTTTAAAAATATATTTGCCAAAGCCCACTCACTGACTCATCATTGTATCTCAACAATGACAAGGCCTAGAAATATGAAACTTTAAATAAATATTCACTAGATATTGTAGATGTGCAATAAGATGGGGTATGACAAACCTTATAATGTAACAAACAGCTTTATATATAAGAAATGAAATATTATATGTTTTTAATGTTAATTGATATAATGTTACGGGCTGAGGAGTAAAATATTCAGTTGATTCAATAGTTCAAATGGTTTTGTCAAGCGGTTGGTGGTTTTGGGTTTATCAATAAGCTTAATAATTTTAGTAAACAGTTAGTAATTGGTTTTGGTAAGTGTTTGGTAGTTTTGTTTGTTATGATTTTGATAAGTTTAGTTTTACAAAGCAGTTGATGTTGGTTGATTTATTATATTCAATAGTTTAACTAGGCGGTTTAGTGGTTTATTAATATTAATTATCTGATAAGCTATAAACATTGTAGTAAAGCACAAATATCTAGGTGCTAGTTCCTTATATAAAGCTAAAAATTTAAAAACTATACTTTTAGTGTCTACTTTATGGCATAATAACATCTATATATGTATTGTTATCATAGAAAGGAGCGGGATAATACGCCGCTTTTACCATTTTAGTGTATAGACAAATAAATTCCTCTATTTGCATATTTAATCTCATATTACAATAAAAACTTTTCAGCCACCTTGGTATGGCAATTCTATCTGTTTATAGAAAGGTTTATGGTGGCTATCCAATAACAAGAAGTCAGTTTCAGGCCATAGCCGCAAGATCTGGTAACCACTTCATAAGAATCTATATACTTTACGTTTAACGCCGCTCTTCTTTATTCCATATGAGAATCCTGATCTTATTACAGGATAGATAGCGTTCTCCATTACCATAATGGCAAGACCCTTTTTATAATGAAGGCTGATATGTTCCATGAGTGGGAAACCTATATCAGTATGCTTATTAGTTTTAATATGTTTAGAAATCATGGGGATAGGCCCTTGTTGGATCTCTGATTCCACAAAGAACAAAGAGGTCTCAGCAAAAGACTCCTAAACTCAAATAATTAATATGCTGCTTTGTGAGTTGCTATATATAGAGACCGCTGTGAGTGAAACATATGGTTCTCTATTAGTAAGACGCCTTCGTGTGAGGAAATCACCAAGAGAGGAAATGATTACCTAATTAAAGTTGGCAAATGAAGCCAACAATGCCTATGTATTTTCCATTATTATCAAGCATCAAATGTTTATGCGATTGTAAGACATTAGACAAAACAGGACCTGATCCCAATTACAGAATTCATATAAATAGGCTGCCATTATAACGCTTACCTGACAGAAGGCGAATAACTTATGGAAACCTTTTATAGAAGATGGTCAGGTTTCCATGATTCCAAAAAGCGTTCCAAATCTTTCATCAAATTCCAAATTTTCAGCTGAGATTTGAAGACTATAACTACCCAGTCAGTTGCGCTGGGTGCAACAGGCACGATAAGTTGGTGCTGCAATAAAAGGATGAGGGGTATAATAGGAGCGCTCATAGAAACTAAAAAGAAGGATTAGAAGTTGAGGACAACTTAATTTCACAAAAGAATTTTGGGTCAATTTCTAAATAAAAAAAGGTCTTGAAGGGTCTTAAATAACCAATAATGTCCAGGAAGAGTAGAGATAATCTGGTTGAACGAGGCGGAAAAACTCCAAAATGTAAACAACTAAAACAGTAAAAAGAAGGGATTAAGGACCACAAGGAATATAAAAAACATACACTGTAAACAGTTAATGTACAAAGAGATTATAAATGTAAAAATTTTTAATAATTGAAGCAAAAGATTATTAGTATGTGTAAGGATATTGTTAAAAAATTTACTTTTGGAGAGTTAATGTGAGATCTAATCCCATGTTACAAGAAATTTAATACTAAACCTAGATGAAACTAGCCTATATAGATGGTGCCCATGCTTCAATGGACAAGATATAGAACATATAAATTTCTAAAAACCCCAGATAGACAATAAAGGCGATGACATAATTAGACTCCAAGAAGAAGTTCATTATCAGCTGATAGTCATGGTATATGTCTTACAGAGCTGCATTAAATGATGGTTAGAGTCTATTATAAAAAGTTTTAATCAGAATTCATTTTTGAGGTTATAAAAATGACATATGTTTTCAATATTACCTTGAGGAGGTCCACGGATAGTCTGGCCCAAAAACTCATCAAACAAGAATATAAGAGATTTTGGTGTAAATATAGTTGACCAACTAAGAAGTTGGTCATATTAAGAATGGCTTACTTAGGAAATTCAGGAGAGGGTCAGGAACCAGTCACCATAAACTAAAGCAAATATAGCTAAAATAACACGATTATTGATGATAATTAGTTGCTTAAGTACGCCAAGCATGAGCTTTTGACTGGAGGAAAACATACTAAATTTTATTAATACATGATTGATATAAGATTGAATTTTTAGAAGAAAATTAGGCGTAACAACCCGTTCTTATTTGTAGAATAATAGTTCTTTACCGCTATAGATGTAACATTTACTTTATCATCACAAGACTATATTGTACTAACTTGGGCATGCTTGTCCCTTACTCAGCGATAATCCAAAATATGTTTGAGATCAGAAGAGCTATCTCACTACTTTTAAAATCAGTTATTTATAATTGTTCTTGCAGTTATGCCAGTAATTATGTTATGAGATGTCACTTTTACTTTAGTGCAGAAAGTTCTCATTTTGTTTTCAGACTGAGTAAAGAAGTTTCAGTATTTTCAAAATTACTCAGACAATGGTGAAGCCATACATTTGTTTATCTAGAAGATCATGTAGCCTTTCAATGACTCTTTAAATACTTAAAATTAAAGGTAAGATAACTATATAACTATGCTCAATTAAAAATATTCCCCAGGAATTTCAGTATATACAGTTTAACACCTTTTCCTTAGTGATTACTCTGAATTAAGAAGTTAGAAAATCTATGTATGCTCCATTGCAGTTAGTGTTTAAACTGTAAGGAATTTAATTCTCTTTTGTGAGATTTATTTGCTTTTTACTTGGCTCATAGTGAACGGTATGGACTTCAAAATATATTGGACTTTCAATAAAAACACCTTTGTACTACAGTGCTTTTCTTAGCAAAAACTATTACCTTGCATTTTCTTGCTATAAAAAATTATCCTTTTTCTAAAGTCACTAGACTTTTTCTGCTAAGTGATTCTATAGATTAGAAAACTTTATAATTGAACAATAAAATGTACAGCTTATCTTTTTATTAGGGTTCTATCACAATGACTTTTTGATGAAACTCATCTGTATAATATAACTACAATGGATGTACCATCCAATACACCAGATGGAACATTATAGTCAACTTACCCTATTATTTACCATGAATTTTGTTATAAGCCT
Organism: Massospora cicadina; assembly: GCA_022478985.1. NCBI lineage: Eukaryota > Fungi > Entomophthoromycota > Entomophthoromycetes > Entomophthorales > Entomophthoraceae > Massospora > Massospora cicadina. The sequence continues at coordinate 32,419 of JAKSZP010004081.1, read as the reverse complement.
TGTTTAATCTGTTAATAAGACATGAAGCCACAACTTATAGCCTTTTGGGATGACTTTGGAGCTTCTCAAAGGGCTAATTAGTGTAGGTTAATCACTTTGGTACTGATAACATGATAGACCTCATGTTGAACCTAAATTTACATATATAGGGTGTCATGATGCAGCGTTATGGATAAAATGTTGATTTATTGAAAAATGACAATGTTCTGTAGAAAGACGCAAACAGGTAAATAGGTCTAATGTCAGTGGCAATAGCAGGAGAACTAGGATAGTGATAAGTTCTTGTTAGATGAAGATATCATTATAGGTGATGATGGGCCTTTGAGATTGCAAAGAAATAAAGTGTGATGAAAAATTCTAAAAAGTTGGAACCAAAAGCAATATAAGATAGAATGATTAATTATTTAAATTAGGGGTATACATATAGGCTTATATATATTTGTGTCCATGTAAGATATTGAGATTAACCCATAAAATGATCTTCTATTTTACTTGGTGCCTTTAAATACAGATTAAATAAGAATTAAATAGTTTTATGATATCATGGAGTATAAAAATTGGTATAAGTACCTCTCTTCGCTTCCTTATATTCCAAAAAGTATAATTTCATTGTAATAAAATCTCATTCATTTGAATGTTAAATTTTATTTGGGTTATATTAGATTCTGTACTCAATGTGGTGAGATTTTTTTACATTTAGTTCAATCCATGTACGTAACTTTTGTAAAAATTCTGACAACTCCCCCTCATAATTTTCCAGGGAGTAAAATCACAATTAACTTGGTATGGATATGGTTTATCTCTTAAGAGGCCACTGTGTTCATTTAATAAACAAGTCCCCTCCAATTGGTTAACCTACAGGGTCCTAGCCCAAGAAGAACCAAATTTGTTAGCCCCACCGCCAGGTATATAATTAAACTGAACTAAATCTACATTATGATACACTGGTAGATTTTGGCCTTTTAAGATTATATATATGGTTTTTGATAAATGTTGCTATAATAAAGAAAGGAAAGGCTTGCAAACAAATAGCCTTTTAGTTTTTATTGCAATATAAGCTTACCGTTGTCATCAGTCACTGTTCTGATAATTGGTTACACTCAGAGTCAACGAGGGTTTCTAAACAATAAAAGGCATGGAAAGGGTGCTAAAGATGACCTAATAATAGATAAATGACAGGTTAGGAGTGCTCTAAGGAGGTAATTGTTCTATTTCAAAAGGTTAGAAGAGGCCAACTATCATCTTATAGTGACTAAGATTACATTTACCCTACAACCACCCTATTTATCATGTTTAATAGTTTGTAAATTGTTTTCTTGGTCTTCATTTTTTTAGTTTACATTTTTAAACACTTGAGAGACTTTGTTTTGAAATTATCAGATAATGATAACCTTGGTTTTTAGGAATTTCTTCTTATAGCTTGATATATATGGTAAGGATCATGGCTTTTAAGCTGTCTAATGCAACAAAGTTTCCTCAACCTACTTGTTAAGGTATTGATGGCAAAAATGATATAGTGATGGCTATAGATCACTATGGGTTGAGGGAACACTACATCAGTATTAACTGAGTCAAACGGGCCTCTGGGCCGTACTAACTCTTGCTGATAACGTGGGTTATGATCTTCTTAATCTCAATATACTAGGAATTCTAGAACATCATGCATTGGTCTCACTATGTCCTCCTAATAAACTGTGATTTTTAGATATTGATAGGTCTTTTTTACAGTTCTACGCCTTACAAATTAATGGTTCCATATAATATTACCCATCCTAGCTGATAATGAGATATAGGGAATCCAGGTGCTATCAATCAACTTTTTATATAGACCATATGTGACTTAAGTATCATAACATTTCTGAATCTCTGCCTGAATCTTTGGAGCCTCTATAACCTAGTATTACAATTTGTAATTAAAATTTTACAGTCAATTTTACTTGGGCATTAACATATTCCTCAATAGTAATTGAGACAGTCTAATGGAATATTAATATATACCCCAGCTTAATGTATTTTAGTGCAAATATAGCTTTAAAGGCACATTGCTCATATATAGCCTATCTTTCTTTACGATGTTTCATATGCTGCAACCATTGTAGCAAGAAATGTTTGTGATCTTTTTAAAAAATGCATTCCATAAAATAAGGGATGAAAGTTCTTAATATACAACTGTATGATGGACTTTATTGGGGGTATGGGATAGTTTCCCTCATCTTTAGTCAGAGCCTTTAAAATGAGCAACTAGATGGTCTAACAAATCTCATTGTGTTGCGCTAAGATGGCCCTATAACTATGTCAATAATGTGTTAGTAATTAACAGATCAGTTTTAAAATATGGGGTGTGCCAGTACTTTAGCAGTGGTAGTGTAGTTCTCAAATTTATTAAATGCTTACTTCTGTTTTCATTATAGTTGAATGGCACGCTTTTTGGGTGAGATATAAAGGTCTCAGCAATTCAACAAAGTGAGGGGTGAATTATCATATGTAAATAAATTTCCCAATTAATCTTAGACGTCCCAAAAAAACTTTCCTGAAGTGGAATATTTGCTTAATGGCCTCAACTTTACTAGTAGTGGTATAATACTTGTTATGACTGACTTATGCAAGAAAATCATCTCAGGCTGTATAAAGAAGCAATTTGAAAGCTTGAGCTTATTAGAGGTTTTTTTGGGGAATTTTTATTAGCTTATTAAAAGTACAGGATGTCTGATAAAAGTGCGAGAGAAGATATAAAATTTTTTCTAGTAAACTAAAATGCAAGTTAACTTTAGGTATCTCAAAGGCCCCTCTATAATTTATTATTAGTTATCAGGTGTTTCATACACCTGTGGCATTCTAGTTCAAAAACCCTATGTTAGATATCAGATACATTTGACCTGGATCTTGAATTAGGTCTTTCTTCTAATACTTTTTTAGCCATATTACTAGAGAAATATTGCAAACCAGCAGTAATCTTAAGAATTTGATATTGTAAGATAGTGATTGACAATCTTTAAAAAGTTTTTAAATTTTATCTGCTATAATTCATCACCTCTTGATAGCTACTATCTTTTTTGGATATATAGGAGGTGAGATTAAGTACTCTAAGAGAGTTTAAGTAATTCAGCTTCAAGGACTTTTAAAGCCTTAGTTAAACTGTGCCTATTCAGTCTTAAAGTTACAAAAGTGATTTATTATAAGGAAGAGCATATATTATATGATTTTGTGAACGGCACTCTTTTTATATTAAAATAATGACAGATTATATCATATTGACATAAATTAAAAATAGATCTCAATTTGTCTCCTTTTTTTCATTTAAATTTTTATATTAATATTCGTTCTTATCTTCTTTATAAGGGAATTTCTAATCTAATTTCTTAAAGTTAAAACCATATATTGGGCAATTTCAAGTCCAATATTGTAAAAAGAGTGCTTTAGATGAAGTAAGCAATTAGTCAGCCAAAAGACTTGGTTGATTCTCAGTGGAACCCCTCAAATTGGGGTAACATTTTTATTAATAAAACTTGGTCAAATAACATGAGTTTTGGCAGTCAGATTGTGCTGACCATGCAGCGGAATCAAGGGAGCCATTTGAAGGTCCCTCTTTGTCTTTCGTCAATTTAGTCCAACTTACACCACAAAGTCTGGCCCCTTTTATAAGGTTGGATGGGGCCTCGCAAGGTTCAAATATTTTCCCATCAAAAATTGGGTAAAATATATCAAAAATCTTAACTCACATATCTATACTACCTATCATCAATCAGCTGTTTGTAAATGCGAGGCAAGTCTCAATAGCTCAGATAAATCAAATCCCCGTATTACCTAATTCATGCATACATAATCTGGACTTTGTTCCCTCACACGATTAAATATTAAGCACTGAGATATCAAGAGGGTTTGTTTTTTAACCTCTCCGCGGTGAATAATAAAACCTCATATAAAAACTAGGCATTTTTGTTACTTTATTCTTTATTGGTTTATTATAAGTGGTCAATACCCCCTTGATAAAAGAAAACCATACGCAGTAGAGAATCAAACTTCTTCTGCATATGTTTGTTTTTTATTTAGGAGTAAAACACACCAGCAAGCAACACAAAATAGCCTAAAATCCAACAGGTGGTTCACTACAGGGGTACTACAACATAAAACTATTATAAAAAATGGAGGGGGATGGAGTCATTAACCCTTTCAACCTCCCCTCTGCCTCTGACCCCCAGCTAAATGCTTTGGCTCAGCAGTTAGCCAGCGCCCTGTATTGACTTAAATCTCTTGAACACCATGTATGCCAAGCCTCTCATGAAGATGCTCCATATAATTGCCAAAACCTTTTCCGTGACAAATTTACCCCAGGAGAGGGTAGCATTGCCTCATTCCTATTTATGTATGAGGCTGTTATGGAAGGGACAATCAATCCCCAAATGGTAAAGCACATCCTTCCCTGTCTCATCTGCTCCGCCCAAAAGGCAATGTACCTCTATATGGACACCCTTAAAACTTGATTTAACGTAAATGTGGGATCCACCAATGGATACCACAAATATCTTGTTTAAAGAGAGAATCTTACATTTTTTTAATAAAAGTAAGAAATAACGCTTTGTTAAAATTTTTATGTTTTTTATTGTTTTTTAGGCAGGTCAAACCCAAAGAAGGTCTTTTTCTCGATACTAGTTTTTTCCTATTTAAACTAGTTCAGATTTCGAGACCATAGGTATTTGAGGCAAAAATATACAAATCTGAGTTATCTAAATTAGGAATATAGGCTTCCAGCCTATCAGATCGAAGGTAAATATTTTGAGGCAAAAATGACCTGTGTGGTAAAAATTTGATGAATTGTATCCAATCACCAGCGAGTAAAATCTTTTCACCTAGATGGTGGTCAGACTTGTGTGGTAATGATTGGTTATTTTTTACCCTATCATCATTGATTAATATCTTCTCACCTTGGTGGTGGTCAGATTTGGGTGGTAATGATTTGTTAATTTTTACCCTATCAGCGTCGAGTAAAATCTTCTCACCTTGGCGGTGGTCAGACTCATATGGCAATGATTGGTTAATTTGCACCCAATCATTGACAGGTAAAATTTTCTCACCTCATGGAGGTTCAGATCCGTGTGATATTGAACTCCTCAAATTTGGCCAAGAAGTCAGAGTAATCCTATTATTAGTTATTACCTTTTTAAGCCAAAACTTTGTGATAAACCATATTTTTCTGATGGTTAGGATTCCATCAAGAATCCGCTAAGGTCTTTTCGCTGTGGGTACTCATAGTGTTGATATCCACAATATTATTTGAAGATTGGGCAGGTGATGGGCCGATCATAGTAGCAGATTCAGGAGCACTAATACCTCCAACATTCTTTTTCTTTAACCAAAAGGGAGAATGTCTGACATTGCCCCCCTCAAGAATGTTGGGAGGGATGTTGCAGTTATGGTAGTATAGTACCTTATCAGTCACTTGAGATATAGAAAGGGGGTGCGGAGCTCATTGGCAGCCTGCCCTTTTTTAGTCACTGTTTTTGTGAGGTTGGTGTACATGCAAGAGTAATCCTCTTGCTGGGTTCTGTATTGGCTAGAACTAAGGGGACTTCATAATTGAGCAATGACAAGATCCCTTGATTCATATTGATAATGCCATCATATTCAATCATGAACTGAGTACTTATAAGAATATCATAATTGTTATTTTCCAAAGCTACTGCGGGGGCTGATAGAATAGGCTTCCTAATATGAATGGGAAGGGACGAGTAAGCACCCATTGTAAGGGTGTTGTTAGGACCAGCGGTTCCAAAGTCTTGATTGTACTCCAAGTCAGGTGCAAGCTTGATCTTTTTCATCAGCTTGGAGGAGATTACATTCACTGGGGAGCCTGTATCTAAAATAGCCATCACCCAAACTTTTTGTATAACTACTTTGACCTTTGTAAGTGTCCCCCCAAAAAGGGGGCAATAGCGCTAAGATCTCCTTGAGATGGAAATTGGAGGTTAATTTGCATGCGGTATTGGGGTAATTTTCCTGGATGGACTTCATAGTATGGCCATGCTGGATAGGGCGAATAAGGTGAGACACCACCTTATCTGCGTCTCTAGCAGTATTGATAACGATTGGTTCCCCTAGAACTTGGCTGAGATACATCTCTTCCAGTATAGTGGCTTCATCCACTCCTCCAGCATTTAAGTGATCGGGGACTTCCACTTTGGCAGGTACTCCTACAACGTAATAGCTGACCTCATCTGTATCCCCCTCAGAATCATCCTCTGGGGTATTAGTAACGCGAGGCACTGGCATAAGTTGTTTAGGTGAGTTAGGAACATGAGTTTTGTCAGCAATAGGGGTGCCTTTCCCTATGCTTACATTTCTTTCCCTGCTCCTGTTCCTCAGCGTCGGCTTTCTTTTTCCAGCACATAGCCTCCTTATGTCTGAACTTGTCGCAGTATTTGCACTGAGGGCATTCAAGATGTTTTGCTTTGGGGCTTTGCTATTCAGGGCCCATTATCTGAAGGGGCTCCTTCTTGTCTTCAATAGCTAGGGCTTGAGGCTTAGGCTTTGAATCCTCAATGGTTAAAACGTGAGGACGAGATACTGCTCCACATGGAATTTCAGGCTTATGGAAATCAGCAACATCTATTAACGCTTCCTTAAAGTCTTAAACGGTATGGAAATAGCGTTTAATGAGGTGATGTGCATTGCTAGCAATGGGTAAGTAGCCACTCCAGTCAAAATGGCGGCTACAGCATCATCCAAAGTCAACATCTTCGAAGTTAACAACGTCTGTGCTTCCATATAGAATTGTTCTGCAAAGGCGGCCACTGACTCTCCTTTTTGGATACTCATACGCATAAAGGCTTGCTTTTTCATGCTTAAAGCCTGTTTTGAGCCAAACGTGTTTATGAGAGCCTCTTTAACTTCGGACCAGGTGCTAAGAGCATCCATATGTGGAACCATCACCTCCTGTGCCATGCGGCCCAAACAGGAAAGAAATGTTTGGCCTTCTGACAATCAGTCGCCCCTTCCATAGCTGCTTCATAAACGTATAAAAACGAAGCAATGCTACCCTCGCTAGGGATAAGCTTGTCGTTAAACGTTGGTTTGAATGAATGATAGTCATTCCCAGTAAGGGTATGAATAGTTGGAACTTCTGCCTCTGAGGTTTCAGAGCAGTAGCTTAACTGATCAAAGGCCTACGAAAGGCGATTGAACTGGTCATGCATGGCTTCAAGCCAGGTTTCCAAGTTAGAAAGGCGTCTAGGGGCCCATATTCACATAGCCTCAGTCGAGCTTCAATCCCTGATTTTTGAGTTTCAAGATCTTCCACTAGGTTCTCCATTGCAGAGACTTGAAAACGGAGTTGTGACACCATCGAGCTTAGGTTTAATTGAGCCATTTCCACGGCTTTCACGTGGTTCTTCAGCTCTTCTTTAATTTGTTTACACTCTTCATCATCACAAGAGTGGGAGCTGGGGCCTTGTACCCCCTCCTTGATCTGCTCATACTTCTGCTCGACCTGCATTATTCAACTATAGACTTCCTTCAACAGCACAGGGCTTTCCAGCGAAGCTTTTATCCCTTTTGCTTCAATTTTGCATTCTGTCAGGCGATGTGCCAAATATTCGGTATTTTCAAACGAAGCTTTGAGAGCTAGCTCCTTTTCTAGCTGAACAACCTTGTCCGCAAGGGTGGTGGTGGTGCTAGATGGTTCAAGCAACAGATGACATTCAAGCTCATCAACACTTGAAAAGGCCTGAATTAACTGTCGCTCCACCACATCCACATGCTGTTCATATTTCTCTTAAAGGATGGAGTTAGGAGCTGAAAAGTCATGGGGCGTTTGCTCATTGTTCTTTTCAAGTTCATTAGCAAACTCCTCTAACAATGAGTGGGTGCTAGCGGAGGAAGCATTCAGTTCATCCCAGAATATCTTCATGGCCTCCTCAACGTACTTTACAATCCCAGTGTCCATAGTAGTAAGTTGATCATGCAGCTAAATGATTAAGCTACGATTAGCTTCCACACAAGATCTGACTACTCCAAGATGTTTGGAAGTCAGTCAGACAACTTATCATATTTTAAAGTCAGAGCTGCATGAGTATCTAGGTGTCAGTGTAACTCTTCGTGATGTCCAGCTAAGAGCTGCATCATGTGTACCAAGGCAGGGTGAGCAAACTTGTGTACATAGGTGGTCAAATTTGTAAGCTGACCATAGGTCTCTGGGAGGACACTAGTCTCATAGAGAAACAAGTGGCGTTCCTCAACCAGCGATGCTCATTCACAGGATGCAATGTCGCCAGGGTTAAGGATGCCATGAGTAAGGTCCCTCAAAGCTTCAGTGGCTGGCCAAGTGATGTGACAAGGCTCAGGTATTAATATATGCTCAAATGGTTCTTCTTCAAACATCAAAGCAGTAGGGCTGTCCATTTGATCATCTTCTTCAGTCCCTTCCTCATTTCGCACCCAACGGGTGACACTCTCCATTTTTTTGTTGATACTTATCAAAGTATTCAGGAGGCTCGACCCCTGTAGTGAGCACCAGTTTGTGGGATCCACCAATGGATACCACAAATATCTTGTTTAAAGTGAGAATCTTACTTTTTTAATAAAAGTATGAAATAACGCTTTGTTAAAATTTTTATGTTTTTTATTGTTTTTAGGCAGGGCAAACCCATAGAAGGTCCTTTTCTTGATACTAGTTTTTTCCTATTTAAACTAGTTCAGATTTGAGACCATGGGTATCTGAGGCAAACATATACAAAGCTGAGTTATCTAAATTAGGAAATATAGGCTTCCAGACTATCAGATCGAAGGTAAATATTTTGAGGCAAAACTGACCCATGTGGTAACGATTTTATGAATTGTATCCAATCACCAGCGAGTAAAATCTTTTCACCTAGATGATGGTCAGACTCGTGTGGTAATGATTAATTAATTTTTACCCTATCATTGTCAAGTAAAATCTTTGCACCTTGGCGGTGGTCAGACTCGGGTGGTAATGATTGGCTAATTTGCCCCCTATCATCGTTGAGTAATATCTTCTCACCTCAGTGGTGGTCAGATTTGGGTGGTAATGATTTGTTAATTTTTACCCTATCAGCGTTGAGTAAAATCTTCATACCTCGGCAGTGGTCAGACTCATATGGCAATGATTGGTTAATTTGCACCCAATCATTGATGAGTAAAATCTTCTCACCTCATTGAGGTTCAGATCCGTGCGATATTGAACTCCTCAAATTCAGCTGAAAAGTTGGAGTAATCCTATTATTAGTTATTACCTTTTTAAGCTGATTTTTGTGATAAACCATATTTTTCCAATAGTTAGGATTCTACCGAGAATCCGCTAAGGTTTTTTTGCTGTGGGTACTCATAGCGTTGATATCCACAATATTATTTGAAGATTGAGCAGGTGATGGGCCAATCATAGTAGCAGATTTGGGAGCACTAATACCTCCAACATTCTTTTTTTAATCGAAAAGGAGAATGTCTGACAGTAAAAAAGTACTCATTGAGAAGTTTGGATTAGCGCAGAGCTTTTGAAGACAAGAACAGGAGTTTATGTGATTAAGTCTACTTGATGGGGAATTAGTTGCCACCTTTGTTAATAAGTTTTACAGCGCAGCTCAACCTTTCCTGCTCACTAAAATGCTAACCTTAGATGATGCCATTGAGGCTATCTTGACTGGATTAGCATCCCATCTCTCCTTGGTGATGCACATTTTTTCAGTTAAGCGCTCTTTCCACAATTTATGAAATATCAAGGAGGCCTTTCTAGCGATGGCTAATATATTAACTTGACCCTACGTAAGGATCTCTATGGAAGCATCTACTCCAACTAATATAGCCTCTACTACGGTTATTCACTTCAGAAACCTGCTCCTGTGTAGTTGCATTACAAATTGCTTCTTCTTCCCATAAAGATATTCAGGTATTGGCCGTGGTGAGGCAGTTCTCCCCTTCATCTTCATCTCAAAAAACCCAGTTTGTGAAAGCAATCATCCCTTTTCCTTGACCATTTTTTTCTCTATAGCGGTCTTCCCAATTGGTTCCAAAATCTGCTCCTAAGCCTAAACCCCTTTCTTGGGTGCCAATAACCCTCACTAACAATGAACTAAATGACCAGGTCAAAAAAACTAAATCACCTTTTTCACAAAAGCACACAGCCACTGATTGACCCAAAGCTGGTTTAGTTAAAGCCTCCACCTCTATGATGCTATCCTCTTCACTCTCTCATTCAGTTTACTCTAGTCTAAAATCTGTCTTCATGAGGCAACACAAATCCCCTACTGTGTAGGTCAAAAAACAAGCCGTTTCACTTTTAACACCTCCCTCAAAAGTTAATAAGGTGGAGGAGCAACCCCAGGACCTTTCATGCCATATAGGAAGCCCTAAACCTACCTCACCCCCTATGGGCTCCCTATCATGCATTGATAACCCCTCTGATGACGAATATGAAGGGTTGGCGAAGATACGGGTCATTATGTTTTAGGAGTACCAGGTGAGGTGAAGGTACCCGACCCAATTGAACCCAGAGAGTGTGGATTGGGCTAAGATCCCCGTTATACTTATCTCCAGCATGGGTTGAGGGGTCTTTAGATTATTGACACTGCCAATGACTCTGACCTTCTCATTGCCACATTTATCCAATCTACCCAGTGTGTTCATACACTGCAGTCTATTCAAGAAAAATACCGTGAAACTGCCAAGCGACTTGCCTCTACTCTCCGTCCAAAGTAGGTCCTCGCTCTTTCCTCCAACATGGGTGTAACTTTAACTAAATTGAAGGTTGTTATTAATAGAGTGCGGGTTAGGGCTATCCTCAACACTGGGTCCCCTTTGAACTTTGTGTCATCCAAGCTTATTAAAAATAAGCTGGCCCATGACATCAACTATACACGATAGTTTGGAACTGCAGGGCCAAACAAACTTGCACTATCGGAACCTACTCTTTTCTGCCCCTTCATTTTTTGGCTCATCTTGTCAGCTCCAGCGGTGGCCCTAGCTAACAATACTAATGATCTACTCATTAATACCCAGCTTATGCTCTAATTTGAAGGGGTTATAAACTTTAAGCAAGGCTATCTCTCCCTTCTTAACTATGAGGTTCCTCTAATTCTGACCAATGAAGAGCTTAATGAAAAGGATTATGTTTGACAGTTGAGTATCCCTCTTCCACTTTATCCCTACATTACACCACGGAAAGACAGCATAAAAAAAGCTGCCCAAATCAGTGGACGCCCTAGAGGGTATCCCTTTCTATGTATCATAATAGGTAGTAATCAAGACGGGTGAACAAAGGGTAGTTGACACAAAGATTACCATACAAATCCCCCACAACTGCTTATTGCATCTAACCAGCGTTGAGGGTGTTAGTCCCTTAGAGCCCAGAGTATTACCTGGTGTATTGGACTCAGCCTACCAGCGACCTGTTAATATCCTGCTAAGGAATCTTATCCCAAAGGATATGGTCATAAAAAGCACCAAGTGATCAGAAGAGGCCTGCTGATACCCATTAAGGACATCAATCAAGTCTACTGTATTGGGTCTATGGCAGATATGTGCTTACCCACCGACCAGTCAATATGTACCTTGCCTACTGTTCATATATCTTAGGAACTAACTCCAGTAGAGCTCAAAAAGTTCTACACTCTACTAGAGACCTATAGTGACATCTTCTCTACTTCCAATAACAACCATGGGCACATGAAGAGTTGGACTCACACCATTGATGTTGGGGATGCCCATCCCATCTGATCCTAGCCTTACTGCAAATCAAAAGTGAGGAGCTACAGATGCGAATGGAGCTCAAACAGCTGCTGGACGCTGGGCTGTTGGTACCATATCAAAGCACTTGGTCTTCCCCTCTTCTATTGATATAGAAGGAAAATAGAGGTCATAAGGTAGTTATATACTACCGTTAGCTGAACAACCTCACTACGAAGGACAGCTACCCTATCCCTCATATTGATGACGCGTTGGCCCAACTCTCCAGGTCCAAGTTTTTTCTGTCATGAACTTAGCTAGTGGGTATTAGCAGAGGACCTTTTTCCACAAGATCAGGAGAAGTGCGCCCTTATCTGTAGTGAGGGCCTATTTCAACCCATTCAGATACCCCAGGGGTCATGCAATGCGCCTTCCACTTTTCAGCGGGTTATGGATCATATTCTTCAAGATCTCAAGCTGAGCTGTGTGATTGTCTACCTCAATGACATCACAGTCTTCTCCAAGACGTTCAACGAGCATCTCACACACCTAAAGGAGGTGTTTTAAAGCTTGCATGTATCTAACATCAAGATGAAGCCCTCCAAATGTACTTTCTTCCAAAAGAAATTGGATTTTCTTTGGGAATGCTATCTCTCAAGATGGGACTCAGCCCCTACAAGACAAAGTGGAAGCAGTATCTAAAATGCTTGAGCCCAAAATCCTTTGCAACATACAGGTGATCTTACTTTTCTCTCTCGTTGCAATCACTTTTGCAACATATTCAATTCAAGTCTGATTCTAGTTTGATAATCTCACAGAGGAGATTAGTCTGCGCCCATGTCAGGGAGCAGTTGGGCAAGTAAGGTAAGAGGAGCAGGTGGTAGGCCCTTGGCCTCAAACGTTCAAAAACGCCCCAGAGAAACTGGCGGAATAGAAAAAAAATAAAAAACTGGCGGTCGCTATTTCCCCAGACACTTGCATGGCAAGCACAATGCAACCAGTACATCAACACGCCACACTCCCAGCCACTTTCGTCAGTGGAATTCAGAGTCCGCGTATTTCTGGACATCCAAAAAACAGCTTTATGGGAAAAATTTTGTGGGGATGTGCACACCTTTTTCCTGACCATGGTGTACGTCGCACCTCACTCCATGTCACGTGGTTGTCTGGACCTCAGTTTCAAAAACAAGAAGGCAGCAGACAAAGCTGCTGCAGTGCTCATAGTGATCAACCTCCCTGAAGGGCAATGGGTTATCAAAACCAAATGCACCAGATGGACAAAATCCAGCCAAATTTTCCTCATGTTTGACTTTTTGCCTACAACGGTAAAACGTGCCATTTTGGAGCAGCACCTAAAAGATGGTCTCACCATATATGGCGAAATACAATCTTTCGAGATGCAACGCTTTATGCTGATGCCAAATCTGTGCACTGGCAAAGCCTTCGCAGTTCTGACCCCAACTGAGGAGATCGTGAAGGACCTAACCCAGATCCTGCACTCCACATATATCAATATTGAAGGGCATACCACCCACCCTTTCCAGGTAACCGTGGACAGCGCACCCCCCATCTGCACCCACTGTGACGCGTTCAGCCATAAGGCACATGCATGCCCCACCAAGGAGGGCATCACATTCTAAGAGCACCCCTCAGCAGCCATGGCCAGCGGAGAGGCGCACTATGAACCAACCACAAGCACCAAAGAGGCTTTCCCGTGGGGAGCACAAGGCTGCTACCTACTGGTAAAACCTATCTCCCCTCAAGAGCGGAAGAAGGCCAATCAGGCCCGCAGGGCCGCAGCCAAGGAAGTGGCCAAAGTCACCACCGCTATCCCACACTCCCAACGCCAGGAGGATATTGAAACTTTTGCAATGGAAGCAACTCGGGAATCCATCAACTAATCAGATTGGGAAGCCCATGCCAATTGGGCCATCCAATCTGAGGATCTGATGGGTAGCTCAATCTCACCCAACCTTTGCAACCAAACTCCAGTTGAAGCTGACTTGGTTTCCAACCTACCTAAAAAAATTTTTTTTGACCTGAATGTTGGTGCACCAAACTCATCCACACCGCAAAAAAATTTGCTCAACGTCAGGGAAACAAAAAGTGAAGGCAAAAACCAACGCGAACCTTTCTGCTAAAATCAACAAAACTATCAATAGCATTGCTGCAAACACCCGCGCTGCCGTGAAGGCCTGTGGGGATCTAGAGGAAGCTAGTGGGCCCAGGTGCCCACCCCCTTGCACTTTGGGTGCGATGGGGGAAACCTTCACTTTAGGGACATTGAATATCACCGGACTCAAGGCCTACCATCCCAGGCTAGGAAACTGAGTTTTTTACAAAAAAATTTACCCATGGATATCCTGACCATCCAGGAGTCCCACTGTCCACGAGGTTCTGAGGATGCTTGGAAAACCATGCTCCTCCCTTCCCTATCCTTCTGGTCAGAGCACTGTGGGGTGCTAGTTTGAAAAAACAATTTTTTTAAATTTTTATTGTCAGAATCCTTCCTCAATGGCTAAGTCCTCATTGTCACTTTCTCGTGGGCTGACGTGGTGCATGCTATCATCAACATTTATGCCCCAACCTGTGCACAAGAGCGTCGGGAATTTTTCTCATTGGTCAAATCCCTCCTGTTACCCCCAGACCCTTTTGTAGTCGGTGACATGAACTGTTGGTTAAACACACCCACAGACGGTTGGCCTTCCTCCTCCCATGCCCCCAGGGTCACTTAGAACTTCGCGTTCTAAAGGCCACCCTTGGGTTAATAGATGCGCTGCCGCGGCAAGCCCTGATGCTCAAAAACATGACGCGCCCCCACATCCACAATGGCCAATTAAGGTCCATGACCTGCATCGACATTATCCTCACGCTGGCGAAAATTTTAATCTCACATTTCCCACTTCCAAACAACATAAATTGAATTCTCTGACCACCAGCTGGTCTCGATAACCTACCACTTACCTGTCACAGTGGCTAAAGCCCTACATTGGTGCAAACTCCACCCTCCTGAACTTGTGTCACCGGGATTTTCCACTTGTGTGGAATCAGCAACTTTGGCAAAAAAGTTTGTTACACCGTTTTGCGCGGACCCAATCTCCACATGGTCAGCCTTCAAAGAGGATACCATCCACCACTCTCGCCACCTTCCTCCCAACGCTCATGAGCTACATCGGCCATCATTTCGCGCGCTCTGGCAGAGTTGGCACACCTGGAGTCCAACATCCCAGCCACAGGATACAGCCCTGCATGGGGCCAGAAGTGGGTGGAGGCAGCCGCCCACCTCAACGCGCTCAAAAAGCAACACAAACATCGGGTTTGTGTTCAGTACAGGGCCAAATGCATTACAGAGGGTGACAAGTGCACCAAATATCTTTTTAAAAATTATTGAAACCATGCCAGAGCGTGGCCTGTACACAGATGCAGAGATTGGATGATTCTGTCACGGATACACCAGCCAAAGTGGCAATCAAAATACAATAGTATTACTCCGAGTTATACCAATCCAATCCAATTCAGCCAGCTGAAATGGCAAATTTTTTGACTGAACCCACATCTGCACCATTTCCTGATACCCATTATTAATGAATTTGATTACTCCGAGTGAACTCTGGACAGCCATCCGCGTTGCACCAAATCGGAAATACCCAGGCCCAGATGGCATTCCATATGAATTCTATAAAAAGTACTTCAAATATATATCCCCACTGCTGATTGCCTCCATTAACCAGAGCCTTCTGGAAACGCGCCTCCTACCAGGAGGACAAGAGGCCTTCACCATCACACTCTTCAAGAAAGGGGACAAGCTAGACTTAGCCAACTGGCGCCCCATTTCTTTAACTAACGAGGATACAAAAATTTTAACTAAAATCATGGCTAACCGTTTAGGGATTGTAGCATCTGCCACCATCTCCCCAGAACAATTCGGTTTCTTACCCAGAAGGTCGATTTGGGACAACGTGCACTCTGTGGCTAACGCATGCCAGTCCACAGCCTCTGGGGCACTTGTATTCTTGGACCAACAGAAGGCCTATGATAGAGTAAACTGGGAATACCTCAGGGCCTGCCTCCATCAATTCCACCTACCCCCTCGCTTCATCAACTGGGTTATGCTGCTCACGGAATCTGCAACAATGGCAGTGCATGCCCTGGCTTCCTAACGGAAGTAGTCCGCCCTCAAAGGGGCTTACGCCAGGGGACCCCCTTAGCCCACTCTTATACAGCTTCAGCCTTGACCCACTACTTTAAAATGTGAATGCCCACCTCACTGGGGTCCATGTACCAGGCCAAGCCCCAGTCAAGATGATGGCGTTTGCAGATGACTGTGTGGTTGGGGTGTCTAATAGTAAAAATGCACGCGCGCTTGAAGCTCTCATCCAGGAGTATTCCCGAGTAATTAATGCTGCACTGAACGCTTCCAAAACCAAAATCATCATCCTTGGTCATTATCAAACCTGCTGGGCCCCAGAGACCAATGCCCAGCCCGGCCCATCTGCTCGCACATGTGCTCGCCCTCCCTGCTCACCCCACACCGTCCCACTAGTGCTCCCCTTCATGCCACACCCTACCATAAGGCCTGTCCGCCATCTGGGCGTGTGGGTGGAGGCAGGCGGGTACGCATCAGCAGTAATGGAAAGTTGTATTATAGACAACGTGACGAAGCGCATCGCCACCTCAGAGCCCACCCTACTTCCCTTACTGGCAGGGTTGTTTTAGCCAACTCTATGCTCCTCTCCAAAGTCTGATTTGGAGCCCACGCCATCCCCTTCTCCTCAGGCTTTTTCAAATCTCTGTATGCCCTTCTGCAAGGATGGCTTTGGTCAGGCCGCCCACCACCAGTATGGCTAGAGGTCATGTTTGGCCCTCATCATCATGATAACATGGGCCTGCTTGACTTCAAAGCCCATGCTGCCAAGATCCTGAGCACCTGAGTTGCGGCCATCACTGCCCCTACGCTCCCCTCCCACACTGGTCCCGCGCAGCCTGCTCCAACTTCTCCCACGCCCTGGGCCTTAACAATCCATTGAACCCCCACTCCTTAATGAAATACCTGGCTTCCCACCCATCGGCCACAGGTCCTCACGGTACTAAAACTCACTACAAATAAATCCCCCTATCCATGCGGAGCGCTGAGCGGAGAATTCGTATTAGCAGACACACAGCCCAGAGAGGCCGCCCCTCTCCTCAGTTCACACAAGAGGTACAGGGTTACCCATACAAGATGGCGTGATCCTTACACGCCCCCATGTCCTATCCAGGGTGGACTACCTGGACATGATGGACATCCCTTACTCCATTGAGACTCAGAAGACTATTTGGAAATATGCACCCCATCCTCTGTTGCAGCCTCAAATCCTCTCCCATGTGTGGCGCTGCCTGAGGCGGGTGTACCATATGGCTGAGCGCTCTAACGCTTTACACTCATTCTGCGTCATGTGTGGCCAGTATGGAACGCTGTTCCACCGCATGGAGAAGTGTCCAACCTCTAAAGTGATATGGCGCGAAGTTCAACGTCTGCTTGGCCAGGATCAAACACATCCCTTCAGTCTGTCAAGAGATATGTTTGCTTTATCTATAACCTTCCCCCTTCCACCCTCCCTCCATGCTCTGGTGGTTGCAATCGCCATGTGGACTATCCACACGATTGTCTTGGATGCCATCGCAGGCTCCACCCCCACCCTCCCAGAAGCTGTCCACAGATTCCAGTCTCATTTGGTGGACCACTTTCAGGCGTGGATGTTTGGATACCTCCCACCGTGTTTCTGACAGCTGGTCTCTTCCTGGTTCCCAGTTTGGTTCATCAAATCGGACCCTTTCCTCCACACGTGTTCAATTGTGGTTATGGCCCCTTTACACGTTCCCTCCCCCTCCCCATAGTGGCGATCCCGCTGGCAACAAGAGATAGCATCGCTTCTCTGGGGTGCTTTCCCTGTTACTAAGTTTTGTTTCTTTCAGGTCAAATTTGGAAATGTCCATCCCATGGTCGGCCTTCCTCGCAATAAATTCAAATTCAACATACAGGTGATCTTGGTCATGATGGGGTTTACTATCAATTAATCCTCAAATTCGCCAATCTCATTAAGCCCCTTGTACGTCTCTTGGCTATAAACACCACCTTTCAGTGGGTGCTGAACAAAAAGCTGCATTTAAGACCATGAAGAAGCTATTACAAAAAAGGGTGATTCTTCACCACCCTGACTATGGCAAGCCTTTAATGTTGTTCACAGACGCCTCCAATTACGCCATTGCAGCTATTATGGCTCATCTGGATAAAAATGGGGTCGATAATCATGTGTCCTATTCCAGTAAGATGCTCTCAAAAGCCAAACGCAACTACAGCGTCACTGAAAAGGAGTGCCTTGCCGTTTTACTTATGGTAAAATACTATCACCATTTTTTATATGGGACTTCATTTAGGTGATTACTGACCACGCATCCTTAAAGTGGTTGCAGAATATGAAGGAACCACTGGGCGGTTGGCACACTGGGCTTTGAAGCTCTAGAATTATGACATCATTATTGAGCATCAAGCTGGGATGCATCATATGAACGTAGATGGGTTGACGCGACTGCCTGCCCTTCACCTTGATAATAGCGAAGCAGAGAGGTTGCATGACCTCCTAATGACTCCTTATGCGTGGGCTGATGAAGATAAACCAGTACAGAAGGTGCAAGCACAGCACTCTCGCAATACCGAGGTGGAGAGCGGAGAGTTATATAATGAAGTAGGAGTAAATTGGTTGCCTTATCTTCATCCATCAGAGCGAGTACCTGTCATCCAGGAGTCTCACACTCTCATGGGGCGTGGCGGATTACGAAAAACCTATGAGTGGGTAAATGAACAGTACTACTGGGAGGATATAATGGAAATTATAACTAAAGTCTTGGATGCTTGCCTGACCTGTAAAAACAGTCCAGCTTCAAGACCCAATATCAGTTCAACCTACGACGCCTCAACAACCCTTCCACACCATTATTTTGGATATGCTAAGTCCTCTCCTTCAGACTACTAGGTGCAATAATTATATCTTGGTTAGAATTGACCATTTTACTAAATAGGTTGAAGCTGTTGCTCTCCCTGATCAGACTACAAAAGCTCTTGCCTCCTTCTAACATCAATATATCTTCATGCGGCATGGTTGCCCCAGGTCCTCCTTTGTGACAATGGGAAAAATTACACCTCCTGAATGGTAAAGCTCCTTGCCACCTCCTTGGGGACACAACAACTCTACTTGGCTTCCTAAAACCCATATAAAATGATGCCGTAGAAAGAGTTAATGTGATCCTGGTCTCTATATTTTGGAAAATGGCCAACTCAGACACTCTTCACTGGAATCTTTACTTAATCAGTGCCCTCATGCCCTATCTTTATTAGTTAACATTGTATCCTTAATATGTCTCCTTTCTGTGTACTGTATGGGCGTGAACCTGGGGTGCTAGCTTTATTAGCCAAGGATTTTTTCTCTGACAGGACTGAACCTGGGTAAGCCATCAAAAAAGTTGGCCCAACAATCATCCAAATACAATCAGAGGCCATGACTAATTTGGCAAAGACTGTCACCAAAGAAGGCCAAGCCGCAAATGAGCTCTGGCACCCTCTTCCTTCCTTCCAAGTATTCAATTTAGTGATGTATTACCACAACCACATCACTCTTAGAAGTGAGAATCTTGGTTCTATCTAGGAAGGCCCATTTGCAGTCACATATAAGTGAGGTGATGAGCATTATATTAAATCCCTCACTTCTTGTTCACTATCAACTTGGTCAATGGCTGGTTCTTGAAGAATTATTAACCTTCTAAAACGCTTGTAGGGGGAATTTCAGACGATTACAAGTCCAAAATTGTTAAAGATTGTTTTGGATAAAGTAAGCAATAATATCGCCCAAAAGAGCCCAGTTGATTCTTAGTGGAACCCCTCAAATTGAGGTAACATTTTTATTAATACAACTCAGACAAATAACAAGATTTTGGGTAGTAATATTGTGCCGACTGTGTGATGGAATCAAGGGAGCCATTTGGAGGTCCCTCCCCATCTTTTTTTTAGTACTAGATGGTCCCTCCCCATCTTTTTAGAGAATTTAGTCCAACTTAAACCGTAGATACTGGCCTCTTTTATAGGGCTAAAGGGGGCCTCGCAAGGTGCAATTATTTACCATCAAATGATTGTGTAAAATATATCAAAAACCTTAACTCACTTATCTATAAAACCTATCATCAATCAGCTGTTTGTAAATGCGAGGCAAGTCTTAATAGCTCTGATAGGTCAAATCCCCATATTCCCTAATTTAGACATGTATAGCTTAATCTGAACTTTGTTCCCTCACACTATTAAGTACTAAGCACCAAGGTATTAAAATATTTCATTTCTTAACCTCTCCGTGGTGACTAATAAACATCATATAAAACTAAACATCTTTATTACAATATTCTTTATTAGTTTATCATAAGTGGTTAATATCCCCCTAATAATTTAATATCCCCACAGTAGAGAATCGAACTTCTCCTGCATATATTTGTTATGATTTAGGTGTAAAACACACAAGCAAGAAACACAGAAAAGCCTAAAATCCAACACCATACTGTAAATATTCTTAATCTCTAGTAATTAATATAGACAATAGGTGTTTTGGGTTCTATTTTTACTGCTTAAGATTTAAATTCTCAATGAGGATACTATTGTCTGTCAATTGAAAGATCATAAGATAAGGAGCAAGCCCTTTTTTTGGCTATCAAATAATTGGTCTTGGTAGCTCGCAAAAATCTTCTTAGTAAACTTATCTACTTGGAAATAAATAGCTTTCGGTTATAGTGAAGCTAGTTTAGATTTGATAAAGATTGTACTCTTATAAGAAAGGTCTAGAGATAATATAGGCCATGCTATAAAATGCTTTCATTCCGTATGTCATTCCTTTTGTGATTTGAAATCTTTCTCAGAACATAAAAAGAGCTTTGTCCCTAGTTTGGATGCTACCAAATCCTTTGTATTTGAATGTGGTTTATTCTAGTATAAATGTGTCACTGTACTAAAGCTAATATGTTTTAGGTTAATGGATTCATCAGAAAATGGTATTCTCAATGCAATGTTTAACTCTTTAAATTTACTAGTATCCAAACTAACTTTTAATTGGTTTGTATATATGCCCCCAAAAATCTTGCTTTTGGGGAATGTAGCCTAGATTAATCCTTTATAAATTAGTTAATAATGATCCCTGTTCTTACTTGACTGTGGAGTACTATGGCCAATGCTATTAGAATAAGCAATAGGGCCAAGACCAGTGGACGTTAAGCTTATAATTTCTTCCTTTAAGTTGATGTCACCAAAGAAGAATTAGATATCCTAGTTAGTACTTATAAAAGTTGCTTTCTGAGAATCTGACTGCTCAGTTTACTTCTGCTGATTTTTCAAAGCTTCTACTTTAAGATCCTTGAGTATAAAGAGTTTATCTGCCATTCTCCTTATGGTAAACTTTGAAATTATCAGGTTTTGACGTCTTGGTATGGTCTGAATGCTAAATGGCAATATGAGGTCATAGTATAAAATTCTTTTATTAGGAACATCTTGATTATTGATGATATCTAGACCTGTAATCCATTAGGTCACTGTGGAGATACTGATTACATTTTACAGTTTCATAGTGGGATGTATTTTAAGGTTATAACTAGTGTACCATTTGCCATCTCCAACACCTCACTTTTAATGGATGATAAGAGAAAGTCAAAGCTTGGTAAGTTCCTTTCAAGATTTTGCTTATGGTCACCACTTAATAATTGAAGTTGTTACCATTATCTGACAGAAAACTATAAGGCCATAATGATAGTTAAAGATCTGCTTGAGTATAATTAAGTCATTTGCTTGAGCATTTTAAGTGACTATTGAAGCGGCTTCTACTTAATTTATAAAGTAATTTATGGCGCTTATGATGTGGAAGTGGCTGTATATTGCAAATGATAATGGGCTGATCACATTTAACGAATATTGAAAATGCAGAGTATGTCCTACCACTTGATGTTGGTATATCAGGTTAAAGTGCCATATTTGACACACACAGTAAGGAATCAAAGTGATCTTTAGTAGACTCAATCATAGTTCTCAGTAGCATTTCTAAGCCTTCAATAAGTCTTTTGGAAAGACCATCCTAAAAAGTAATGGAGACATCAAAGAGGTTTAGTTTTTTGCTGAAGGGCATACATATAGTAGTCATTATTTAATGATTTGTTTAAGAGATATTAATTCTTATAAGTGTTTGTTGATTCTTATTTCAATTTGTCCTGCATTTTGGGTGATTTTCAACTTCATATTTACAGTCTTCTAATTAATTTTTATATATGGTCTTTTTAGAGGAGTATAGGGAATCTATTATTAATTAAAACATCCCATTGACATTTTATTTATAACTTCTTGATGAAAAATTGATAACCATATTCTTGTTTTTGAGTGCCCATCAGCTAATCATTTATCAAAATTTATCATCTTCTTCAACCATATGCCAGCATGGTCTGTCACGAAACTGATATGCTTTTTATACTGAAAAAGAAGTAATACTTAATAGCTAAGAGTACCAGCAAATGTTCTCATTATATAATGTTGAATTTTTTCAGCCTCAGTTAGGGTCTTAGTGAAGTAAGTAATAGGGTAGTTGATTTAATTGATTCTATCTAATATAAAATAGCATAAAATGCAATATTGCTCACATCAATATCAATACAAAAGGTTGACAAATCTAGGTTTATTAGGTAAGTAGCTGAAATGAAAGCATCCACTATGGTTCAAGTATTGTTATTGAGGATTTTTTAATTAGAAATGGACTTTGTTGTTTAGTAGGAGTTTAGTGGTTCTGTGAATTTATCAAAATTTTTGGAATCACTTACTATTAGTAACTGAACATCTTGAAAAGCACTTGTATACCTTGGGTTGGGACCATCTAGTACTAAAAAAAAAAAAAGCACTTGTATGTCATGTATCCCTTGTTTTTTTTAGTACTAGATGGTCCCAACCCAAGGGGGGACATGTATCCCTTGTTTGATAGATCATTAACTAAAGCTACATTTTATTTTTAATGGAAATATTTCTTTCCATTAAACCTGTGGTCCCTGTAATTCTCTAATTCTATTAAAGAAGAAATTTCGTTTGGAGGGCTTCAGCTTCAGTATTCCATTTCAATTAATTTTAACTTCATATAACTGCTTAAGGTTTTCAATGAAGTTGGAGGAGAAAATTTAACATCATATGAATATACCAGTACGCAGGAAATTTTTAGGGTCCTCCAACAGTACATCTACTGCCTTCTGGAAGAACATAGGGGCGATTAACCCTTAAGGTGTGCTAGTTTATTTAGAAGTTTTCACTAAATATCAGTGCACTTTTCTCTATTATTGGAGGCAAATTAAATAAAAAGTAGCCACTGGCGAGATCCATAGATGATGATAATTTTTTCCCGCTAAGAGTAAAATTTGTCACCAATTTAATGGATAGGATAGCTATCTTCCCATATTGTTTTGTTAAGTTGACAGTATACCATTATTATCTGATGACACCTATCCTTCTTTTGTATCAGGAGTAAGTGAAAGTCGCACAGACTCTGCAAGCTTTTAAGCAGAACAGCTTCCATTAGTTGCTTTAGTTCTAAGGCGACTTGAAATTTCCTAATCTTGGGCTTTTAGTAAGGCATTGCTCATATGTATTGATAACACCAGTCTGAAATTTATGCTGAACCCTGATTGTCATTCCATAATCACCAGGTCCTTTTCAAAAAATTCAGCATAAGATCATTATAGAATCCGCCTTCTGCTTCTGTTTGGGGGAAATTATCTCAAACTTTACCTCTACTTGATCTATAATGGGAGAAAAGTATAGTCTTCTATCTCATAATGCTCCAGAATTGGATATGGATTGATATGATTAAAAAGTAGAGAGGCTCTTAGACTATGGCCTGTTTCTACTCAAAATCATTGAATTAACAATGAAGTTAGCCATGATAATTGTAAAGAGCTCTTGATATGTTGGATCAAGCACCTAGGTAATGCCAGGTTCCTTAAAAAATTGAGATTATTATTCTCAGAGTTCTTCAGTATATGAGTTGTAGGTAAAGTATCATGGATCACAATAATAATAAAGCTCTGAGATTTTGGTGAATGATTACCGTTAGATTTACCATATGCCAAGTACACTATCCTATTATTGAGGATGTTCAAGCACCCATGATAGCACCTAAGAACTTTAAAGCACCGCATTGCCACTGGTATGTTAGTTTATTTTTCTGAAATAAGGTGGTTGTGGGTTGAAAAGTACTTATAGGGGTTGTTGAGAAATTTTTTCATTGAGCTTAATTTCTAGTTAGTTTGCTCATACGTCGCTTTCTCCACTGCCACCTATATAACTAGAACGAATATTCATGGTCCCTTTACATGCCTATTTTATCTTTACCGCAGGATATGAATCTTATATTAATAAAATGAAAGGATTGGAATTTTGGGTTTAAAGTTTATATTTTAAAAACGCTGATAATTAGTTAACATCTACTATTAGCTGGGAGCTGGTTTTATAGTGGGACATGTTTGCATGTATTTTAAGTTACATTACACAATTGCCAGTACTTTCATGAAAACAGTTTTTGTGCAATTCAAAATCAATTGTCACTTTTATGATATTAGAACTTAAAGATTAAATTGACCCTTGATTTAATTTTTTTGACTAATGATGTTATAAATTTTTGTAAAACTTTCTCATCCATGACTACCTTGATCATGTAATCTTTTTCAAATGATGAGGCTCCTGGTTGGGCCAAGTAGTTGGGTGGGAAACAAATTTTGTTGTATTTATATTATACCTTTTTACTCAAAATAGATCTGCTTGGTTTATGCACATAATTTCTTGTTGACTTAGAAACAATAAAGTAACTTGGGATTGGGGGTTGGTCATGAGGTAGGAAGTTCAAAAAGGTAGGGGCAGCAACTACTATTTTTCATTCAGGGTATGCCCTAGGTTACCAATCTTGGTAAGGGGTAGGGTTTTGGTACCCCGCCTGTTTCTAAAGTTGTTTAAGGCTCATTCCAGATTGATAACCTCAGCTGAGACCCTTACAATGACCTTATCAATAGAGATACAATTACATATCTTCTCCAAGATTAACCAAGTATGAGGACAAAAGGGTTTTAACACCTATAAATTTTTTTTCCGAGTGATTAAATGGAACGCTAGATACTTTAACCTATAAGTCCGTAGCTTCCTTCTATATGTCACTTTATCAAATAATGAATAATGAAGGGATATGTTGATCCAATAAAAAAGTTTTTTATGACTTTTATTTATATTTTGAGTACAACCTAAAATTTTGTGCTTATGAAGAAGTCATAGCTGTCATTATATAATATAATAGCAGTATCAGATACTTCTAGGGTTTTACCATATTGTAATTAGTATTGAAATTTGCATATCTGGTGTAGGAGGGCCCAATAGTTTTATAATCCATAGTGTGGTTTAAATTAGTGGCATTTCAATCCTTTTCATGAGTCAGAAGAGATTTTTAGTTAACGAGCCAGTGTCTATTATGTCTAAGACCTTACCCTTGAGTACCATTACTTCTACTTTGTTTTTCTGAGCCAAATTGTGGGTAAAAATGTGGAATTATATAGTGGCTTGTGAAAGTAATGGGGAGGTTTCCTTTTAAGTAGAATAGTATGAATCTATAATTTTTCAACTAACTGATCAGGAATATTGGTATCATTGGGAGTGAGAATATGAAGCATTTTGACTATAAAGACTCTTATTTTAATGTTGAGCCACATGAGAGTCATTAGCTTAGGAGTTCTTGCCTTAGGCTAACAATTTTCTTATAAATTGCTTCTAACAGCCTTGGTTTTTTAAATATTATGAAATCCACATTAGGCATAATAGCTCTTGTTTTTACCCATTTGTATACCGACTAAATTTATGAACATTAGGGCAAGGGTTTCTTCCAGATGACGTCTGATGTATCACAATGTTGATAAGATGTATAATGGTCACATTAATATATAGAATTAAAGTTAAATTCTGCTTCACCTTTTAAAAGTGCAACGAAAAGTTGCAATCTCTAAATATTTTTGGATAAAGCTGCAACAAACACCTTCTAAGATAATCTTGATACAGAGTAAAAAGGCCAGGGCCTGATATTAGTAATAGTAGAAGAAGTCTTAAAATGATTACCCTCACTTATTTTGTATACCATAAGATATGTTTCCAGTAAGATAAATCTAGATTGCTTCTCAATCCAAAAAAACGCCGCATTCAGTCATTCCTGAGTAGTTCATTCCTAGAATTGGGCATTAAAATTACTTGAAAAAAACAGAAGAGCCATTTCTAGTATGTGTTTGGCTTTTTATCAAGCAATGGCATATTCTATTGTATCTTTATCAAACATAAGAAGGTTTGGATATCTTCTTTATCTGTGTGATAATCTCCTTAAATGTTGGCTTGAAAGTACCATGGCAGTGAAAATAATATTTATCCAGAGAAGAATGTTGTTCAAATTCATACAACTCATCTTAAGTATGTAAACATGTACTTAGTTAAAGTTTAATTGGATTTTGCTAAGGAAATGAGTTATTATTAGAGCCTTTAACACCATTAGTTGACGTGGATGATAAATTCCTTAATAACTAAATATTTGTAATCTAGCAGTTTTTATGTGCCTGCTCACCAGCCTTTTGCTTCATCTCTTCCTGTCAGCATTATTTTTTTGTAAGTATAGTTTAATTTTATTGATTTTATCAAAGAAAAATAATGGAAACCTTGGCGAGTTTTTGTCTCATCACATAACTAATGGACATTAGTAACACCATCTTGAAGCGCTTACAAAGTCATCTTGGATTCTAAATAGTTTTATATAATGCTCATCTGAATCCTTGGCTACAATCCATCTTTTGAAAAAGCCCCTACATGGTCTTAAATTAGGGATCTGTCACCGCTTTCATGTGGAGGCTTATTATGCGAGATAATGCTAGGAGTACCAGGTTTTCCAAGAGTTCCTGATGTCCTGTGAGTTCCAGATGACCAAGAAAAGTCCTTTTTCCCAATGTGTCTAGTAGGTTCCACAGGTCTGGGGATTCCTCCTGAATATACCCTCTTGCAATGGTGGTAGCTTGACTAATTCCTTATCTTAATAATCCATTTATTTAGTTCTAAATTTCATATAATCTTTTGTTACTTTATTGATTGGTAAACCAACGTGCTAATCATAATTCCCCTTCCAAAACTTTTCTTTCTCGTTGCAAACACTATTGCAACCTATTCAATTCAAGACTAAATCTAGTTTGATAATCTCACAGAGGAGATTAGTCTGCGCCCATGTCAGGGAGCAGTTGGGCAAGCAAGGTAAGAGGAGCAGGTGGAAGGCCCACGGTATCCAACATTTGAAAACGCCCCAGAGAATCCGGTGGAGTAGATAAAAATTTTAAAAACTGGCGGTCACTATTTCCCCAGACACTTGCATGGCAAGCACAATGCAACCAGTACATCAACACGCCACACTCCCAGCCACTTTCGTCTTTGGAATTCAGAGTCCGCATATTTCTGGACATCCAAAAAATGGCCTTATGGGAAAAATTTTGTGAAGATGTACACAAAATTTTCCTGACCGCGGTGTACGTTGCACCTCACTCCATGTCACGCGGTTGGCTGGACCTAGGTTTTGAAAGCAAAACAGCAGCAGATGAGGCTGCAGCGGTGCGCATAGTGGTCAACCTCCCCGAAGGGCAATGGGTCATCAAAACCAAATGCACCAGATGGACAAATTCAAACCAAATTTTCCTCACATTTGACTTTTTGCCTACTATGGTAAAACGTGACATTTTGGAACAACACCCGAAAGATGGTCTCGCCATATATGGTGAAATACAATATTTTGAAATGCAACGATTCACGCTGATGCCACACCTGTGCACCGGCAAAGCCATCGCAGTTCTGACCCCAACTGAGGAGATCGTGAAGGACCTAACCCAGATCCCGCACTCCACTTTTATTGATATTGCAGGGCATACCACCCACCCATTCTGGGTGACCGTGGACGGCGCGCCCCCCATTTGCACCCACTGTGATGCGTTTGGCCATAAGGCGCATGCATGCTTCATCAAGGAGGGCGTCACATTCCAAGAGCACCCCTCAGCGGCCATGGCCAGTGGAGAGGCGCACTACAAACTAACTGCAAGCACCAAGGAGGCTTTCCCGTGGGGAGCACAAGGCTGTTACCTACTGGTAAAGCCTATCTCCCCGCAAGAGTGGAAGAAGGCCAAGCAGGCCCATAGGGCCGTGGCCAAGGAAGTGGCCAAAGCTACCACCGCTATCCCACACTCACAATGTCAGGAGGACATGGAAACCTTCATGGCGGAAGCAACTTGGGAATCCATCAACCAATCAGATTGGGAAGCCCATACCAAGTGGGCCACTCAATCCGAGGATCTGATGGGAGATTCAATCTCACCCAATCGTTGCACCCAAGCTCTGGTTGAAACTGACTTGGGCCCTATCCTGACTGAAAAAAAAATTTGACCCACTCAACGGTGCATCGAACTCATCCGTACCACAAAAAAATTTGTTTGACATCGGGAAAACAAAAAGTGAAGGCTAAAGCCAATGTGACTCTTTCCACAAAAATTAACAAAAACTCCAATAGTGTTGCTGCTAACACCCGCGCTGCTGTGAAGGCCCGTGGGGATCTAGAAGAGGCTGGTGGGCCCGGGTGCCCACCCCTCGCACCTAAGGTGCAATGGGGGAAACCTTCACTTTAGGGATGTTGAATATCACCGGACTCAAGGCCTCCCCATCCTGGGCTAGGAAACTGAGTTTTTTACAACACAATTTACCCATGGATATCCTGGCCATCCAGGAGTCCCACTGTCCACAAGGTTCTGAGGAAACTTGAAAACAATGCTCCTCCCATCCATATCCTTTTGGATAAAGCACTGTGGGGTGCTAATTCGGAAAAATAATTTTTTTCAAACTTTTATCCTCAGAAATATTCCTAAATGTCCGAGTGCTTGTTTTCACTTTCTTGTGGGCTGACATAGCACACGCAATAGTCAACATCTATGCCTCAAATGGTGCATGTGAGCGTCGGGAATTTTTCTTGTCAGTCAAATCCCTCCTGCTACCCCCAGACTCTTTCCTAGTTGGTGACATGAACTGTTGGCTAACACACCAACGGACTGGTGGCCTTCCTCACCCCACGCCCCCCAGGGTCACATAGAACTACGCATTATAGAGGCCACCCTCGGGTTAATGGATGCACTGCTGTGACATGCCCCACTGCTCAAAAACATGATGCGTCCCCACATCCACAATGGCCAATTAAGGTCCATGACCCGCATTGACCTTATTCTAATGCCAGCGAAATTCCAACCCAACATCTCCCACTTCAAAGCAACAAAAATGGAATTTTCCGACCATTGGCTGATCTCACTAACCTACCACCTACCTGTCACAGCTGCTAAGGCCCCACATTGGTGCAAAATCCACCCCCCTGAGCTCGCATAGCCAGGATTTTCCATGTGGGTGGAAGAGGCAACTTTGGCAAAAAAGTTTGTTGCACCATTTTGCACGGACTTCATTTCCACATGGGCAACTTTCAAAGATGACACCATCCACTACTATTGCCATCTCTCCTCCAGATGCTCATGAGCCACATCGGTGGTTATCTCGCATGCTCTGGCAGAATTGGCACACTTGGAGTCCAATATCCCAATTACAGGATACAGCTCTGCATGGGGCCAGAAGTGGGTGGAGGCAGCCGCACACCTCAATGCACTCGAAGAACAACACAAACATTGGG
This sequence comes from Massospora cicadina, assembly GCA_022478985.1. Classification (NCBI taxonomy): domain Eukaryota; kingdom Fungi; phylum Entomophthoromycota; class Entomophthoromycetes; order Entomophthorales; family Entomophthoraceae; genus Massospora; species Massospora cicadina. Next base: position 2,945 of record JAKSZP010004081.1, on the reverse strand, counting down.
TTTGTGTTCAGTACAGGACCACACGCATCACAAAAGGCAACAAGTGCACCGCACATTTCTTTAAAAAATTTTCGCACCATGCCAGAGTGTGGCCTGCACACAGGTGCAAAGATCGGATAATTCCATTGTGGATACACCGGCTGAAGTGGCAATCAAAATGCAAAGGTATTACTCCAAGTTATACCAATCCAATCCCATTCAGCCAGCCAAAGTGGCAGAATTTCTCAACCGAGCCCACATCCGTACTGTTTTCCAATACCTGGAAATAATGAATTTTATTACTCCAAACGAATTATGGACAGCCATTCGCAGTGCGCCAAACTGAAAATGCCCAGGCCCAGATGGCATTCCATATGAGTTCTACAAAAAGTACTTCAAATATATATCCCCATTGCTGCTCGCCTCACTTAACCAAAGCCTGTTGGAAACGCGCCTCTTACCAGGAGGACATGAGGCCTTTACAGTCACACTTTTCAAGAAAGGGGATAAGCTAGACTTAGCCAACTGGCGCCCCATTTCTCTAACAAACACAGACACCAAAATTCTAACAAAAATCATGGCTAACCGTTTAGGGACTGTAGCATCTGCCACCATCTCCCCAGAACAATTTGGTTTCATCCCCAGAAGGTCAATTTGGGATAACGTGCACTCTGTGGCTAATGTATGTCAGTCCACAGCCTCTGGGGCACTTGTATTTTTGGACCAACAGAAGGCCTATGATAGAGTGAACTGGGAATACCTCAGGGCCTGCCTACATCAATTCCGCCTACCCCCTCGCTTTATTAACTGGGTAATGCTGCTCACGGAATCTGCAACAATGGCAGTGCGTGGCCCTGGCTTCCTGATGGAAGTAGTCCACCCTCAAAGGGGCTTGCAACAAGGGGACCCCCTCAGCCCGCTCTTATACAACTTCAGCCTTGACCCACTACTGCGAAATGTGAATGCCTAACTCACTGGGGTCCATGTGCCAGGCCAAGCCCCAGTCAAGATAAAGGCGTTCGCAGATGATTGTGTGGTTGGGGTGTCTAATAATCAAGATGCACGCACGCTTGAAACTCTCATTCAGGAGTATTCCCGGGTAAGCAACGCGGCACTGAATGCTTCCAAAACTGAAATCATCCTCCTTGGTCGGTTTCAGAACTGCTGGACCCCAGCAAGTAGTTTCCAACCCAGCCCATCTGCTCGCCCACATCCTCGGCCTAATAACTCAACACACACCGCTCCACTGGTGCTCCCCTTTGTGCCACGTCCTACCATAGGACCGGTATGTCATCTGGGCATGTGGATGGAGGCAGGCGGATACGCGTCAGCAGTAATGGAGTGCCATATTCTGGATAACGTGACGAAGCGAATTGCCTCTCTCAGAGCCCACCCTACTTCCCTTACTGGCAGGGTGGTTTTAGCCAACTCTATGCTCCTCTCCAAAGTCTGGTTCAGAAGCCCACGCCATCCCCTTTTCCCCAAGCTTCTTCAAATCCTTGTATGCCTTGCTGCAAGGATGGCTTTGGTCAGGCCGCCCTCCACCAGTGCAGCTAGAGGTCATGTTTGGCCCTCATCATCATGGTGGCATGGGCCTGCTTGACTTCAAAACCCATGCTGCCAAGATCCTGGGCACCTGGATTGCAGCAGTCACCACCCTTACACTCCTTTCCCAACACTGGTCCTGCACAGCCCGCTCCAACTTCTCCCGCGCCTTGGGCCTCAACAATCCATCAAACCCCTACTCCCTGATGAAATACCTCGCATCACACACATCGGCCACAGGCCCTCACGGGACTAACACCCACTACAAACGAATCTTACTCTCCATGCGGAGCGCTGAGTGGAGAATTTGTATCAGCGGACATACAACCCAAAGAGGACGCCCCTCTTCTCAGTTCACACAAGAGGTACAGGGGCTACCCATTCATGATGGCGTGATCCCCATTTGGCCCCATGTCCTATCCAGGGTGGACTACCAGGACATGATGGACATCCCTTACTCCATTAAGACCCAAAAACTATCTGGAAATACGTACACCATCCTCTATTGCAGCCTCAAGTCCGCTCCCATGTGTGGCGCTGCCTGAGGCGGGTGTATCGTACAGCTGAGCGATCTAACACTTTACACTCATCCTGTGTCGTGTGTGGCCAGTATGGAACGCTGTTCCACCGCCTGGAGAAGTGCCCTACCTCTAAAGTGATATGGCGAGAAGCTCAACGTCTGCTGGGCCAGGATCAAACGCATCCCTTCAGTCTGTCAAGAGATATGTTTGCTTTATCAATGGCCTCCCCCTTCCACCCTCCCTCCATGCTCTGGTGGTTGCAATCGCCATGTGTACTATCCACACGATTGTCTTGGATGCCATCGCCGGATCCATCCCCACCCTCCCTGAAGCTTTCCACAGATTCTAGTCTCATTTGGTGGACCACTTTCAAGCGTGGTTGTTCGGATACCTCCCACCACGTCACAGACAGCTGGTCTCCTCCTGTTTCCCAGTCTGGTTCATCAACTCAGATCCCTTCCTCCACACGTGCTCAATGGTGGTTACGGCCCCTTCACACGTTCCCTCCCCTTTCCCATAAGTGGCGTTCCCGCTGGCAACAAGAGATAGCATCGCTTCTCTGGGGTGCCTCCCCTGGTACTAAGTTTTGTCTCTTATGAGTCATATTCAGAAGTGTCCATCCCATGGTCGGCCTTCCCCGCAATAAATTTAAATTTAAGCCAACGTGCTCACTATTTGATTCAACCGTTTGTGGATGGAGGTAGTGGCATTTCATTTTGTTGAAAAACTTTATTATCAAATATGCACCAGTTATGTTGTCAAATCTTACATTATAGTCTTACAGTTCATTTTTATAATCTCTTAAAAATATTGTCTTCTTAATTAACTTGAATAAAAATTGGTGGTAGTCTCATACACTCAAATGGTAAATTGTGCTTCTGACTAAGTTAAAATTGTATC